>JAEAOA010000318.1:605000-927500 GCA_016746295.1 Potamilus streckersoni | reverse complement strand
TGTATTTGTTAACAGAGTAGATTTATACCCAGAGAATTAATCTTTTAAAAAAAAATCTATTTCAGCTGTTTATTTCATGGATAACCTGGTAGATTTAGACCTTGAGAATTAACCTTTTCAAAATTCCATTTCAACTGTTTTTGTCTTGGTTGATTCATTAGTTGGTTTGACTGAAGTATTTATCATCATTTATCTTCATTGCAATGTTGAAGGATCAATTCATTCTATTCATAAGGTGGTCTGATGCAGTGATTTCAAGGAAAGAAAATCAATCACCAGGCCATTGTCTGGCATGCTAATTATATAATTGACAGAATGTTATGACCTGTTCACAGTTTAGTAAGACTTCCCACCATTTTCTTTCATTATTTAAATAATTTTTTGTTGCGAATGATTTTTAAATATCTGTGAAAGTTATATACCTAATTAAAATTAGTTTTAAAGTGTCAGATGTTTAAGATATAATATCAATCCATTGTAAAAAATTATATTTTATCAGCCTTTTTGGACAGGTGTATTTATGAATGTCCTATATGCATTGCCAAGTTGTGATGTTTGGTATTTTTGTTTATTAAAAGTTAATAGACAATCTGAGATGAGTATTCCTGATTACTGTTTATCAGTAGGAGTATCTTGTCTGCAGTACTCACATAGTACTCACATTTAGCTGCATAGACCCATATCTACTGTAACATAATGCACTGGTCAGTCTGGGTCTAAGCAATTTGTGAGGAGCAATCAGCAAACAAATAACATAGAGCCCAATATACCCCTGCATGATGTAATGACAGACCAGGGGCTATGTAGATTGCTTGATGGCTCATAATAACATAATGCCCAATATACCCCAGCATGATGTAATGACAGACCAGGGGCTGTGTAGATTGCTTGATGGCTCATAATAACATAATGCCCAATATACCCCTGCATGATGTAATGACAGACCAGGGGCTGTGTAGATTGCTTGATGGCTCATAATAACATAATGCCCAATATACCCCAGCATGATGTAATGACAGACCAGGGGCTGTGTAGATTGCTTGATGGCTCATAATAACATAATGCCCAATATACCCCAGCATGATGTAATGACAGATCAGGGGCTGTGTAGATTGCTTGATGGCTCATAATTCATTGTGGACTCATTCTTTCATCAGTAAAATACTGTTAATTAATTATTTAATTAGTTAATTAATTAAATATTTATTAAATACTTATTTAATTAATTAAATACTTATTTATTTAATTAATTAAATACTTAATTAATTATTGCCAAAATTTCATCATTCAGTTCTGCCAAAGTTGATCCTAACATTAGAAAGCATTATTTTTCTTCTAAATATAAGGTTTTTGAATGTTGGCTAATTGCATCTAGATATTGGGATCACAGGTCTAGGGAGGGAATACTGTATAAGATACATATGTCTTAATTGCATATAATTTCAATACATGCGCCTCACTCTTAGATTTCTAAATGACTTAAATTTGTCGTGTACTAAAAATACCAATTTTTTAGTATCATACCATTGTTTTATCCAATGAAAGTTATTGAAATATTTTTCTAGCAGACTTTGCATGTGTTTACAAATTTGTATGGTCTCTTTTTGTAGAGTTAAAAAAATTATAATGTTTAAATGTATAAACAAAACTTTGTTAGAAAATGGAGTTTATTGGTTGACTCTTTTGAATCCTTTGTCATCACTAGATGGGAAAAAAATTTAGAAAACTGAAAAAAGAGTTAATGTTGATTTGGGGGTTTTGCTGGGTTTTTAAGGTTTAATTTACATAAAAATTCATGTAAAACATAATTATTAGTACAGTATATCAACCAGAACATAATTCATATAGTTCCAGATAGTTATTTTTTGTCACTGTAAGTTGAAAGGAAAGAAGCAGGAGAAAGAGAAAATGGAAAATAGCAAATAAAATATTGTTTACACATTTATAGAATAACATATCAATCTATATGTAAATTGTTAGCATTTTTACAAAACAAATATGATAACATGCATATATATGATTACTTGTTCACAAAAACATATACTTACACATATGTACATATATGCACATCAATACACCATATATGCTCACCTATAAGTCAAGACCATCTGCAAATTGCACAGACCCAGACGTGCTGGCACATATTATACATTGGCAGATCTGGGTCTGTGCTGTTTGTTCCATTTGCATTATACTATGGCAGATCATGATTCTTTGATTTTTGCAGTTTGCCTATACTTAGAGTATATACAGTATAAACATCTGCCTCATCTACACACACACATATACACACACACATACAGAAACACAAACACTATATATATATATATATATATATATATATATATATATATATATATATATATAGTTTCATTAAAATAATGTTAATTAATTGAACATAGTTTATTGATTGCTTGTATGATCGCCATATATTATCAAATTTTCACATTTATAGTTTCTATTGGCACTACATATTTCTACATTAATATTAAAAGCAACATTATTTTCAAACTGAGACAAATTTGGCTTGTCTCTATTAATCCTACTTTTATGTTGTTTTGCATATAGAATATCAGATTAATGATATCATCAGCCTGAGTTTTGTCTTTAATTCTGAAGCAACTATATATGTTCCTGAATTCTAAATTAAATTTTATTACATTTATTTTTTATCCATTGCAAAATGTTTAAAGAAATCTGGTTATGTGACAAACCCAAAAGATCTGATAAAGTTATGTGGCAATTCCAAATGATCTTACAAAATTATGTGACTATCCCAAATGATCTGACAAAGTTATGGTGACTATACCGAAAGATCTGACAAAGTTATGTGACAATCCTAAATGATCTGACTAAGTTATGTGACAATCCTAAATGATCTGACAAAGTTATGTTACAATCCCAAATAATCTGACAAAGTTATGTGACAATCCCAAATGATCTGACAAATTGTCTCTATATAACATACAAAAGGAACAGAGCTTGTTCACGATGATTGTGTTTCTTTTGAAAAAATATGTTCACAGGCAATATTCTATTTAATATTTTCATCAGCATCCATCATTGATTTGGAATTTTTAATGTTTTTATGGTAGAAAAAAATTCAGTCAGATTGAATATTAATTGATAAATTTAACTCTAAATTTAATTTTTGTAGTTGCACATATTCCTTGAAAATATTTGAATTTAATGATAATAGAAAATTTATTTTTAAAATTATTTTTAAAATTATCAGAACTTATCCAGAAACCATTCTCATTAATAAAATAATTCATAAATCTAAAAACCTTTCTGAAACCAATCTTTTGTTCTGAGGTCTCAAGCTGACTTATTAAAAATTGTCCGAAAGAAGACCGTAAAAGGGACAGAATATTATCATCCTGGGTATGTGAATTATACATTGTACTATAACAGTTCTTGTTGTTGTTGTTGTTGTTATTGTTGTGAAGCCTAATGCCATTTTTCAGCACACTATAGGCTATACATGGCAGCCTGTATTAATGGTGGAGGAAAAAACCGGGAAATCACTGGACAGAACCTCCAACCGACGAGAAGCTATTGGCAAACTTTCTCAAATATCCACATTCAGGTTACAGTTCTAAAAGGATGTGATGTGATTATGATTTTAATGTAGCTTTAACCATTTTTCAGTCATATTGCTACGATGTCTGTTTATAGTGATGTCTAGCACTTGGGCATTATGCCTCAGACATTTAGCATGATGTCCCACCAAGTAACATTATCCTGACACCAGGTTGACCAGTCCTAACACTAACCTCCTTATGCTGAGCACCAAGCGAGGCAGCTGTTAGTACCATTTTTGTAAGTCTATGGTATGACTCAACCGGGAATTTAACCCACGGCCTCCCGCATCAAAGGCAGATGCTCTAATCACTAGACCACCGAAGCGGTCGTTCTGAAAGGAGAGGGTGGGTATTGGGTAGATAAAATGTAATTGAAAGCATGGAGATTTACCGTGGCAAGCCTTAAAAGTAGTTCTAGTTTTAACTTTGTAATGTTTTCTACCCACCAGCTGGGAAGGAAACCTTCAGAAGATGAACCCGTAAATAACGTGAAGCGGCTGTCTCAGCAGTTGGGATATGTGACAATAGTACAGAAAGGAGAGAATGATATCATCTCTAATGGTACCCAAGGTAGGTAATTCATTTCAAATTAAGGATTATTTATTTTTCTTGGGCAACATTGATCTAATTACAATATGCAATTGACTGGTTGTCCTTCAGTAATTGAAATTTTATGTTAAATTTGAACCAGTAATATATCAAAATATTGTGCACTTCCAACAATTTGTCTTTATTTTACTTGTAATCAACATGAAGCTCACATTGAATTACAAACCATTGATAAGTTTTAGATCACTTCTCATTGTGAATTGGTAGTTCTAATTTAATTTTTAATATTTTATTGTCTACATAGGCATTGTACCCATTAGTATGGACCACTGCAGAATAAAATAAAAACATATTAATTTCTCCAAAATAGTGTCAGTTTCATACAAAATAGTGTCAGTTTCATACAAAATAGTGTCAGTTTCATACAAAATAGTGTCAGTTTCATACAAAATAGCATACATGTATTAAAGAAAGTATACCATATATACTCACTTATAAGCAATTTCCAATTACAAAAAAAAGATAAATACTGATCTATTTTTGCTTAATAAGCATGCAGGTGTCCTGATTATTCCTAACAAAGTGGATAAACAGAAAGTTGCAGGCACATTTTCTGAAATCAGATAAAGGTCTGTGGAGTTGCAGTTGGACCCAATATTTAATGGAATATAAATGGTTTATTAGACAACTAGCTTTTGGTTCTATTCCTTATAATGTCATCCTCCTGTTGTACTCAAGGTTCTTTGTGTCTGGATCATTGTGTGTTTCTGTCCATCTCATTATTTATTTTTCTCTCTCTCTTGATTTATTGTTTTCTGACAACAATGGATTGTGCATCAGACTCCTGTCATTAAGAAGGGGCAAGACACCATCACCTACCAAGTGTCCTCTACTGTTTCTATAATTATCTTATAAACTGAAATCTTAAACCACAAAAATCATTTTCACCTAATTGTCTTCCCCCTGAACCTGAAAGTCCATGAAAGCAGAAGAGACATAGAAAGCACCTTGGCATGAAATTTAGTCATAAATCTCCATTACTTAAAGGCATGTATTGTACCAGTGCTATTCTCAGACCAAATTGAGCCAGGTATGTGGAGATAATTATCATTCATCCATGCCAAGAGCTGGACATCAGGCAAAAAGTGTAATACTGCACCCTATAGATTATCTGCTCCTTACAAAATGTATGATGTATTGGAAAAGAGTCACAAATTTAATCCCAGATATTCGATTGATTTTAATTGGTAATTAGTAAAAAAAATTACTGAATTCTGCTGAAATTCTAATATTTAAAATTTACATGTAATATTTATTGCTTTCATTACAGTAAGGATTATTTGATTTTATTTTGTATGAATGAATTTCCATGGACAATTAGCATACTCGTCAAGCACAGACATCCGTTGAACATGCTTCATTCTGTTGTTAAGATAACATATAATGATAAGATACATAAATCAGAGAGAAGGCAAATGAATGAATAGAAGGTAAATGTCATTCTGATTCTTTACTGTTAAATACTGTCATATTTCATTATAGGTATTGATAAGTAACCTTCTGACCTTCCAAACAAGGGATATGGGTCAAAACAACCTCATAAAATATCTTTTGAAAAATGTTACTATTCAGGCTCAGGATTCGACTCTTGGCCTGGTGGTCACATTATGACCTGAAAAATGCTGATGTCATCATGATTTGCATAACAGTTTCCTAACTATGCATCCATGATGAGGTGGCGGCAGTGCTAATGAGGGTGGGGGCAATTGGGAATATATGTGTGGGGGGCCCGGGCCAAACAACACTTATTTAATTTTGTTAAGGAAAAATTTTGTTTGAACAAGAGCTAGGAGAGGCCTGTGTGTTTCTTACCCCAGGGCCTCTGATCACTCTCTAAAGCCCTGGGTGATTGGTGGTGATTGTAGTACTGGACCTTTACACACACACACACACACACACACACACACACACAAATATCAAAGACTGTATGAAAGATCTATGGAAGATTCAACCGCAATGGTACATAAAGCATGACAATATGCTAAGAAAGAACTTACATGAGATGCCTATTTTTTTTATAACAACTTTAATTTGGTACTATGTAAAAGCATATAAGTGACTTGGAACCCTTTACATACACATACATACATACATACATACATACATACATACATACATACATACATACATACATACATACATACCTACCTACCTACCTACCTACCTACCTACCTACCTACCTACCTGCATACATACATACATACATACATACTTCATACAGACAGACAGACAGACAGACATACATACATACATACATACATACATACATACATACATACATACATACATACATACATACATACATACATACATACATACATACATACATACATACATACATACATACATACATACATACATACATACATACATAAACAATAAAATAATGGATGCAATAAGAGAGATCTGAGCAGAGATATAGAATAACAGAGTCCTCACACATAAAATATAACATTTGATCTATTACATAAAAAAAGTGTGATTTGGATTGTTGGCGTAACTTTGACAATTGTTCAGTCATATCCTACAAGCTACAATGCCTGCAGTGTGTAACAGTTTATAGTGATGTAGATCATTGGGGCAATCATGCTGCAGACATGTAGTAAACAGACGCTTTACCCTATATAAGCAAAATGAAATTGAATATGACATTTGAATTATTCACTGTCTTTTAGAAATAGAGTTACAAAATTTATGCAGAATTCAATTACATGTTCTGTTATACTGATAGAACAAATTTCATCAGATAAGCGAGTGTCTGATCAAAGTCGAATTGCCGGTATGTCAGCATCACCTGATGCTTCTAGTCTCTTCTAAATTACTGTTGTGGAGGTCATCATTTCCCTATTTCTTTTCCATCTCTCTAGCCTGCATGGGTTATCAACCATTTTGGTAGTAGACTAGGCTCTCGTTCTACTGTGCATTCCAGTATTTAGTAGCTATTTTTTCCTTCAAAAATATGAATTTAGTACCCAACAAAATATGTGTCAGGGTTTTCTTCTTCCGGGATCATATAATATTTCCACTCTTTTCTACATCAGATATCATCTATCAAAATTCAGCAGAATTAGCTGTGGTCAGTTTGTAGCCTAATACCAGTACAAAATCCTATTAGTGTGAAGTTGTCTTGTCCAGCAGCGTTTTGCATTCCTAATTAGCCCGCTTAAAAAGAAGCTGCTAGGAAAGACAAATTCATACTGTGCTTTGGATATAAATCACCAGCTTGTATGAAGAGAATTGATAACTTAATTACACATAAATTCATTGACTTCACTCCTGTTCCTAATTACATTACTTAGCTAATTAGCAATTCATTAATTTAAATTTATAATTGCAATATTTATATTTCCTAGAGCTAATTTCTGACTTAACTCTGAAACTATGATGGATTAACATCATGAGAGGAATTTGTTAAAATTCTGAATTCCTTCTGGGATCACACCCTTCATTTAGCTTATTCATTCAAAATTACTTCTTGAATTGCCCAAAATTCCATCAAAGTTAGAATAATCCTCTTAAAACTGCCTTTATTAATTACATTTCTGGAAAATACAATTTTCTGAAACCTTTTTCAAATGGCCCAATACTTTCTAAAATTTTCCAGGTTTGTTTTAAGTATTATCATTTACCATTACAGACCTTGCATATATTGCATATTCCATTACCATTCATTCATGCTTCCAAATAGAAGAGGTTAATTATTACAAATACATGTCTTAATGGTTATTGTCATGCTGACCTTGACAGAATATATATATATATATATATATATATATATATATATATATATATATATATATATATAAAATATCAAAGTACTTCATGATAAAAAATACAGTTGTTAAAAGCCATTAAAAGTTATTTAAAACAAAAGATAACAACTTTATAAAACTTAACTATATAAAGGTAGTCAAAAAGATTTCTAAACTGCACTCCCTGTAAGTTGTGCATGAGAGCATATAAATATTTTCACAACATAATGTTTGTCCTAATTTCCTTGTTACAATTAAACAGTAAAGTAAATATTCATAGATAACAAGCTGAAAGTTTAAAGTCAATGAATGAATGAACTAGACCCTTCTTTCTGACCAAATTTAATCATTCAATAACAAATATAGTTCTTTACATGACATGTGAGTACACCTGTTTTTTGAAAGAGGAATTTTCTTCATAGAACCAAACACTTTCTAGTTTTGTTATAACAATTCATTTGTCACTTTCTTATAGTTAATGTTGTGTATGGGTTAATATATTCAATCCTAGCAGAAGAATATGAAGATTATATTTTTCACGTGGTAGCATGACCGCTATTAATTTCAAGAGGACTGAAAAGTAGTAGTCTCAGAATTGATGTTATCGGTAAATATATGTAGGTTGATAATGGATATATGGTAACTTCAAGCAACTCAATTTTTATGCAGTATTATAATTAAAGTTTCCTTTTGAGGAAGAATTGATAATTCTTTTTAAAAAAAACTTTTTATGGATTCAGTAAGATTTTATGCAAAAGAGTCAAGCAAACATTGAAGCAAATTATGAAAAGGTCTATACTGAGGGTCATTTATCAATAGGCCCATTGAGACTGGTATTCTGCTGTCATATTAAATCCATAAAGGTTGCAAAATCAGAGATTAGTCTGTTAGCCAGTCTAGCACATAAATGAACTGCAAGATCAACCTTACCCAGGGTGTGAATTTAAAGCTTAAATAAAACAGGCAATATTATAACTCAGTATGAAATATGAACAGACTTTCAGATTTTAAATATGGATTAACCAGTATTGAAAACACCGGGTCCAGATGTGTGTAGGAGTTATGGCCCCTTTGTACATAATGGACCAGATAATAGGGGACCCAAGTCCATATTAGGGAAATGGGTCAAGAAATCATACACAAATATGCAGTAAATCAGATAAAATAGGTGATTGTGTACATACCAGGCTTTGTATTAAGCTCTGGTCAATGTCCAGCACCCTTGTGAGAGACAATTTGGTAAACTATTGTTGAGGATTAAAAGAAAGCAGAGTGGGTTGGCCAGGCCTAGATTTCACTAGCAGAACTGAAGCCTGGACTTCAAGTCTGAATTCCAACATGCCAGTGAAATGTCTAAGTCTGGACTTAGTCTTTAACATAAGCATGATGAAATTGGGGTTTTGACTTGTTTCTTCATCTACCTCCTTCCTTATTTTCTCTTATGGTGA
Organism: Potamilus streckersoni; assembly: GCA_016746295.1. NCBI lineage: Eukaryota > Metazoa > Mollusca > Bivalvia > Unionida > Unionidae > Potamilus > Potamilus streckersoni. The sequence goes on along the minus strand of JAEAOA010000318.1, from coordinate 918,107 downwards.
ATCTTGCCCTCCAGTATATTTGGGCAAAAATATGTACCGTTTTAATAGTTTTATAATACATTTAGACAGATATAAAACATTTGGGGAAACTGAATGACATGGTCTTATTCACTGCAGTCAGATTTCAGATTTCATCATTATTTTTTTATAAAAAAAATTTCTGGTGTTGCAAGAAACATAACAGCCAAATACAGACACTAGTATATTTTATTTGTGAAATTAGTTGTTATATTGTGATATATCAAGTTTGTGTATGCTTGCCATACTGGACTCTTGGTTGTAAATCCAATTAGTGTATTTTTAATAAGTGCTATGCTAAGTGAGAGGGCAAGTTCAGTTGGAGGAAGGTAATTTAAACTAGGCTTCTGATAACCTCTAGCTCTCCTATAGCACTAAATCTGTCCATGCTGTAGTAAAAGGGAGATAACTCATGTTCTACAAGGGCCATATGGAGTCTGGTGCACTTCCAAGCTTGTAAAAGGACTGATAAAGACATTGATATCTTTTTATCTTGTACACCATTATAGAATGATACATAAATCTGTCAGTTGATATTAAAGGGAGATAACTGCAATTTGAGGTACAGCAGATTTGTCATCTACTTAATGATTCAGGCAAATTATTCTTGTAATATTTATATACAAGACCATGTTGACTTTCATAAAAGACTGCAGTTTTTGCAGTATTGAATCTTTTGATTTTGCAAATATCACATCTTTTATGAATAGACAAAATATAGTAAATTAAAAATGTTTATATGCATTGTTTTTTTTAAAATTTAGCTCAGAAGCCTAATTCACAGATATATTTTCACAGAAATGAAATTAGTATACTTTAAATGTATCATTGCATTCCAGAAGGTTTATGCTCCTAACAATGACACATAAACTGAATATGTAAACATTCAATGCTGCCAAAATATCAATATTGATCGATCTTGTTTTTGGTGGCTTTAAGGATACCTATTTTAACACATTGTTAGCTATATCAAGCTGAAGAAATAGTAGCTACATGCCGTTCCAAAAAGTCTACACTTAGGCAGCCAACATGGGTTGACCTGGAAAGATGTTATTAAAAATTCAATTTTGGGATTAGGTGTCCAACAGAACCATCTCAGATTTCCCAAATTTTAGGCGATAAAAGATGATAGAGTCTATTTCAGCAAAAAGAAAATTTCATTATGGATCAGCTTGAATCAAAGGGTCAAGGGAAAGTAAATTACTGAAAAATATATTGCTTGAAAAACCCACTATAACCTGATGGTTAGTGTCTGCAGAGTATAATTGGGTAATGTAACATAATGTGCTATATATAGAGACACGTCATTTAGTTGAAATGTACGCTGCATGTGCATCATTTTTTGATTACTGAAGATTGCCAAGAGGGTGGGATACAGAACTAGGGGATTAAGAGATATAATTACAAGCTTAAACGATGTAAATTAAATGAGAAATAGTAAAAACATAGACATGCAGACAAGAAAAGTTATTCATGAAAATGTATTTGATGATAGAATCATGTGGTCATAAGCTGGAAACTTTCAAGAGCCTGTCTTTGTGACCATATATATATATATATATATATATATATATATATATATATATATATATATATATATATATATATATATATGACCTAATCCTTGGATTAGTTTGAATCACTCATATATAATTAATATTTCATTATTCTTAGAAACCTTGTCTATTGGAACAAAAATTACCAGTAAGGTGAATTTTTTTTGTAGATAGCCATATTCTTGTGGTTTTGAAGAAGACAAAATATTTGAATTTTTATAGGTACTTATAACTACTTACATTTATTAATGTGTAATGAGTCATAATGTTTCCACAGACAGATAATTGAGCTGTTTTTGTCTTTAAATTCATGATGTTTAGCAATAGAAAAATAAAAAATAGAGGACTCTCTGTTAAGTGATCAGGACCCTTAGTCCTGAGAACTGCCCTGTATGGCGACTGGTCCATAAAACAGGTGACCTGTGTTTGATAGTATTCAACCTCTATAACCTACAATTTGGTTTTCTTGATAAGAGAGTAGAAAAGGGTAATTACTCTGACATAAAAAGCTCCATATATTGTGATTAATTTCATGGCTAGATAGTTAGTGAAGCAGAAATACTATTTAAGGAATTCTCTCATAGGGACAAGCATGATATTTGCTACATCAAAAAGAAATCACACTTTTATAAGAATTTAATGTGCTCTTTTATATATTTATCTGATATTTAAGGTACAGACAAATTGTATATTTCCCACCCATTTTGATAGAATGATTTAAAGATTTTGTCCCTATTTATATTTTGTTAGTAAATACTGCAGTTTCAAATTTACTTTGTATTACAATCTTAATTCTATAATCATATAGATTGTAAAAGTCGGTTGGTCTTTAGGACACATGTGAGACCACATGTATGAACTTGTGCTCAACCCTATTAAAAAACACTTTATATATTTGCTTATTGGACAAGTCAGACTGCAAACTGTACAGACCCAGATCTGCTGTTACATAATGCACTGGTAGATTTGTATCTGTACAGAAGAACAGACAACACATACCCTGATCTGCAGGCACATTATGCTATGGCAGATAATGATCTTTGTTGTTTGCTGATTGACTTGACTTATAAGCAGGTATAGATGGTATATCTATCCTGCACTGAGTTTTATGAAATTTTACAGAAGTATCCATGTGAATTTTTTTAAATGAGTGTGGCAAGCAGAATTTCATAAATTTCACTTGAAATGAACATGGATGAAAGATTATGTTTATTGTAAAGAAAATACTGACTTTGTTTTAGCAAAAAGAAGAATAGTGGTGGGAGATACCTTTTTCATTACAGCATTTCTTTGCATGGTCATGAATGATTGAACTGAAAAGAAAACATTAAAGCCATTTAATTTCTGATGTCATTTATAAAACAAGTGTAATGACACTAAACAAATTATCTAAATTATGTTGGTCTTTTGATCTTTAGTGAAGCACTGATAGATTGTAATTTGATTTTATTTCATCTTTTCTTGAATTAATAGTTCATATTAAAAGAAATACACAAGACCTTTTGCTTTATACCCATTATATCAGTTGTTGTAATTAGAATACCCCTATTGTCCAAGATATTATGTTGAGACTTATGTAATACCCCATTATCACAATCATTGTATTGTGACCTTGTAATATGCCCTCCCCCTTATCACCTTGTGTTTTGACCATATTATATAACCCATTATCACAATCATTGCCATTTTGTTGTCCTTACTGGTGTCAAGAAATGTACACCTTGTATATTGATGTAAGCTTCTCAGAGACCATTGCTTAAACAGTCATGAAACTTTGTCATCCCAATGAGTACTGCACCACCATTGAAAAAGTAGACCACTGTGACCTACCTGTCTTTCTTCATTGAATAGGTTGCATGTTTGGATTTGTCTATAGCACACTGCACTGCCAAGAAACTTTATAATTTGCATGCATCCTGAAGAGAACTATACTTTGCTAAAATATAGGTTTTTGTGACCTATATTTTCCACCAGGCTCCTCTTCCCCAAAATCATCATCATCATTATCATCATCATCATCATGTCAATACTGATCATGACTGGAATCAGTAAATATAGACATCTTAAATTTGCATAAATATATACAGGCATCTTTGCAGTTTTCTGTTGGCTGAATTTTTTTTTTGAAGGAAAATAAACTAAATAATTTTCAAATGTTAGTAAACTTTTTAGATAATTTCAGCTTGTTTGTTTCTAAGATAACCATTATGTTTTCTCTTTGATGAAACTTTTGTGAAAATCTGAATAAAATCTGAGTACCCATGTACTTTATCTGTTACATGTGACATCTCATTATGGTATACACTTTGCCAATTAGAGAAACAACAATTTGTATAGGGATTATTAAATCACTCATCCTTAGTTACGGAGTTTTAATGAGTTAAATTTCACAATACTGAATATAATAGAAGAACAGATTATCAAATTGATTAATGCATAATCTGTTCTTAATTATTAAATTATATTAGCAATCAAATCATAATGGTATTATTATAACTATGTAGCAGAGATATAGAAAAAATTAAAGAATTATTTATTCTAAAGTACAAACCAAAATCATTAATGCACATTTCAGCACAGATCAGTAATTATGCTTTTAAATTGTGTGTATGTGTGTGTGTGTGTGTGTGTGTGTGTGTTTTAGTATTTCCTTGCAAATAACCTGTAAGGAAAAGCAGAAAAAGAATTGCCTGCTAAATGTATAAAGTGACCAAATAACTGTGTATTTGTTTAAGTGACCAAATAACTGTGTATTTGTTTTTATGCAGAATAGTTAAGTATACAGAAAGTAAAGCTAGATACAAGTGGTAATAATATTTAATTGCCATATGTGTACACTAAATGCAGCCAGATGTCAGAATCAAGATCATAAAAAAAGTCAGCTTTTTTTAAGCAAACACTACCATTCCTATACTCTTTGCAGTGTTGGTGTGTTGTGGAGAAGGGAGTCCAAGAAGATGTGGAGGTCAAGGAGACCTTTTGTCAGGGGCCATGGGAACCTTCATCTACTGGGCCCACATGGCAGTGGAGAAAAAGACTTACAAGTAAGGGACATATGTATGATTGTAGTACATTTTGGATTATTTTATAAAAACTTGACCTTCTTAGGACCACTTCAAGTCAGTGACCAAAAACTAAAAAGTGAATGGCTTGTATAAATGATAATGGGACTTTAATGCTCTATTTTTGAAACACTGGAGACAGAAAATAATTTAACTGCAGTGTAGATAATCTTATGACTTTAATCCATCAAATTCATTTTCTGTAATAGATTAAGAGAGGGAAGACATTTTTAGAAATCTTGAATCCATTATGTTAAAGTATGATTAACATGCAATAACTGGAAAAATATTATTCAGGAAAATGGTTGTATTAGTTTGTAATAATTTATATTCTGCATGTTCTGGGTAGGTGACTAGTTTTTATGACCGTACAGCTAGGCTGGTTTCATTTTCAGTTAGGATTTACACGGTGACAAGCCAAACATTATTCCTAACAGGCATCTGCCCCTTACAAAAACTAAATACATTTACTTTTCATAAGTGTTTTCATCACACTCCCTTTACCCTGCATGACATTTGGAACTACCAAATACATGTATGGTTAGCAATATGCATGTTTGTCTAAAAGATGTATGCCAAGCCCTCCCGACCCATCCCAAACCCCTCAAACAATACAAAGGCATCAATCCAATAAGGAATAAAATTGAAGTATAATGATGTACATACCTACCTACCTACCTACCTACCTACCTACCTACCTACCTACCTACCTACCTACCTACATACCTACCTACCTACCTACATACATACATACATACATACATACATACATACATACATACATACATACATACATACATACATACATACATACATACATACATACATACATCCACCCACCCACCTACCCCCTCCACACACACTCACACACCCACACACATACATACATACATACATACATGCATACATACATACATACATACATACATACATACATACATACATACATACATACATACATACATGCATGCATGCATGCATGCACACACACAAAACTTTCAAATTAATTACTCTTTAAAAATGCTATCACTGTATGTTACAATCACAAAAGCATACAACCACCTTGCTTAGGATGTTAGAACTGGAATTACCAAGGCAACAATAAAATGTTCCATATATTTGGCAATTATGAATTAACATATGTTGACATCAATTGGTATGCTGATTAATCAAAATAATTGATGATTGGTTGTTCCAACCAGTTCAACAATTTAAGCAACCAAGTATTTTATTGTGATTTTTCATATTCAAATTATTCAAATATTACTTATTGATTTTTTTTTTGCTTTGTTTACATTTATTGACTTTTGTGATGAAGTTATCTAGAGATAACCAATATATATATATATATATATATATATATATATATATATATATATATATATATATATATATATATATATATATATATATATATATCCATCACTTGCATGCTGGGTATTTTGTGCCATATGACCTCAGGCCCAGTGTTTTTCAATACCTAATTGATAGCCATTTATATATCTGCTTAAAGCATGTGTATGTGACAAAAAACGCATTTGAAACAAAAAGTTATTTGAATTTTTTTATTGAACATTTTATGCATTAAATTTATGAAACCCCAAACACTATACCATTATGCTAGCATATACATGTGGCGATTCTCATTCAATAGCGAATGAAACTAATGCAATTGTTTATGAAGGATCATGCTCTTTTTTTGTGGAGTTACAAACAGTGTGGGAGACAAAAGTTGAGCAGGATAACCATTCTACACTACAGGACAACCTCTCCAATGACCTAGTGGTTAGAGCCTACACCTTGGTTGCAGGAGGTCATGGGTTCAAATCCTGGATGAATTATACCAGAGACTTATAAAAATGGTTTTTGCAGTTGCCTCACTTGGCACTCAGCATTAAGAGGCTAGTGTTAGGACTGGTCAACCTGATGTCAGGATAATAGGACTGTATGCAACATGATGCTACATGACAACAGCATGATGCCCCAGTGCTAGTCATCACTGTAAACTGCCACACTGCAGACATTGTAGTGATATGACTGAAAAACTGATAAAGCTGTGTTAAAACTCCAAAACACATACACACACTACAGGATACTGGCAACTTGGCCTTTATCAAATACACATAAAATGTCTTTAATGATAAACACCATTATCATTATCAACATTATCAACATTATTGCCAACAAATTAAAATGAAAGGTTGCTCAGAGGTGTTGAATGGTCATCAGTAACACCAATTTGCAACACCTAGGAGAGCCCATTATCCCCCTTATCTCATCTGATGGAGTTTCTCCACATCCAAAAGATTTGGCATATGTGAATAATCCTTTGAATTATCATAGCATCACACACCTCAAGAAATCTCTCCAGCGATTCTGATAGTGTTCAGGTTACACTAGAGTGTTATTGACAAATTGCAAACTCCAATAATAATCATTCATCAAAAGACTGTGTTAACAGAAAGCTTTGAATGTCTGTCAGTGACAAATGTACCTAAATCTTTACATTTCTCTTCAAAGAGTGTGGAACAGAAAAACTTTTATCATCAATATCAGCATTACCTTGATGAGACAAAAAAAGAGAAAAATTGATACATTTCATTTAGAAATTGATGGCATTTATCATTGTCTGTCTAAAATGGTCAGACCAATCTAAAATATGTTACTTTCCTGTCAGTATTAACATTATTTACCATAGTCTTTCCCAAAGTGATTCTCTTTCGTCCAGTTTCCATCCATGACAAAATTGTTAATGACCAAAATTCTCTGCCTTGGATGTGGGAAGTTGTAGGTTTAAACCCCAGCCAAATCATACAAAAGACTTATAAAATTGGTACTAACAGCTGCCTGACTTGGAGCTGAGCTTTAAGAGGTCTAGTGTTAGGATAATATGACTGGGTGAGACATGATGCTACATTCCTGTGGCATGATGCCCCAGTGCTAGGTACCACTATAAACTGCCACACTGCAGACATTGTAGCAATATGACTGGAAAATTTTTAAAGCTACATTGAACATCCAAATCATATATACATACTTACACACAATGACCAATTTTCCATTATTTTCAAATAGATAATAAATTTGTTGAATATATAAATTTTTACCCTGCATGAGAAGTAAATAGCCATGCATGCATTCTTATAAATCTGTTGCTTGTATGTAGCATGTTAATGCCATCTTAACTAAATCAATAAATTCAGTTATTCGTGATACATACTGAATAAGTCACGAGGAGTTATTCCATTTTGTGAGATTTTTTAAATACAATTTTTTAAGATGCCATTTTGTTTTAGAAACATGGAGCATTTGCTTCCTTAGTACAAATTCTGGGTAATATCAGACAGCGAATGTAACGATCAGTCTGGTACAGAATTATACTGGATCCACCCCACCCATTTTGATCCTTTACAGGTGTCTTTGCCTCATTTTTGTTGTTTTTTATATCATTTTTGAATTCCCTAACAGTACACTGACTCCTTTTTTTTTTGAATGTTCAATTAAAGAACTTTATAGTTTTATTCACTTGAAAAGTTATTACTGCTTTTTCATTATGAATAAAGAATTTTTGCAATGATGAAGTGTTCCAAGCTATTTATATATAAATTGCCCTTACTGCCCACCATTCCTTTCTCATCTAGTGGCCATCTTTGTACATGTATTATATTATTATATTGTTAATGGTGCACACGATGCCAGTGAATTATTGCTCATTTTAAGTGCTTCATTTTCTGTTTTCATTTTTTTTGTCTTTTTTTCTTTATACTTCACATTTTATTTAGTACTGCTAATATCAAATTAGTGTTGATTATAAAACATTATTACATATATGTGTGCTATATTTTTATCTTCTTCTTCTATGATTATTATGTACTGTTTGTATTATTACAGGACACCTATCTCATATTATTGCCTTCAAATTAATGGAATGTCTATTGTTGCTTAATGAAGTTTTGCTTAACAAAACTTTTAAGGAGCACACCGATTTTAAAATGAAGAGTCAAATTTTGATTTTTTACACAATGATAAACTCTCTTTTGATCTCTCTCTCTTGATCTCTCAACTGAAATAAATTTGTCAGACACAAACCAGATAAATTTCTGTTTACCACAGCAGTTCGATTAACATTTATTCAGTTCTGCCAGGTTGGTTGGTGACTGTAAGTTAAGATCTTTTCTCAGCCACCATCTTGGATTTGAAAATGGCCATAACATAGAAAATTCAGAAGCAGTAGCCCTAATTTAGGCCTGATTCAGACAAATTTCTCATAGACCTACATTAACAGACCCATGATTCATCAGGTTACAGTAATGATCAACATTATTTTCTGAAAGTCTCTCAGTAGTTTTTTATTTCAGATGATTATTGATAATACAGCAAAAGTCATAAAAACTTCAAGGAGCAGCACAATGCTGGTCTTCTAGAATATCATCCATCATATGGGAACCCCATAGGTCTTTCAGAAAGATCATAATTGTCTTTGATTAGACCTGCCTGTCCCTAATGGGTCACATTGTCTGCCCTTATGATTATTTCATTTCCCTTAAATTTGATATGCATTCTGTGGCCTTTGACCAGCTGCCAGGTCAAGGAGGCTGTTGGTTACAGCAGGGTAACATGTGGACAAGATGGAGAGAAGCATTGCCTTGACAGTGACTTTTGATGAGGGCCTGCTGAACAGGGGTCATTTGCTTCCATGTTTTGTCAATAGGACATGTCTCATTTTCTTTGTCCACTGTGTCCATGCAACTGACCATTATATAGCTATCTATCATTGCCAATTAAAAGCTATTAGTTGCCCAGTGATCATTAATACTTCCATCAAATAGACAGAGGGATCAGACTCAGTTAATTGTTTTCTGATCTGGAGCTTAGATGGAGACATATTTCTTCATTAATTTCTCTTTTATTTATATTCATGCTGTTTAGAAAGCTTTAAGGACTTTATCAGAGTTGATTTGTCTAAACTTGATTAAAGTAAACACATTTCAAAATTATACATGCAGTGTTTACTCTGGTAAAAGTCTTAGTCTGCAACATTTGTCTTCTTTTATGTTTGGCTTTCTCTTTAGTTTTTCAGAGGTATATATATTATTTTAACATTGCATATTACCCTTATACTCTCCAATTTTTGAATAAGGTAAAATACTATTCTTTCCTTGGTACAAGTTTCTATCCCTGGTTGAGTCATACCAAAGACTTTAAAAAATGGTGCTAACAGCTGCCTCGCTTGGTGCTCAGCATTAAGAGGTTAGTGTTAGGACTGGTCGGCCTGGTGTCAGGATAATGTGACTAGGTAGGACATCATGCTACATGTCTGCAGCATGATACCCCAGTGCTAGATATCACTATAAACTGCTACACTGCAGACATCATAGTGATATGACTGAAAAATTGTTAAAGCTACGTTGAAAATCATAATCACATTACATCAAAATAAATGCTGAGTTTACTTTTGTGGGCAGTTATCTTTGTTTTATTCTTTTGATTTCCTGCTTATTTCTTTTTTATTTCAATTGAAGAAAATCTTTAATTGGAGAACAATTCATTTTAAACATAATTCTGTGTTTAAAAAATCCACGACATTATGTAGTATTATGATGCATTCCATTTTCTTTGCATTGCATTTTAAGTTGGGCATAATTATTAATTTCATTTGCATGAAAAAACTATGAAATATATTTTACATTATGATCTATAACACTGGACAATTAATTAAAAATTTGGTATGTGTTTGTACTATAATTCTTTTATTTACAAAATACAAAATAAAAAACGGACCAATGCATTGGCCTAATGGTTAGATTGTCTGCCTTGGATATAGGATGTCAAATGTTCTAATCCCAGCCAAGTCATAAACAAAGTCTTGTAAAAATTGTACTAACAGCTGCCACCTTAAAGGGCTCAGAATTAAGAGGTTAGTATTTGGCTAGGTTGACCTGGTGTGAGGATAATGTGACTTGGTGGGACATCATGAAATATGTCTGCAGCATTATGCCACAGTGCTAGACATCACTATAAATTGCCACACTGCAGATGTCATAGCAATATGACTGAAAAATTGTTAAAGCTATGTTAAAAAGCCAAAGCACATACACATACACAAAAAAATTATTATGCATTATACAAAAAAGGTGGTGTTACATGTGGACTAATTACCAACATTATTTTTAAATAGAAAAACCAATAAATTTTAAATTTCATATGGCATTTTCATCCATAAGAACAACTTTATGCACATGTTTTAAAAACATCATAAAAATGTATTTTCAAATATGAAGTGCTTGATGATGCATTCACTGTTACAATTATTACCATCATCTTGAATAACAAATGCTGATGTTTTGCTAATTCAAAGGCTCCAGTCAGTCTACAAACAGATATTAAAAACTGATAATTCTCAACCATCTACCATGATTTTGATGTACCAGTTCTAATGAACAGACATGCGTTCTTTCCTACTTCCATTTAAACTTGTGTCATTATATTTGTGAGTAAAATTAAGTTATTTTTCAGTCTGCTTCTTCCATTACTACAGCTGGCTTGAATTAGAGTTCATTCATTGACTTCATTTTTTCCATTTCACTTGCCAAATGGATTGCCCCAGAGAAATAACTGCATTGGAACTTAAAATAATGGTCATAAGAATCTCTCAGTTAGATTATTGTTGTGTATTGTAGTGTATGATTTGGTTGCTTCACTCCCTCCATATATGGCCCTTGACTGGTTCAAGATCAATTAACAAAGTTAGGACATACAATAACACTTTGGGTGTGAACAGGTTGAGATGGACAGTCCATCTGGAGACTGATTTAGAATGCAATGCTTGTGAACTCAGACTGGTACCTCAAGGGACTTGAATTTGACATTTTGACAGAAGATGTCAGAACTTCAATGAGGAAGGTTTCATCAACATTATTGTCCATCCTCTGGAGAAGTGCTGTTTCATTTAATTAATTGAAAAGATTGCAAATACTGATTAGTGCTCCTTGATCTCTCTGTCTGGGATAATTGGTTGCTGAAACATTCTCATAGGAAAATTTATCCATTTTATAAACAAGTTATATGATATTGTACAACACAGTGAACCTGATACTGTACAATAAAATATGTCTGACATTGTACCATACAGTATATCTTATATTGTACCATACATTATAAGATATTGTACTAAACACTATAGGATACGGTATAATACAGTATATGTGATATTGTACAATATAGTATATCTGATATTGTATCATACTGTATTAAGATATTGTATTAAGCACTATAGGATTTGGTACTATACAGTATATGTGATATTGTACAATATAGTATATCTAATATTGTAACATACTGTATAAAAAAGATATTGTACTATACAGTGTATTGGATATGGTACAACACAGTATATATCTGATATTTGTACCATATTTTATTATGCATATCTAATATTGTACCTTACTGTATAAGATATTGTACTATACATTGTATGAGATATGGTACAAACCACTTCAGTGGCCTAGTGGTTAGAGTGTCTGCCTCAGATGCAGGAGGTCATGGGTTTGAACCCTGGCCGAGTCATACCAAAGACGTTTAAAAGTGTACTAACAGCTGCCTCGCTTGGCACTCAGCATTAAGAGGATAGTGCTAGGACTGGTTGGCCTGGTGTCAAGATAATGTGACTGGGTGGGACATCATGCCACATGGCTGCGACATGATGCCCCAGTACTAGACATCACTATAAACTGTGACACTACAGACATCTTAGCAATATGACTTCAAAAATTGTTAAAGCAACATTAAAAATCTAAATCACACACACACACACACACACACACACACACACACACACACACACACACACACACACAGATATGGTAAAACTCAGTATATTTGATATTTTACCATACAGTTTATCCAATATTCTACCATACTTTATTATATATTGTACTGTACAGTGTATGGAATATGGTACTGCACAGCATATAAGATAAGGTATACAATATTTCCATAACTGAATGAAGTTATTCAAATTGGACAAGTTGCTTAATTTTTCAGACTTGGTATGGATAGAAATAATGAAATAAGATAATGCATGTTGGTAAATAATGCTCATACATTACAACATCCTGTCCACAGGGAGTTCAATTTCAAAACTTTCCATCAATTTGGCAGCTCTCTTATAACGACTATGAAGCCTCAATCTGTCACCCTCAAAAGTTTTTATTAACAGAATTGTATATAGATCATTTTTCCATTAAGGCAAGCACATAAATTGGGAACTGTAAAACACATTTTGGCTACTTTACTTGACAGATCTGTAATCATGTAAGATCTGGCTTTGAGATTGGTAATGAAAATGAACATTCTGTCCCAATAGTTTGACAACAAAATTGTAACAAATGAAAAATCTGGACTTAAAATTAAGTTAAGTTGACTTTAAATTGGATTTTATTCTTGTCGTCTTCGCTTACAGTGCCTTTCAATTTATATTGTCTGCTAAAAATAATTGTAATCAACTGGATTAAAAACACTTCAGTAACTTAATTATATGTACAAGATTCTAGTGTTCATTTGAGACCCATTATTTTTTGTAATTTATTTTAAGCAGCACTCAGAATAAATATTGTGTTAAACACTTTATTACAGAATGTTCAATGGCAATATTAAGTTTAGCTTAATCAATAGTGACTGAAAGATTGTTCCGTATCCAATTTTGTTTTTCATTTAATTATTTTTAAAAAAAACTCTTCTTGTACAAGAAATAAATGATAAAAAATTTAGATTAGTTGTTACATACTTGCCGTGAAATTACTCATAGCATTTTGGTGATTTGTGACATGAATTAATATTTAACCACTCAAGGCTAATATTTCCTGGAATTTATCATAGAATCAGTCTCCTGCACCATCAAGAGAAGAAGGCTTTTAGATTAAAATGTGTTCCCTAGTTGATAGACAGTTATGGAGGCAGATAACAGAAGCAATGAATTTTGACAGGTATAATATCTTGTTTGGAATTAATGTTATTTTGTTGATAGAGGATAACACTTTGAATAAATATTGCTCCCCACATTAAGTGTTGTATGGCATATTTGGTGTCTGAAATCTTTACAAGTGTAAAAAGCATTGACAAAAATTATGGAAGTGCCATTTACAGTGGTAATCTGATGGGAAGACAATCCCATTTTTTTTTCTTCTAAATTTTGAAAGAGATTTATTTTATCATGTATTGATTATAAAGACATGCCCTTTTCTAAAACCAAATCTTCTGCCACCCCCTTTTCCCCTTCCCCAGACTTTATCATACTATATTTATTGTGTGTATCTATGAGATGAACAAGATCCGTAATTAGAGTGTGGAAAAGAGACATTGTTACAGCTTATGATAGGGGATCAGCATGAACTATGTAAAATTTTATCTTTTATGGTATGTTTATACCAATTTAATCTATTCTGTCAGAAGCATTCCTTGAATATATTGTACAAACCACTTCAGTGGCCTAGTGGTTGGAGTGTCTGCCTCAGATGCAGGAGGTCATGGGTTTGAACCCCGGCTGAGTCATACCAGAGACTTTTAAAAGTGGTACTAACAGCTGCCTCGCTTGGCGCTCAGCATTAAGAGGATGCTCTCCAACATTTTTGTATACTCAGCAGACTTACCTCTAAAATGGATTTGTGCAAAATCATTTATCTAGAAATATTGTTACCTCCATCCAATATAAGGTTGGATGCATTTCTTGTTATAATGGTTGAGAAGTGTGTGTGTGTGTTTGTGTGTGTGTGTGTGTGTTTGTGTGTGTGTGTGTGTGTGTGTAGGAATGATATACTTTGATTATGACTAAAGAAATGTGCATTTTTAATTATGCCTTAATCCTTAAAAATGTTATTTAATTCGGATATATTACAGTAGTTAAAAATCAACATAATCTAAAGTTGGGAAATAGTTAATACGAGTCCTTAAGCTACTATGTAAGTCGGGGCATCTTGTTAATATTTTCAATAACTGTTGTGTTATATATAATATGCATAATTAAGGTTGACAGATGAATGAATGTTAACAATTTGTTTAGAACACAATTTTGTCAGATTTTTGGTTGACACTAGCAGATTTTTAAGACATTGTTGGCTATACCATGCCAAGAAAATGTGATCTAAGTGCTTTTCATAAGAAAACACTGAAGCAGCCAACCCTGGTTGGCCTCGATTGGTATTGAACTGGTGGCTTTATATTGAGAGTCCAGTGCTCTACCAACTGAGTTAACACAGTTTCTATAATGTCAAATGATCTTACTATAAGGCAGTGTTATCCATAATAAATATTGGTTAAATTTTTATTTTAAAAATAGGAGATATGATTCTTTTCAAACAGCGTATAATGGTTGTGCTAATAGTGTACAGTGGACTAGAACTTTTTGCATGCTTTTTAAAGAGACTGATCATAGAAATTTCTCCATAATGTATAGGGATGATTGATAAGTTCAGACTGGTTCTAATCATTCAGGTTTTGATGCTGATACCAGTCTGTATAGTCTCAATTGCTGACACTTCAGTTAAACAATATCAGCATTTAGTATTGCAAGATGAAAGAAATGCATGTTTTACACAGAGCTGAAAGCTGTGAAAAGTTGCAGAACTTAGTCCTACAGAGGTCATCAGGTTGCAGTCTGTTAATGTGGTCCAGATGTACAGTTGAGTATGACTATAGTATAGTATCAAGTTGGTTGAAGACACATTTAATACTCTTGGAAGTGTTAATGCACATAGCCAAGAAATCTGGAGTGTTGATGTATGACTCTTCAAGTCATGGCCTCAAACCCATACACTGCCAGAATGTTCTTTTCTTTGAAAAATATTTTTTTAAAAATTTAAGTTATACTGGAAGAGAACAACATTTGTTTTATTCTTAGCTGCAAAAGCTCCAGGTGAAAGGCAAAGAACTGAGAATTGAAGATGAAAAGGATGTTTTCAAAATTATGTCTGCCAGCTGAATAATTATAATGGAGAAAAATGTTGAATTATCACCAGGATATAATAAAGCTAAAACATTTGCACCTGTGAATGGTTTAGTTTAGTTTTCTGCCTGAAAGTGCTTGGAAAAAGGTAAACATTAAATGAATATATGCACCAGGCTGTCTGTGATGCAGGAAATGAGACTTTTAATTAAATTATATATGTCCTCATCTCTGCTATTTGAGGACTGTATAGCAGGTTTTCCTGTTAATTCTTTACTTAAAGCATGTATTATTTTCAAACTGAACGTGGCATTACAGCAAAAAGTAGAGGCTGACAAGAATGAGGTGTTGCAAATATTGTACAACATTATACAGTCTAGGGATGGTTTTCTCAAGCTGTCAGGTATATTCAAGAAAGACATGTCTTACCAACTAATCATGTCATAGTAAGAGGTAAAGACATACAGTAAATTTAACAGCAAGTCCTGTGAGGTACAGCTTGCATATCATAATAGCTGTCAGCTGTCCAATAAGCCAGATAAGAGGAAAATATTATGTTTTCTGTCATTTCAATTAAATGAGTTAATTTTAGTTATTGTAAATGGTTTGCTCTTGTAGAATTTTTTGTAAAAATTGCAGCCTTACAATATCATCTTGTGCTCTTTTGATTTACTGTACAGTTCTATCAGGGACATCTTGAGTGATACATACACACTGTACAGCTCAGTCAGGAATATCTATATTGATATATTTATTGTACACACTGTACAGCTGTCAGGAATATTTATGTCAATATATTGTGTACACAGTGTACAACTCTTTCAGGAACATCAATATTGATATATTGTGCACACACTGTACAGCTCTGGGGAATATCTCTTGATATTTTGTGTGCACACTGTACAACTGTCAAGAATATTTCTGCTTACATATTGTACACTGTATAATAAATAATTATAAACATTAGTAATTCTTTTCCACTGAAATCAGTTAATATTAACAGAAAATACAATAGTAATTATGGAAATTCTGGTTATGAAAGTTCCCAGTTATGAAATGGCATAAATATCCCCATGGGTCCATTTACCCAATACACACCCACCCACCCCATACACACTGTCTGAATTTCAGTCAACATACTATTGTTTAATCGTATTTTTTGTAAGTGCTTGGTGGAAAAGGATGTGTGAACTTAATCTTGTTATGAGTCCAGGCTCTTGAATCTTGGTATCATTTATGTATCATAATGGCAAATAATTGATCTTGTTCTCCAGCATGGAGTAAACATTTTTTACAGTCAGTTAAAATCATGGGATTTTTCCAAGGTGTGTAGGGTGTTTTAGATTGAATTTGAAAGGGTTAGTTTGTTTTACTTTACTCAAAATTAAGAGTGTTACAAAAATTATTATTATAATATACTTTATTCTTGTGATTCACTTTCAGTGGATTTCCAGCTGAATCAAAGGTTAAATTGTAAAAAGAACAATAATAGCAGCAATACTACTGCTACTACTACTACTACTACTACTACTACTACTACTACTACTATTATTATTATTATTATTATTATTATTATTATTTTGTTGTTGCTAATATTATTATTTATTCTCATATACCTTTGCATGGTAAAATA
The DNA here is from genome assembly GCA_016746295.1 of Potamilus streckersoni. NCBI lineage: Eukaryota > Metazoa > Mollusca > Bivalvia > Unionida > Unionidae > Potamilus > Potamilus streckersoni. The sequence goes on along the minus strand of JAEAOA010000318.1, from coordinate 900,899 downwards.
ATGCATATCAGCAAGAACAGTCTAATTTCCATGAAAACATTGATTCATTTATTTAAAAGTCCTTCATGTTGTCACACACAAAGTTACCACTTAGATAAAGATGAAAAACCACAGTTAAGTTTATTGAATGTTGTATCATATTTTTCCAAAAATAGTTTGGCTGATAGCACAAAGCCTAGTGGGTAATATGGCTGATAGCACAAAGCATAGTGGATAATATGGCTGATAGCACAAAGCCTAGTGGGTAATATGGCTGATAGCACAAAGCCTAGTGGATAATATGGCTGATAGCACAAAGGCTAGTGGGTACTATGGCTAATAGCACAAAGCCTAGTGGGTAATATAGCTGATAGCATAAAGGCTAGTGGGTAATATGGCTTGTAGCACAAAGCCTAGTGGGTACTATGGCTAATAGCACAAAGCCTAGTGGATAATATGACTGATTAGCACAAAAGCTTAGTGGGTAATATGTCTAATAGCACAAAGCCCATTGGGTAATACAGCACAAAAGCCTAGTGGGTAATTGACATCATGCAGTATTTAAAACTTGCTGAACAATGCTATATCTCAGTTGGTATATTGCACACATAACACTGTACAATTCTCTCAGAAATATTGTTGGAAGCATGAATGAAATTTCCCTGGGGTTTTTAATACAGTATTTGCTATTTAAAGGAAACAATTATCACTTTTGTCTCCATATTAACAAATTTTTTTTTCATTGGTTGATCATAATTATAACAGGGACATAATAAATTGGATTTGCCCATATGTTCTTTACATTCAAAAACTCTCAGGTGTTTATGTAATCTCACACCTTTCAAGGAATGTGCTGAAATTTGGTAGACATTTTTGAAAGAGGTCAATATGTCTATATTGTTTTGCCATCATTCTCAAATGTTTTTGTTTTAGAGTTTCTGAAATTTATATACTGTACAGTGTATACATATTTAATCTTTTTATATGTACAAATAGTCCCCAAATTGTTAAAGCATCAAACTGAAATTGGCAGACATTTTTGAAATAAAGCTGATGTGTGAATGTTTTTTTTTACATCAGTCTCTGATGCATATTTAATTTTTGTTCATAATGTATCCATACTTTAGATGTCTGTTCCTTTGCAAATATTTCTGTTTTATGATGAAATAATCCTAAAATTAGGCACATTTTTATTAACAAACTGTCAACATACCTGTCATTTTGTCATCACATGTTTTCCTTTCTAGAGTGAATCTTTTTGATGTAATGGCATGTGAAAATAAGCATACATGTTTATAGAAAACAAGTTATATATATATATATATATATATATATATATATATATATATATATATATATATATATATATATATATATATATATATATATATATGGAAACCTTTTGCAGATATCTACATAGAAAATAAGTATATGGAAAATAAAGAAATGTGTGTATGGAAAAAAGCACATACATATGGAAAATAAGCAAATATGTTTATGGAAAATAAGCAAATATGTTTATAGAAAATAAGCAGATATGTTTATGGAAAATAAGCAAATATCTATATGGAAAATAAGCAAATATGTATATGGAAAATAAGCAAATATGTTTATGGAAAATAAGCAAATATGTATATGGAAAATAAGCAAATATCTATATGGAAAATAAGCAAATATGTATATGGAAAAAGCACATATATATAGAAAATAAGCATTATGTATATGGAAAATAAGCAGATGTGGGCATTATGGTATTTTTGTAACATTCAAAAAGCAAAAATAAAAGGACAGAAAATAATTTTTAAAGACAGTAACTGACCTCCACAGATGCTAATTGTACTTCTATAATTAGCTGATTGGTAATTTTATTCTTATAATTAGTTTATTGGTAATTGTAATCCAATAATTAGTTTATTGGTAATTTTATTCCCATAATTGGTTTATTGGTAATTTTATTCCTATAATTAGTTTATTTATGTAGCTATTCATCAGTTTTATCTCATTTTGATTCATCCTTCCTATTTTCAGTCTTTTGTGTTGCTTTGTATGGTAAAACTACATACTATTTACAGTTGGTTTCTAAGTGTACAATGTAACTTTTAAAAGGATTGTACTGGACTGATTTATAGAGTATTAAGTCCATTTGAAATGTAAATTCATATGATCTTGATTAATACACTTATTTTCCCAATTGTTTAGTGTACCAGCTATATATAATTATTCCTTTGGGTGCAACTACCATATGTACTTGCTTGTAAGACTAGTCCAACTACAAACTGTACAGACCCGGTTCTGCCATCACATAGTATGCTGTCAGATCTGGGTTTATGCAGTTTGTAAGGAATGGCATCAGTATAACAAAACAGCATAGACCCTGATCTACAGGTACATTATGCTATGGCAGATCAGGATCTTTCTTGTTTGAAGTTGATTTGACTTGCAAGTACGGATGTTAATTCTATAACTTTCATGGGTTGCCCTGAAACTTAGCTAACATTATGGATGGGATGCTTACTGTTGCATGTCATTCTATCATCCTGCTATGTGTGGATGGGGGTGTACACACTCAGACTGATACTTAAATAAGCCAGTAAATTGTTGTTTGATAATTTTTAGCCAAAATTTAGGGATAACTAAAGAAATATTTACCTCACATACCAGTACAATCTTTGCACTCTTTATCAGTATTGATCTACCATCACAATCAGTAAATTGAAGACTAATTAGAGCTTTGTCTATTAAAATCAGCCTCATAAGGTGTCAGTTACAACTGCATGTACAATAAACAGGTGTTGGTGACATCCAAACAGTGTCCATTTCAAGACCCTCATTGGGTGTTGAAGAAATATCCAGCTCTTATCAAATCACATTATTCAATCATTATTTAACCCATTAACCCCTGGAGGTTTTTGTGGTTTTCGACTGAAATTGGAGTAGGAAATTGATTTTGGGAATTATTTCTGAATATATTATAATACATCAACTTGGAAGATATTTTCAGTTCACTTAATGCCTATTTGTGTTAGAAACATTGATTTTCATTGGCTCTTTAGTATGAGCATGAACAGCTGGGTAAAAACTGGACTTTATTTTGCTTCACGGACCCATCCATTTTCGTGACTAGACCACTTATCCTACTTTTTGCAAAGGTTCACATGTCTGTGTGCAATTCAGACTAGTCTGTCTTAAATCTGAGGCCAAAAAGTTTAAAATCCCGACACAAAACCAGATCATGGATTCGGGCAAATTTTGGCTGAAAAAAACTCTGATCCAAAAAGTGAAGTTTTTCCCTCTTTATTTTGTAGTGCAACTAGAACATCCAAATTATTTGGTATCATCGTAAAGCTACATCTGACTACCTTTCTATAATACCATTTACTTTATTGTGTCACACATAGCCGAACATAGCCTTAACAATACAGAGCTCAGAAGTAGGCTACCACCTCTTGCCCTGTAAAGGCACTAGTGGTTAATGAGTTAACTGGATAAAATAAAATTAGACCAATGTCTCATAAAATCCAAATTTTTTTTTAGATTTTTTTTTTCCTTTATTGTAAACCTTACCAGCATGCATAAATATTGAAAGTCTCTTCACATTAATTACATTGGTGGTGTAAATAACATTTATGATGTGCATTCACTTACAGTAACTGGAGTTATTGACAGTGCTATGCAGTAGTTCGTAACAAATGATCAATACAAATTTCTTTATATGTTATATACTGAGGAGCTCATATCAATGAAACCTTGTTAAAAATGCATCTTGCCTAAACTGATAGTTTACTTTGGTCCCAGACTTCTACTGTTAGGCACATTGCTATATTTATGACATTTCATCTGTGGAACTTAACTGCTCAGTGTCCTAGTGATTAGAGTGTCTGCCTGGGATGCAGAGGTTGTAGGTTTAAAGCCCAGACAAGTCATACAAAGACTTATACAAATGGTACTAACAGCTTCCTTGATAGGTGCTCAGCATTAAGAGGTTAGTGTTAAGGTTGGTTGGCTGGTGTCTGGAAAATGTGATTGGGAGGGACTGATGCTATATGTCTGTGGCATGATGCCCCAGTACTAGACATAAACTGTCACACTGCAGATATCATAGCAATATGACTGAAAATTTGTTAAAGCTACATTAAAAATCTAAATTATGCACACATGCACACACAATTTTCTACAGTAACATTTCTTCCTTTTCTAAATAATTTTAAATGTCGGTAAACATCATACACACAAACCCACACACATACAAACACACACAGACACACACACACACACACATGCAAAATATTGCTCTTTTTTACTTGTCAAAATATGACTGGGGCATATGTATGATATGGACACATTTCTTGTTTCCCACTAATATTACTATCAAACTGCAAATAAATAGATCCATCAATGTGTCTTTTAAATTAAAGACAAATTTAAATATTCTAATCTAATTCTGGTTAATAATTCAGTTATTGTAAACTTTGAAGGAAAAGTCGAAATTTGATCATTTCTTATTAATCCTTTCCAATTGATTCAAATTTTGTGATAATGGGCTCTTTAAGGAATTAAGGATAGTCTCCCACAGATATTTTGAAAGCTGGTATTTTGATGTATTGAAAATATTTGCTTAAGTGCCCTGGTGCTGCTTAGGGTCCCATTATTAGAGTTAAAGGATAGTAAGATGAGACCTAGATGTAACAAGAATATGTGTCAGATTGATGTAGTGATGTATCAAATGGGTCATTATTTTGCAGTGATCAGTGTTGTACCTCTGCCATCCAACATTTTCTTCAATCAGATGATAGATGTGGGTAAACCAGACTTAAGTAGAAGTGTTAAATATTTGAACTATTATGTTTTCTCACTTGTCAATGCAGTGTGGTGTCTTACATCTAGCATTGCTAAAGTTGTGTTGAATCATACCTTTCTGTTAACACTTGCTTGCCTTAATTATAAAACCACAAAAGTTATACAGTGGTCCTTGTCTATAAAGTTCCATGGTGTAGTGGTGACTGTCTTATAATGTGGATACAGTTATGGATCCAGTTCAGTTGTTTATATTTTATTTTTCATTTTTCTACTTAAATTTTTTCACTTAGTTGCAGTTCTGGGTGTTAACGTATTTTATAGCACATCAACACAAATAGGGTTATTTAGTGTTGTGGCAACTAGATTAAATTGCCTTAAAATGCTGCACTTTCTCTTTTCCACCAGGACAGAGTGAGTTCCCCACTCCTCAGGGAAGAGCAGCATCCTCTTTCATTTAGAAAGGTAGAGAGTGGTTTATACCCACATCCACACCCACTCCCACTTCCCCATTAAAGGGGAACAATACCCTCTACTCACCCACAGGCCAGTGCAGACTGAAGATAAGTTATGATCCAGCCCCCACCCCCCAAAGGAGAAAGCAGCACTTTTCAGTCCCTGGTATCAATTGTCGACAATCTTATTGAGCCACCTGGTAATTGTTCACTTAAGCCTTTCCATCCTTCAGGATGATGTCACAAGTTTTACACAAAGTCATGCACTCTGCTACTCTGTGGCCCTTGTATCATGGGCTAATTCAGGTCACCCCTGTGTGGACCTTTTATCATGGGTTAATTTTGATCACCCCTCTGTGGCCCTAGTATCATGGTTCAACTATCTTCGGATCTGCTGGTGAACCATCCAAAGGACCATGTATGCCAGATCAGGTCACAGCACAGATTGCCACATTCCCTCCTCTTGCCCCACACTGTTGTGCACACTAACTTAGGCTATTCCCTAGAAAAAAATAAATGGCAATATGCATGAGTAATGTAATTTTTGGGGTGTCCCAGAGACAACCCATTGTTGTACAATGTACTGATCCACCTGAAAATGTACCAGCTATGCAATGGCAACAGGTTAAGTTAGTTTTATCCCCACAAATACATTTTTATAGCTTATATTAATAGCATTATAATGAGGGTAACTTTCATTATCATTGGCATTTTTTTCAGCAAGAAATATTTTAGATTGTAGTTGATGATAACACTCTGAGCTGTACTAAATGGGTTACTTTTTATTAACAATTTTGACATTGGATATGATACATGCAGGAGAATTCTCAAAGAGGAAATAAAATTGAGTTAAAAATCCAAACAAACATTAAACCATTCAGACCACATAAATAAGAGAATATATACTTAAATAACATAATTGTGAATATATTCATGTGAAAGTTATGTAAAAAGCTAAAATCTTTTAGTTAAAATTTAAGCTTTATTTAATTTCATTTGTGCAACAAGTTGTCATAACTCAAATTGTCATCTTATTTAATTAGATGATAACAGAAGGTACCATATGCATATTTAATTAGACAGTAACAGAAGGTAATGCTAAATAGATTAGGAAGTCAAGATCTGTGAGAAAAGCAGTGATCACATAGACATGTTTTAATTGCATATCAGTCCATTTAAATGATGCTATTTTTATATGTTGTTGTTGTTGTTGTTGTTGTTGGGCTTAACAGCATTTTTCAGCACACGATATGCTATTCATGGCAGCCAGTATTAATGGTGGAGGAAGAAACAGGAAATCAGGAAAGAACCACTGACCCACGAGAAGCTACTGGCAAGCTTTCTCACATATCCACATTCCCTGCCAAATCCTAGACTCCAACCTGAAGACAGAGGTGAGATGGCAGTGATCCGTAATGGACATCACTTTAGACCACTCTGCCACTTGGGGCCCCCTATTTTTATATTAAAGAGCTTTTAAATTTTGAAGATGTGATTAACAGATTTCTGTATTTTCCTGGATTCTCCATGTTATTTTTTAACTCATTTTCATCTCAACTTTTTTATATTGTACCAAGCATACTCACTTAAAATGTAACATCCAATATGCAAACTGTATAGACCCAGATCATCTGTCCCATAATGCACCAGCAGACTAGGTATATGTAATTTGTAAGGATTAGAGTCAAGCCACAGACTTTATAGCTCTAGAACTTCCATTGCATGATACACCAGTATACTGAATCTATGCAGTTAGGAGTACTTAAGAAAATAGACACAAATCTGCAGGGGCATTACGATGATACACCAGTATACTGGATCTATGCAGTTAGGAGTACTTAAGAAAATAGACACAAATCTGCAGGCACAATATGTGATGTCAGACCAAGCTGTAAGTCTTTTGCAGTTGGATATGACTTATGCACAAGGATATACTGTGCTTAAGCTTAATTGCAAGTCTGACTTTATCTCACAAAATAATCTTATGGCACATGTGCATGTGACAGTTCCATTGAATACTCTAGTCTACCATCTAACATTTTTTTCCTGATAAATGTATGAAGAGTTTAGACTTTCTTGATTGTTATTGTTGTGTACATACTTGAGAAGAAAGTTAAAAAAAGGTCTCAAATTTGTAAAAGTAACTGCTATTATTCACCATTTTATAAGGATATTAAACTGTACAAGGATAAAGGAATTAATGGCATCAGTTTTATATTGGGTACAAGCTGGTTCAGGTTATTCTTCAATTAGTGTGGGTGGCCCCAAGTATCGGAGTGGTCTAAATGGTGGTCTAAATCGAACTCTTCCATTATGGATCACTGCCATCTCACCTCTGTCTGGGTGTGGTGTGGTGGGTTGTGTTTTATCTAATATTCTGAAAATGTAGATATGTGAGAAAGCTTGCCAGTAGCTTCTCTTGTGTGGGTGGTTCTTTATGCATTTCCTGGTTTCTTCCTTCACCATTAATACTGGCCATGTATAGCCTATTGTGTGCTGAAAAATGGTGTTAAGCCCCAGAACAACATCAATCAGTGTGATCTGAGTTGGCTGGTGTGACCCATCATAAAAGAAAAGAAACATACATCATTGATACTTTTTATCACAAGTTTTGATCTGTATAATATATTGATGACTGACTGTCTCACACATGATGGACCTATTTATCATGCTTATATAAATGAGATAGGTAAAAGAAAGGGAACTCTTCAAATGAGAGGCATTTAAGATTAAATTGAAATGGATGCCAGTGATATCCAGATTGCTATTTATTTTAAATGTAAAATTCATCTGGTATGTTGATAAATTATCCCAGGAGGTAATTTATTAGAGCATAATATTGAGTATTCCACTGAGATATGTGTAATTCATCTATCAATTAACCATTTACCTCTAGGCTTTTAATATATATCCTTTGACAAATTAATTTCCTATTTTCACCTGTAGGATAAAGTAGTGTTATATCAGTATTCTGACCTACCTGGAAGGGATGCAGGGTAATAGTTACCATATATATAGTACTTGTGTATGTAGGTGATCTGACTGCAAATAGCATAGACACAGATCCATCATCACATAGTATGCTGGTGAATCTGGGTCAAGTTCTTTACAGTTTGATTTGATTTATACACAAGTATCATGATACATTTGGTTATACTGTCTTAATATGTGCAATACACAGCATAAAGTATAAACCCAGACCCATGAGTACATTATTTAACAGCAGACAGGGTCTGTGTTGTTTACCAAAAAAAAATTTAGAACAAAACAGGATATGCAGGCATATTATACAATGGTGTGGGGTCACCATTGTTGATTGTCGGACATATACATGTTATGCATGAGGAATTGCATAGTTGTCCTTGTAAAAAAAAAGTAAAGCACAAACTTATAAGAGCTGAGCAGATTTAGGACTACAGGCATTTATTATTTCATGAAATGAAATTTAAACATGGAAGTAGAATTGATTTAATAAAGTTCAGGTGATAGCTGAAAAATTTATAGAAAATTACAAAAATTCAATAGCATTGATTCCTGTCCAATCTAAGATTTTTTTTAAGGAATTACACAAATAAAAATTTAATTCATCCTATTATCTGGCAGTTGTTACTTTTTTGCTATTCAGTACTGTGTGAGTACATTACACACATCTTGAAACAGTTAATGTTTATATACATGTATAGCTTATACCATCTGTACTTGCTTATAAGTCACATCCAACTGTATCTGCACAGACCCAAATCTACTGTCACATAATGCATCTGCAGATCTGGGTCTGTGCCATTTGTTAGGAGTAATCAATGAAATAAAAACACAGACCCTGATCTGCAGGTGCATTATGCTATGGCAGATCAAGATTGTTGTTTGCAGTTTGACTTGACTTATAAGTAAGTATGTATGGTACCGAAGTTTGTGTTCCAGCATCATATATAAACAGTTTTTCCAGAACCTGTAAGAACAAAAAAAACCTTAGGTTCCTTGGGTGTCCAAGTGGTCTAAAGTGCTCACATTTACTGATTGATTATAGCCATCTCACCTCTCTCCATGTTAGATTCACATCCTTGACTCAGCCAATGTAAAATGGAGTTAAACCCAAAATAACAACAGCAACAACAAAAATGTGATTAGTATTTTAGGTGAGTACCAAGAGAGGACATGAGTAATGTCATGTAACAAAATTGTAACTAAGGCTAACATGCATGAAATGTGTGAAAAGGAAAGAATCTAGTTTGCATAAAAACTTTTTTTGCTTTTAAAGGGTACTTTTGAACACTGGACTTTTTATATCAAGTGATGGTGCTGTAAGGTATAGGACAGAGGAGTCAAATATATAGTGGCACATGCAAGAATGTTTTAAAATCACGTAAGAATTAGTATGATAGAAGCAGAAGTTAACAAATTTTAATCACAAACAGGGATAAGTACAATTGCTTGTAAGTGTATACATATTTCATATGAAACAGTGATGAAATAATGCAGAATGGAAGAATTTAACATGTTTACATTAGCAAAAAAATAAATAAAAGGAGACAAGGATGAAATATAAGTATGCCTGTTAACTAAAACAAATTATTTTGGAGAGTAGGGCATATTGGTTCTTACATCACATTTTACAGTTTTAGTAGATTATAAAAATGTTATAAGATTTTTAAATATTTAAAAGCCATGGTTCACAAATTGAGTATAATATACCTATATATTCATGATGTTCACAAATTGAGTATAATATACCTATATATTCATGATGTTCACAAATTGAGTATAATATACCTATATATTCATGATGATCACACATTGAGTATAATATACCTATATATTCATGATGTTCACAAATTGAGTATAATATACCTATATATTCATGATGATCACAAATTGAGTATAATATACCTATATATTCATGATGTTCACAAATTGAGTATAATATACCTATATATTCATGATGTTCACAAATTGAGTATAATATACCTATATATTCATGATGTTCACAAATTGAGTATAATATACCTATATATTCATGATGTTCACAAATTGAGTATAATATACCTATATATTCATGATGTTCACAAATTGAGTATAATATACCTATATATTCATGATGTTCACAAATTGAGTATAATATATCTATATATTCATGATGTTCACAAATTGAGTATAATATACCTATATATTCATGATGAAAACAAATTAAGTATAATATATCTATATATTCATGATGATCACAAATTGAGTATAATATACCTATATATTCATGATGTTCACAAATTAAGTATAATATACCTATATATTCATGATGTTCACAAATTGAGTATAATATACCTATATATTCATGATGTTCACAAACTGAGTATAATATTCCTATATATTCATGATGTTCACAAACTGAGTATAATATACCTATATATTCATGATGTTCACAAATTGAGTATAATATACCTATATATTCATGATGTTCACAAATTGAGTATAATATACCTATATATTCATGATGTTCACAAACTGAGTATAATATACCTATATATTCATGATGTTCACAAACTGAGTATAATATACCTATATATTCATGATGTTCACAAATTGAGTATAATATACCTATATATTCATGATGTTCACAAACTGAGTATAATATACCTATATATTCTAGATGTTCACAAACTGAGTATAATATACCTATATATTCATGATGTTCACAAACTGAGTATAATATACCTATATATTCATGATGATCTTTCTTTCATTAATTTAAATACTTATTTCAGTAGCAATAGTACCAAAAAATATTTTAGATTTGTTTTGCAGCCTATACTGTTATTTTTTTGAGAACTTGTAAAAAATAAATATGTTGTACAACCCCTCAGTAAGTAACTGAAGACATGAATGATTTGTCATAAATAACTTTATCAATCCACCTTTTTAATCTCAGGCCTCCATGAACTTTAATGATGGCTTCAAATTATTTGCAAGATTTTTCACTGAAGGCCGTTGATATTGCTAGTTTGGAAAAAGGGATGTCTGGAACGGTCTGGACACTATCCAATAGGTTTAAATTCTGAGACTGTATATAAACTTCATTTATAAGTTTGTTGTATTTGGTTACTTCACTTGTTATTGGTGTGTCACAAACATATTCTGTATAACTGGTTTGGTTTGGTTAAATCTGCTTTAGAGTATTCAGCCTACAAGGATTTTGGTTTTTTCTGTTTGTCATCAGCAACCATTACAATGGAAATTGCTGTTTTTGCAGAAAACTGACAAAAAATACTATGCAATTTTAAAATGTACTTTTCTCTTTTATCATTCTTGGAAGTATTTATTTATCAAATTAATAACGAAAATATTTTTCTTATAACATTATTTATATTATACAATTTTAAATTCTTTAAAAAGAAAACTTTCTACAATAATTGTACAAAAAGAGGCATAGTTCAACTTTAATTCTAAAAAAGAATGACCTATCTTAAGAAACACTATATGCTGTTTGACATCTGAAAAGTTATTGTAAGTATATTTCTAATTTTCATTGATACATTCACAATATTTAATCAGTTATACATATTTTAAAAGGAAACTATTTCTACCAATAAGAAAACAAAAAACTTGTATTTACCTGTAATGCCTCCATTACCAGGTATAGTTTTACTTTCAGTATTAATGAAACATTTCAGCTCACTATATGCAGTGCTTTGCATGCCCTGTAGTTCACATTGATAAAAAAAGCAGATGTGCTTGTTTTATATCCTAAGAGATGAAGAATTTGTGTGCATGTGTGTGTGTATGTGTGTGTGTGTGTGTGTGTGTGTGCACATGTGCATGGTTGGGTATGGCTTTCAGTTTTTACAGTATACATGTATCTTTTTATGAGCATGTAAGTAAAGATTGTTCTATGGGAAGTATTTTTTTTTACTTAAAAAAATAAAAATATCATCAAAACATCCAGGAGCCAAGAAACAAAATCAATAAGAGAGGATACTCCAGTGTCCTAATGTGTGCATGTAACTTGTGTACTAAGACATCTGATTTATCGGAAAGTGTAGATTACATAGACCCAGATCTTCCATTGCATAATACATCAACAGATCTGGGTCCATACAGTTAGGGTTTAATAGTAGAACAAGCAATATATGCAATGGCAAATCAGAGTCTATGTTGTTTGCAGTTGCACTTATCAGTGGCTCTATATGGTACTGTCCCCTATGGGTATATATGGTACCTGTCTCCTACATCAAAGCCCAGAGAATTCTACATTATTGGTCACATAGTACAAACAGGACTCTCATGATTCTATCAACAGGTCTCAATTTCCAAAATATGGCGCCACAATTTTCTGATCTTACCATGCATAAAGGGATAGCTTGCCTAAAATAAAGAACATGCTGTCAATTAATGCAAGTCAGTGTCAAGGGATTTGACTTCCTTAGTCAGTAACAGGAGTTTTGACTTTGTAAGTGGTGTCAGGGGATTTGACTTCCTTAGTCAGTGTCAAGAGTTTTGACTTTGTAAATCAGGGTCAGGGGATTTGACTTCCTTAATCAGTGTCAAGAGTTTTGACTTTGTAAATCAGGGTCAGGGGATTTGACTTCCTTAGTCAGTGTCAAGAGTTTTGACTTTGTAAATCAGTATCAGGGGATTTGACTTCCTTAGTCAGTGTCAAGAGTTTTGACTTTGTAAATCAGTATCAGGGGATTTGACTTCCTTAGTCAGTGTCAAGAGTTTTGACTTCATTAGTTTTGACTTTGCCACCAATACCCTCCACTTATATTTGAAGTTGGCACACACTGAGCTGCAATAAAGAGAACAGTGGTACACACTGAGCTGTAATAAAGAGAACAGTGGTACACACTGAGCTATAATAAAGAGAACAGTGGCACACACTGAGCTGCAGTAAAAAGAACAGTGGCCCACACTGAGCTGTAATAAAGAGAACAGTGGCACACACTAAGCTGTAATAAAGAGAACAGTGGCCCACACTGAGCTGTAATTAAGAGAACAGTGGCACACACTGAGCTGTAATAAAGAGAACAGTGGTACACACTGAGCTGCAATAAATAGAATAGTGGCCCACACTGAGCTGTAATAAAGGGAACAGTGGCACACACTGAGCTGCAATAAATAGAATAGTGGCCCACACTGAGCTGTAATAAAGAGAACAGTGGTACACACTGAGCTATAATAAAGAGAACAGTGGCACACACTGAGCTGCAATAAAGAGAACAGTGGCCCACACTGAGCTGTAATAAAGAGAACAGTGGTACACACTGAGCTGTAATAAAGAGAACAGTGGCACACACTGAGCTGTAATAAAGAGAACAGTGGCACACACTGAGCTGTAATAAAGAGAACAGTGGCCCACACTGAGCTGTAATAAAGAGAACAGTGGCCCACACTGAGTTGCAATAAAGAGAACAGTGGCCCACACTGAGCTGCAATAAAGAGAACAGTGGCACACACTGAGCTGTAATAAAGAGAACAGTGGCACACACTGAGCTGTAATAAAGAGAACAGTGGCACATAACTCTGAGTTGCAATAAAGAGAACAGTGGCTCACACTGAGCTGTAATAAAGAGAACAGTGGCACACACTGAGCTGTAATAAAGAGAACAGTGACACACACTGAGCTGTAATAAAGAGAACAGTGGCCCACACTGAGCTGTAATAAAGAGAACAGTGGCCCACACTGAGTTGCAATAAAGAGAACAGTGGCACACATTGAGTTGCAATAAAGAGAACAGTGGCCCACAATGAGCTGTAATAAAGAGAACAGTGGCACACACTGAGCTGTAATAAAGAGAAAAGTGGTCCACACTGAGCTGTAATAAAGAGAACAGTGGCACACACTGAGCTGTAATAAAGAGAACAGTGGCACACACTGAGCTGTAATAAAGAGAACAGTGGCACACACTGAGCTGTAATAAAGAGAACAGAATAACATCTGTCAAGATAATTGCTATTACCAAATGAAACTATCCAAGGAATAATAAATCAAATTTCATTTGTTTCTTGATTTTTTTAAATGGGTATTTTCATGATACACCATATATACTCATGTATAAGAACAAAGATCCTGATTTGCCTTAGCATAATGTGCCAGCAGATCAGGGTCTATGTTGTTTCTTGTGCTGATTTCTCCTAAGAAACTGAACATAACCAGATCTACCAGTGCGTTCTGTGATGGCAGATCTGGGTCTTTGCAGTAGACAGTTGGACTTGTAAACATGTATATAATGTACTATTGTTTACACTATTATTTTTTTATAAAGCCCTTTAAAAGTCATGAAGTTGAGGTGGCACAGTGGTTAGTATGTCAGACTTGAGTACAGGTTCAAACCCTACCAAGACCAGGCTAAGGTGGCTGCTGTGTATTGCCTCTAGACAAGTATAATAGAAGCAATTTTTTAAGGCTATGTATTTGTTTAATGGGTTTTTTTTTCACTGTCTCCAAATTCCCATCACATTTAAATTCAAAAGCTCTTTGTATATATCAGTCCTAGAGAAACTTAATCTATATCTTGTCTCTAATATCATTAACATTTTCAAAATCTAAAACTAATTATAAGTCTTGTAAATAATCATTTAATTAATTTGCATAAACACAAATGCCTGTTGGTCTTACTATGGAGACCATGGAGCTAGACTGGTTAAACCAAATGATTAATGTCCTCAAGGCCATGGGGTGGGGTTTGCTGTAAAGATTCTGCTTGTATTGTTTCTAGAGAAGCAGAACATTGCATGAAAAGTGGATGGCTATGTACAAGACAAGAAAATTGGAAACAGTTGAATCATATCAAATGCCCCTACTACATTAACCACTATGATTTCATTGCATCATATACAATAAAACCTGTATTGAGAGACCACTGCCATGTAAGACCACCAGTCTTGAGAGACCAGATTCTCAATTCAGATTTATTGACCTGCTGAGAGACAACCTGTTTTGATATATATATATATATATATATATATATATATATATATATATATATATATATATATATATATATATATAAACTCACATAAATGATTATAAATCAATAATATAATGTAGCTAATTTATATCTAGGTCTAGACAAAAAAATTCAATACAAACCACATGAATATATGGTTATATTTTGGTGGAATTCCAGAAAAGCAATAATTCTGTATCAGTTCAGGTTTAATTTTACTACCAATCTGTATCTGATATATATATATATATATATATATATATATATATATATATATATATATATATATATATATATATATATATATATATATATATATATATATATATATATATATTTGCTTAGACAAATTATGTTTCCATGTTGGTCAATTGCCCAGAAATAAGATTAATCCCATTTGACAGTTTGTAAATACCAAATACATAAATATTTTACATTTATGTAAAATCAAAATTTAAAAGAATCCAGATAAAGTGTTTGTTACTTCTTTGTGCATGAGGGAATGTGATTTTATTTTGTTTTTTGGTTTTATTACAAGCCTTTTGGAGTTCAGACCATTACAAACATACCTTTTTATATTGAGTTTATAACATTATGAACTTGTATGGAAATTTCATTTTCTATCATGACATGGGCCATCTCTGTTGGTGCCAACCTTGCATATCTCTCTATCTACTTACCTGTCTGTCTGTATGTTATTGATATAAAATATTGATGCAGGAAAGTAACCTCTGTCTGAAAAGTTTTTGCCCACTTTTTATGCAATAACTTCTTTATCTGTAATCTGCTAGAAACATTCCAGTCCATGTTTATGCAGTTATGAATTAGGCACAAAGTTACTTTCACTTAAAAAGTAAAGTTGTTTGTCGTAGATGAAAACAATTTAACTGAGTTAAAACTAAACAAGTTTATTTAGGTAACCACAATTGCTGAATAATATTTGAATTCTACCACACATCATATGGAATGATTTGAAGGTGAATTAGGAATAATTTATATCTCTTTGTTAAAAACTATATAGGGTTTACATGTGGTGTTTCTGCAAAAATGTAATATTTACAAAACAAATATTTAAAAAGGTAATTTTATGTTTAATGAAGATGAGAATTTGAGGATATAAATCATCCCTAGCAAATTTTGTTACTGTCACTTTCCTATTTGACCACAAATAAAAACAGTATCACCTAAAAGTGTGCAATAACCTATCTGATCAAAGCTTAACAGGTTTACAGAATGCAGCAATTAAAATGTCATTTGTACTTCTCAATATTTGGTTATATTAGAGATACCAAATATATATGCTTGCAAGCCATTTCCAACTGAAAACAACATCAGATCTGCATTGCATAATGTGCCAGCAAATTGGGGTCTTGTGTGTTGTACTGATTACTCAGTAATTTGCATGAACCTAGATCTTCCACAAAATTATGCAAATCTCACTGGAACTCTCATTATTCCTGCTATTAAAACAGTCATATGCACATCGGTCTTTTGCATACCAGAACCCAGCTACCTGGAACAATCACCCATTGATCTTAGACACAAGGACATTGTGACCTCATTCAAGAGTGCTCTTAAAACTTGCCTGTTTTGACTATAAGAACAGATTTAAAGATTTGATATTATTTTACATGTATTTTATAATTTTGTGGTGTTTATTTCTGTAATCTTGTCATTGTCTGCTGTGTGTGTTATCTAATAGCACTTAAAGTTTCTTAAGATCAGACACTATACTAAGTCCACATTATTATTGTTATTATTATTAATTTTATCATCATCATCATAATTATTATTATTATTATTATCATTATTATTATTATTATTATTATTATAATTATTTTTATTATTATTATTATTGTATCTCAGGGTCTGTGCAGTTGGATACAACTTATCAGCAAGTGCTAGTATATATGGTGATGTACCTTTAAATAGCCAAGTTAGGAAAGGAGTTATATTTTATATGAATGCCATCCATTGCTTGGTGAAACAATCACATTGAGAATATACAGTTAGAATATTTAAATTTTATTTTTAATTTTATTTAAACAAAATGGTGTCTGTGACATGAAATTCTTATTTTTTTTTATATAAATAAATCTGTTAACAAACCAATCAGTTAACAATTGCTTTTTAGCCATACCCATTTGTTTTATTTTCATTGATTTTGCTATACATGATTTGAGTGTTTATGTAGCCATGCCAGCCATTCTGAAAAATAAGTACAGTATAAGACTGAAAGTAAATTTACTTGTTGCCATTAGAAACAGTCCATTAAAATTTCATCAATACCTGCTTAAAGCTAATTATGAGCTGTACTTCCTTAGTCTCAAAGCTTGTAAAATCTTTTGAAGTTGAAACACAATTTGTATGGGCATTAAATTATTAATCATTGAGACAGGTAAAATATTGATACATTTATTTATTGTATTTCATTGATGTAACAGGTTCTGTTTCTCAGTCCTGTGCCTTTTAAATTCAAAGCTATGGGGCAGATTAATTTATCATATGTTCATGTAATGCATAAATGGAACAAACTGCATGCACCCAGCTATGCAGCAAATTATTTGGCAACAGATGTAGATCCAACTGCAGACTGCATAGACCAAGATCTGGGACAGAATCGATGTGCAAATCTGGGTTTTTGCAGTTTGTTAGAACAATCAGTACAACATAGACCCTGCTTTGTAATATGCCTGCAGATCAATGTCTATTTGCAGTTGGACTCAATTTTTATCAGGGTATATACAGATGTTATACCTCCTAAATGGATACATGTTAACATCTCATGGGGAGTAATAAAATCCAGAATTCATTACAATTTTGACAGTTAAGCAAATAAGGAATTATCTGGTATATCATAATTAGGTTTTGTTGTCTAGATAAAAATCACATATCAGTGCAGGCTATATTATTTTCTACAAAGGTAAAAACACTGTTATTCATATAAAAATGCCAACATGCCTGCCATAGCTCTAACATCTTGCTTCAAAGACACTGCTATCATGCTGATAATCTCCCTTGGGTACAATATTATTTTTGTATTTCTTCATTTGTATCATGCTGCTGCATGTGGAATGTATTAAAAAAAACCTGTATCATTTCAAAGCTTGATGTCTGTTGGGCAACTATCCAGGTTGCCTGCAACAAAAAGGCAGCAACTTACACCATGTTTTTTCACTATTGCAGTTTACATAGGAATGATCGAAACATTCCAGACCCTTATGGGTGTTAACATAACAACCCCAATTGTACCAAAGGTTTGTTTGCATGTACATAGCAAGGTCACATAGTTACTATGGAGTCTTCATGAAATTAGTGGATGCATATCAGGTTACAAATTATAAGACCCCACACACAAATAATTCTTAACCTGAGGCAATAGGTCCCATTTCTCAAACCATGAATTAAGATATTGTTTTTGTATAATCTAATTTACATTGTGTACCTGACTTTTGTCATGTATATGATTGAAGATTGCAAAGTTTTGCCTACCTGACTTTCGTGATGATATAAAGTGGTAAACAAGATGTTTACTAAATTTAAGTTCAAGGCCTAACTTGGCTTAAGAGTTAATGGAATTTCTCTTAGCTTTTCTGAAATTATTACTGCAACATCGGTTAAGTGGGGTTGTATATAAAGCGGTCTGGTAAATAAATTTGTCATTCCTGTTTTATGATCAGTCTCTGGAATCAATAATTCAGATATAATTTGAAAGGAATTATTTATTAAACTATTCATTGGAATTACAAAATGATCACTTACTTTGGATTAGCACAGTTTTTTAATGTAGTGACTTATCAGTATAATTACCATTGCCTGAACTATGCTTGTACCACTGGCTGTCACAACAAGTTGTTCAGTGCCTGTGATTTTTGCCAGTCAAATCTGATTTGTCGGAGTTGACAATAACAATAGCTTCTAGTTTTCTAGTTCTAACTATAAGATGCTGATACAAATTCTAAAAATTGAAAGATAAAATGGCAACAAAATAAACTTCAGTTAGAAAACTTTTTGTATCTGAGATCACATTCATCTGAATTTTTCCTCTGCATGATAATTGTTTTACATGGGTGGCAATTGGAGGCTTCTGAAAGTGGTCCTATATAACTGTTTAACCTCTGGTTTAACATTTTGGACTTGTATTTTTATTTCTACGGAAACCTTCATTGTTGCAGTGTTCACATTGGGCACATTTTTTTAATACTACTTTGTACTTAGAGACTTGGGTCTAAATGCCTTACCCAATGACACCCTGGGGCTTTAACCCAAGCTGGCCTAGTATTGAGCAGACAACCATGGGATTAAAACTGAGCTACAGTGCTGCATCTCTGTACATTTAAGTTTTGAAAACAACACTTGAGGTAGACAAATGAAATTTAACTGCATATTTGTAATCTGTATGTACGTGACTTAATTAGATATTTAGGTCACAGCAGCAGTTTCAATGTTATTTTTGAACTTTTTTGACTTTTTTTTCATGAAAACCTTGTTAACAAATTCCAGTGAAATTTTTTGATGGCTTTTCTATTCAAGAAAAGGTGGTTCTTTTCATTTGACCTTTTAATCTGTTTATTTCCAAATGTCCCAAAAGTACAGAAGAAAAGTTTATATAGTTCAGATGGGATTTGAGAGGACATGAATGCAGTTTATATAACTGACATAATATGCATATGAGAATTTCTTACCCACTGGTTCAGCTTGTTTGATCCACTGCTTTATAAGATTAAAAAAACCAGCATGTCACAGACTGGGAGACAGCTGCATTTTTATGCTTTGAGTTGCTAGAGGTGGAGAAAGTCTTGTCTAAATCATCAAGAATGAGAACCAGCCTATGGGAAACACTCATAATTAATACATTAGCCAAGTTGCAGAACAGAACCTGTCAGATGGTTGAATGAGAATATGAAAAGATGAAGAATATCTGTCTGCATCACACTAAATACCCATGCAGATGGGAGAGTTAAGGAAACTGGAGCTAGAGAGATGAAATGTTTCAGCTGACATTTGTTTTCAGCAGGATATTTTTTAGGCTGTGTGAGGAGGAATTGATTGGCTGGATTTTTTATTTTCATCATTGAAGGATCCACAGTATATGGTGGATGTCCTGATAAATGATTACATTGTTTAAATTTTATCTTATATATTTTTAAAAATGTCCTACAATAATGATTCAGTAAAATATTGATTGACTGACCCTGACTGTAAAATTGGAATTTAACTAGATAATTAAATGTATGGATAACTTAATTTTTTCCACAATAAATTGTGTTTTCAAGAGACGCTTGTTTTTTTTGGCATGATTGATAGCATAGACAATAGGTTAAATATATTCCTCATTTTGCTTTACCCACTAGACCTTTATTTTATTATAAGAATCACTTAATATTAGATTTGTTGACTTTTCATAAACTAATTTCAAAATTAAGTATGCATGTTATGCAGATTTTGTAGTACATGTATGTTAATGTCATGATGTTAAAAAGAAAGAATGTACATACATTCTTTTACTAATCTTTATTTTTTAAACCAACTCCCCCCCTACAAAATCTGTTGCAATATTGGTATGTCTGTCCACCTGACTGCCCATGGATGTGATGGTTTCCACAACCTAAGTTTAATTTGATGTTTTCCTTTTATTTTCAAACTACTTGTGATTTATCCATGGGTAGAGGTTGAAAATTTTCAATTTTGACACAGCTTGGTGCATGGTCAAGATTCCTTGACCTAATTTTCATCAAACTTGAAAGGCAGACTACATGCCACAAGGGAAAGATCTAGGTCAGTGGAGTTGACATTGTCATTTTGGGGGTGGGGGTTGTTTCAGAAGTCTAGTTTCCTCGATCCAATTTCCATCAAGCCTAAAAGGTTATATATGCTTTGGCTGTAGCATATTCCTATTCTTATCTGAACCCAGAGGTCAAATGTGAAGGTCATATAAGCTAACCTTGTCATTGTTGGTTCAATACAATAAATCTACTTTACTCAAAGTTTCTGCACACATTACTGTTATCAGCTACAGAGTTGCAATACATCTGAAGAAGGATAGTCCCATGGGTCAAAGGTAGAGGTACCCTAACAGTATTTAAAATTTAAAATTTGGGGTTTAATTTGCATTTATAATGCTGCAATTGGAAAGGAGAAGGTCATGTGTCAGATAGACATTTTCTTCGTACTCTGGATTCTGTGAACTAATCCAATTACTTATCTCCTTTCTTTCATTTTGGGTCTTCAACCCCATTTATAAAACATTTTTCATGCCATTGACTTGCAGATGTATTGAATACCTTTCAGAGAAATAAATTTTTCTGATTGAGAGAAGGAGCAGTTGAAGGTATATTTCATCATGACTTGGCATTGCAAATAAGTCTTTTGGCCATAAATTGACTAAAACTATTTTGGAGATGAATGTGTTGGCATTGTTTCGGGTTCCTTGCTCCCTGAAAGATGTCTGATCCTGGGGACACAGCATACATAGCTCTGTACCGTCTGTACTCACTTATGAGTTAAATCCGACTACTAACAACAAAGATTCTGAAATGCCATAGCATAATGTGCCTGCAGATCAGGGTCTGTGTTATTTATTGTACTGATTACTCCTAACAAACTGCACAGACCCAAATCTGCCAGTGCATTATGCAATGAAAGTTCTGGGTCTGTCTGGTTTGCAGTTGGACTTGGCTTATAAATGAGTATATATGGTAGGATTTGTTCTGGTAATAACTAATAACTCTTTCAGTACAGTTGTTGCCTCACATCAAGCCTTCTTTCAACTAATTGTAAAGTTAATTGCTTAGTTGAAAATGAGATTTTGAAGAATTTCACAGTTGCCATTACCTACTGCCTTGAATTCTTTGTCTGCTTCTGACAGGCTTTGATGAATAGGGGCAAATGTTGCTTTTCTTCATGTTAGCTCTGCTAACTTCTGCAGGCAGCATTTGAGAGATTACTCTCTTGAAAGAAAGTTTCAGCACTTGATGTAAGCAATTTTGTCTTGATTACTTCATTAGGACAGGTTTGGTAGGTGCAAAATTCTTGCCAACATTTGTTAGAATAATAGAGTTTGCTTTGTGTAGGATCTTCCGGACCACATCAGATTGAGTGAAAATATCATTTCCCAATACATGCTGCATTGACAAGCAAAATCCCAATACACACGTTGCATAGACACATGAAATCCCAATACACATGCATAGACAAACGAAATCCCATACACATGCATAGACACATGAAATCCCAATACACATGCATAGACACATGAAATCCCAATACACATTGCATAGACAAACGAAATCGCATACACATGCATAGACACATGAAATCCCAATACACATGCATAGACACATGAAATCACAATACACATGCATAAACACATGAAATCCCAATACACATTGCATAGACACATGAAATCCCAATACACATGCATAGACAAACGAAATCCCATACACATAGACACATGAAATCCCAATACACATGCATGGACACATGAAATCCCAATACATGTTGCATAGACATATGAAATCCCAATACATGTTGCATAGACACAAAATCCCAATACACATTGTGGAGACACGAAATCCCAATACTGCTGCATAGACACATGAAATCCCAAGACATGCCCAGAGCGTAGACACACAAAATCCCATTACAGTAGACACACAAAATCCAAATACACACTGTATAGACAAAGGTCTGTATAGCATCATTTAAAGTAAAGTGTAAAACTGTCTTTTAAAAAATCAGAATAGTTGATTTTCAACTGTAATATAAGTCTCTAAATTTCACTTTTTTCTGGGTTTTTTTTTACTCACATGTTCTTTGTTGCATATTAACTGCTGTCAATGTTGAGGAAACCAAAATATTTAATGGCTATTAGTTCTTTCTTTAAAACTTCGTTGAAATACTTTTCTTTTCATCTCGGTTATTATTACAGTAATCTTGTCATGATTTTCTTTCTTGCCAGGAAATGAACTGTTGTGATTCTGACTTGTGTATAGTGTGCTTGATTTTTTATTTTCAGGGATCATAAAAGTTTAAGGTTATAGATACAAGATAAAAGTAACCTTAATGAGTCCTAGCCATGTGTTTGCCATTTCTACTGGGATATCATATATCTTGTTACAGCATTTTGATACTTCCATGTGCTGAAAATCCACTTTCTTACCTCATTCAGCTGCCTAATGTTGCCTTACTGTGGTGTGTATCAAGATCATTGCCAATATCTTAAACATTATTGAGTTTTGTGTAAAGAATTTGTTAGTGCTTTTTCAAGTATCTCCAAATAACATCTTTTTTTTGTTAATTGATTATATATTTAATTTTGGTGGCACTAAAGGTGTGATTATTTGAATTAAGAATAGTTCAAATGTACAGCAAGCAATAAGACCCCAAAAATGTATTTCTGGTCAGCTGACTCTCCCTTATTTTTGTTGTTTATTTAGGACTCTACCCCCATCTACCCATACAAAATTTATTTCAAATTCGTGAAATTGATTTGTTAATCTGATTTGAGCCTTTTTAGACCCATACTTTCTTTGAGCATTTAGTACATGATTTATACTAATCATTATAATATATACAATATTTTTTTCAAATCCTTTCTGACCTGCCCTGAACGCCCTGATTATAAAACCAGTGCAATAAAAAACACCTATTTTTTGTTGGCCAAAGGCAGTTTGGAAGTATTCTTAAATGTGTTGTTTAATGGTGCAACTGATATGCACCATTATACACAGATAATTATTTTAAAGGCAGTGAATGCAGTATTGGTTATATTGCCTTGTAATCATCTAACTTGTATCAGATTTGTGAAGAATTTAATATAGGTGGTTGCTTTTAATGGCTCTTTGTAACACATTAATGGCTATAATACCCTGAAGATATTGGGAACTAAGCACCTTTCCCAAGGACACATTGAAGCAGCCATCCCAGTCTGGCCTGGATGGGTATTGCACCCAAGTCCCTTGGATTACAAGCCTGATATTGTACCCACTGAGCTACTATTGCTTTTCACAATTTGCTATGGATTTTAAAAAAAACATTACATGGACAACATGAAATGTCCAATAATCTGTTGTCATGACATCATTGACTGAATCTCTGCATATTGATGATCACTTTGGCAGTGTGTGTGTGTGTGTGTGTGTGTGTGAGCAAGCACACATACACATATGTGCATCCTCAGTCTGTCCACACCCTAAATTAAAGGAAGGCTTGACATAAATGGAATCTTATTTAATGAAAAAAAAATATTTATCAAACAAAAATTTGGTAAAATGCTAAGACTCGGCAAAGTCACTGTGACCTACTTTTGCCAGTGGTAAACAGTATTTTAGAAAAGAAATATGTGCATTAAATTTGATGCAATAGTGTCAGTGAAACTGAGTTAAATTCAGAAACATTATGTTGATGTCTAACCAACAACCATGATAGTGCCATAAGAAAGGCAATACATACATACATACATACATACATACATACATACATACATACATACATACATACATACATACATACATACATACATACATACATACATACACTTAAACACACACATATATGCATACATGTCTCACCTTCACTTGACAGGTGAGGCAACACTAGCATAGGATGTGTCTGTTCAAGGGATGGCACTTGTGCTTTCTTGATTTATCTGTTTATTTATCTGTTATCTGTTGGAAATAATTAATATTGATTAATTTTTATTCACAAATTTCTCATCTCCCTCCCTTTTCACCCTGCCTAAGAAGTTCAGTATGGACTTTACATCCATATTGCAGGATATACTAGAGGGAGCTCTAACAGCAGTTTGTGAGGTCTTTGACTTCAAAGTAAACTGTGTTAGTTAGCAAACATAATAAGCCACTTACTTTTGAAAATCCAATGAGTACATGACATCTCCAACCATTTTCTATATACCCATGGTATAAATGACATTTTAGGCTTAGCATAAATCTTGAAATGTTTAGATTTTACAACTAGTATCAGGATTACTTTTCCAGAATTAATGCCTCTAATTTTACCTGAATTATTGCCTGTAATTTCACATTTGTATCATGTCATGATGTTGGTATAAAAGTCTAAACAGGGTCATTATTGTATTCTACCTAATGGCTTTTGTCTTTTATAATGTATCATGTTTCTCTCACCTGGTAATCAACACCAAAGTTTCAGCCAGGTAATGACCTTTCACAAGTAAGATTATGACCTATGGCCTTTGGTTTGTGAAAAGTTTGTATCACTCATAACCTCAGATGAGAGGAATTTTGTCTATTGGATTTATGTATGACAATCCAGTTTGACCTTTAGGTATTTAGTGTAATAATGATTAAATAAATGAAATCATACAGTGAATTAAAGAAAAAATTCTTCAGGTTGTTTTTGTTTTCTTTTGGGTTTGATTATGAAGTTGTTGACAGATTATAATGGGAACTGAGACAGCAAATTATATGGCATTGCATCTTGGGAAGAGAATGACCATTTCATTTTCAAGGGTTGGGGGGGAGTGATTTCTTGTTAACCAGAAAAAAATTTTCTTCATCCTGATGATAATTGTTGTTTTTCAACTAATATAATGAATAATGTTGTTGTTGTTGTTGTTGTTGTTGTTGGGCTTAACGCCATTTTTCAGCACATGATAGGCTATTCATGGCGGCCAGTATTAATGGTGGAGGAAGAAACCGGGAAATCACCGGAAAGAACCACCGACCCACGAGAAGCTACTGGCAAGCTTTCTCACATATCCACATTCGCCGAATCCTAGGCTCGAACCCACGCAGACAGAGGTGAGATGGCTGTGATCCGTAACAGACAGCGCTTTAGACCACTCGGCCACTCGGGGCCCCTATAATGAATAATAATGGTTATAATTTTACAAATCAGAGGAAGAATATTTGTGCAAGATATTTGGGGTCAAAAATGTAAATAAAAAAGCCTCCCCACCACCAAATGGACAGTCTCCTAACTCTTTCAGAAAGTTTTCCTTGATCATATTCAAATTCAATAACAATAATAATAAATATAATGATAATGAGGACTTTTTATAGCACCTAGTCTTTAGAATCTCTAAGCACTTTAAAACATTTGACAACATTTAAAAAATATATATAATGGTATTACAAAAATAAAAACAAACACTATGAAATTAGAAAACATTTGGTAAATATTTAAGGTAAGGATACATTATTAGGTCTTTAAGTCGGTTCTTGCAGTTGAAATAGATGAGTTTTAAGAGCACTCTTGAATGAGATCACGATGTCTTTGTGTCTAAGTTCAGTGGGCAATTCATTCCACGTTGCTGGGCCCTGGTATGCAAAAGAAGGTTGTCCATATGATTTTATTTTCATAGTGGGAATAATGAGAATACAAGAGTCAGAAGAGGAGCATAAGTATCTTGCAGGTGTGTACACATGGGTGAGGTCGCATATGTATATTAGACTGGAGCCGGTCAGTGGAACAAAGCAGAGAGAACAAATATTTTGTGTTTAATTCTGGATCAAAGGATAGCCAGTGTATGGTACAGAGCAGGGTGGAGGCATGCTCTGATCCTGCTACTCTAAGGATGATCCAAGTAGCTCTGTTTTGAACCTTTTGAAGTTTCTGGAGTAGATGCTGAGATGAACCAGACAGAATTGAGTTACACTAGTCCAGTCTTGAAAGTACTAAGGAACACACATGTTTTAGTGGCATCAACTGGAAGATACTTGTGAATGGAGATGATGAGTCTCAGCTCAAGTTATGCATCATTGCATATTTTCATGACATCTTGGTGCAATGAGAGAGTACCATCGAGAGTAACAATTGAGGGTTTTTTACTATGTGAATTTAATGTTGGTGTTGCTGATATTTATTGTTTGAGGTTAAGGATGTGAATGAGAAAGTCTTTGTGTTGTAATCAGAATGGCTTCAGTTTTATCATTATTCATCTGCAGCTTGTTACCTGTCATCCATGATTTTACATCGGAAATGCACCTCTCTACACCTTGGATGGTAGCTTCAACTTCAGCTGGGTGGCTAGATTTGTATATTTGGGTGTCATCAGCATACAGTTGGTGAAACACTGGATGATGATCTATGACCTTAAGAGTGGTTGAGTTGAAGAGAACAGGTCCAAGAATAAACCCCTGTAAAACACCACAAAATAGATCAACTGGGCAGGATTGATTTCCATTTGTGGACACAATTCATGTCCTGTTGATCAAGTAGGACTTGATCCATAGTAAGGCTGTATCAGGAATGCCAAATACATGCTGGAGACAGTGAAGTAATATATCATGGTGTATTGTGACAAATGTTGCAGACAAGTCAAGGAGATTGAGGACTAATCTTTCTGCAATCCAAAGCAGAGAGATCAATACTGTGGCAAGGGGATATGCAAACTGTACATTGCTTTTATATATATATATATATATATATATATATATATATATATATATATATATATATATATATATATATATATATATATATGAAGTGACATTCTGCAATTACTGTAAATCACTAATTTTCAACTGGCACATGAATTTGAAAAGTTCTTGAAGTAACTGAATTCAGTGTAAACAAAGTAAATCATCCACTCTTACATAAGAAGGAAAAGAAATCTGGAAAAATGCAAGTTAAGGTAGATTGGTACCATACAGAATATAAGGCAAGCATGGTTAGCACAGCAAACAAAATGTTTTTTCATAGTCCAGGCAGACATCTAAGAGAATGAATGATTGATATGTTTGACAGTTTCATGATACAGTGATAGTTTCTGGGGTCCATTAACAACATTCAGCAGGCTAATGCCCTTTCTTTGTAACTGTAACATTGGTAGGCTGAGGTTATGCTCCTAATTAGTACCTTGCATCTTGTTCCAAAATCAGATTGCTGATTTCTTGCCTCCTTCTTTTGAGGTCATGTTTCATAGTCACTAAATTAGTGACTGTGCTGTCTGGTTAATTTTGGATAATATCCCTATGCTGATCAGCTGTATATTATCCCTACCTTGGCCAACTATGAGGTCATGTTTGAATGTTAAGAGCAGCAAAATAGTTCCAAGCATGTAACACCATTGCTTTATAAATTACTTACTGAAGTCAGTATTGTATATTTCTTGGAATTAATTTTAAACAAAGAACAACTCTTAACTTTTTAAAAATGTGTGTTAATCTGATGTGTTTTTACAAAGCCTAAAATTGCTGATGCTTGTCACTTCTGATGTCAAGTCTTCATTTTCATAGGTACATAGTTTTGCAAGTTGTAAACTCTTCAGTTTCGGAGGTAAGTAAATCTTGCTGTAGTTTGTGATCCTATACTGCCTAAAGGACACACAGTACAAATGGTATGGAAAAGTGGGATCCAGTCTGGAAATGAGTGAAGATAAAATAGAGTATATATTAGTTTTGCTAGCCATAATTGGCTGATAATATAAGTTAGTTTTTTAGTAAAAAAAATTTTGAGAGCTTATTACAGTTGTAACTGAAAAAGTAGAAACATTGTTTTGTTGATGGAATTTCAGTCCTTTAACAGTCTTGAGTTTGGAACTCTCATTACTGAAATTAGCACCTGACCTTTTGGTTCGAAGTGAAAGCATGTTTCAAACATGTGTTGGTCCAGAAAATTCTGTGGCACAAATCCTTTTTTCTACACAGAAACTGTCATCCAGGATGCATCTATACTGATAAATGTATGTTTCATAATGAGTACTTTTGTGTGACATCATTCTAGAACAAACCAATCAGCAACTGATGCCATTTGAATTAAAAATGATAGTGACAATTTATGAACAGAAAGAGATAAATGGCTGTTGTTTTCAGTTTTAATTTCAGAATTAAGGAAGACACAAAATATAGGGATCTATTGCTTTTCTGTGCGAGACTGGGAAGTATTACAAATGCCTCTCAGAGTATGACCTACAGTTTTTTATAATTTTTTTCAATGTTTTTGAAAGTACATCATAAGCAATCTGGATCAGCACAAATTCATCAAAATTTGGAATTGAGTTAAATATGTGATGTAGGTACACCTAAATTCATCATAATTTGGAATGGATGAAGGTAATCCTAAATTCGTCCTAATTTGGAATGGATTTAAATATGTGATGTAGGTAAACCTAGGTAAAATATTCAAGTCTTTACTATACATTTAAGAAGGTTAAATAAGAACAGGAAAAATGCAGTAAGTCATGGTGAAATATTATATTAAGAGATAAGGGGTTATATTTAAAGGGAATGGGGTCACCATTTACACTTTTAAAAAACTGTAGTTTATTTTTGAAGAGATACTCTTGATAGATTTGACTAAAAACACGCTGTTTATATTTTCTTGTGTTGTATATAAAAGTTAGAAAATATGATGCATTTATTTTCTCATTGTGGTGTATAAAAGGTTAGAAAAAAAATGCTTTTGTTTTCTCGTTGTGTTGTATATAAAAGTTAGAAAATATGATGCATTTATTTTCTCATTGTGGTGTATAAAAGGTTAGAAAAAAATGCTTTTGTTTTCTCGTTGTGGTGTATAAAAAGGTTAGAAAATATGATGTATTTATTTTCTATTTGTGCCATATAGAAAAGTAAGAAAAGATGATCTATTTATTTTCTTGTTGTGGCATATTGAAAAGTTAGAAAATATACATAGATCTGCTTCTGTATTTAACTGCACAGCATTATTTAATTCTTTAAATATTTTTATTAGCATTAAATGTATTACTTTCTTCATTTTTTAAATTAGGTTTTCATGTTTTGATTTTTAAAATTTTTAAAATTATTAAATATTTTGATTTTATCATTCTTTTTAATTAGCATTAGATGCCTCAATTTCTTCATTTGCAACATGATCACTGTTCATTTCATAACCCATTCCAACTTCCAAACACTTTTATCTCTACATTAGATTAGTCAGTTCTTTTTATAATAATAATAATAATAATAATAATAATAATAATAATAATAATAATAATAATAATAATAATAATAATAATAACAACAATAATAATAATAATAATAATAATAATAATAATAATAATAATAATAATAATAATAATAATAATAATAATAATAATAATAATATAACAACAACAACAATAATAAAAATAATGACATTCTTTATTTATCTAGGGTGTTTGTGGCCCAAATAAAAATCTACCAGATTAACACTAATTGTGTACAAGAAAATAAATATATGAGAAATCAATATAATTTACACAAGGTTAACTTGCTTCATTCATATATCAGTTACCATACTCAAATGTTATGTTGTAATAAAACCAGAGTTGCTCTTTACAATAATTGTAGAGGTGTAATTTCTTCAAAGGAGGAACATTGGCCTTAGGTTGTGAACTGTTCCATTACACTGAACATGAGTAAGCATTACACTGTACATGAGTAAATATTTCACTGTACATGAGTAAATATTACACTGTACATGAGTAAGCATTACACTGTACATGAGTAAATATTACACTGTACATGAGTAAGCAAATACTTTCTTAATACACTATCCCTAAGCTTTTGGTACAAAATAGAACAGCTTGTTTCAAAAGAATTCAATCCTTAATTAGTATGCATATAAAAATATTGAAAAGAAATAAAAGTAAATCTTTTTTATTGTAAGTTGTATAATCACTGCATGAAAGAAGAATTGAGTTGCTATGTGGAAACTACTCAGTACAGCAGTAGATCAGATGTGGAAAATTAACTATAAAAAAAACTATATTAAACTCTTTAAAAACAAGTATATTGTACTCTTTAAAACAATTATATTGTACTCTTTCAAAATAACTATATTATACTCTTTAAAAATAACTAGTGCATTATACTTTTTAGAAACAACTCTGTTGTACTCTTTACAAACAACTATATTGTACTCTTTAAAAAATTATATTATAATCTTTAAAAACAAGTATATTGTACTCTTTAAAAACAACTATAGACCATTCTTAGAATGTATTCATGTAATCATTTGACCCTGGGTCAACAAATCCAAAATGAGGCTAAGCTGGCACCAGCTTAGAGATTTGTTAGAGCCAGGAGACCAAATTATGGCAGATAAAGATTTTGTTAAAATTAAAGAGAAAAGTATTTTATTAAACAGATTAACATAATATCCCATCCATGAAGTGACCAAACAGTTGTATTGCTTAGACAAGATTCTTCCCTATTATGTTTACTTCATGTAATGTCTGCATGTACATATTGGGTGTTAAAATTCATCCATAAACCAACTCCACAAAAATAATATTAATTTTAATCAACGAAAAAGTTCAGATAAATATGGAATTAATTTGTGTGTTTGTAGGCAGGGTTAAATTGCTGCTTTGGTCCAGTCAAACGTGACCCAACACCCTGGGTCATCTGTGTAAAGTGGTCAATGTATTTATGCCAGCTGCTTTGTCTTTTGCCTTTGCAACAGGACTTGCATGTAGCTAGTGGGGAAGAGGGATAATATGGCTTGCACACAAGTAGAAATTATGTGAGTGAAATTGTGGGGAAGAGAGATGACATGGCTTGCACACAAGTTGGAATTATGTTAGTGAAATTGTGCAAAATCACTATGTCATCCAGTCCTGACTGAATCCAATGGCATGACCATGAGTCATTTGAAGATTAATCTGGACTGAATCCAGTGGCATTACCATGATGAGTCACCAGTAAATGAGTCTTGAATGAATAAAGTGGCATGAGTCCTGATTGAATCCAGTGGCATTACCATGATGAGTCACCATTACATGAGTCTTGAATGAATAAAGTGGCATGAGTCCTGATTGAATCCAGTGGCATTACCATGATGAGTCACAGGTAGATGAGTCTTGAATGAATAAAGTGGCATGAGTCCTGATTGAATCCAGTGGCATTACCATGATGAGTCACCAGTAAATGAGTCTCGAATGAATAAAGTGGCAAGAGTCCTGATTGAATCCAGTGGCATTACCATGATGAGTCACTGGTAGATGAGTCTTGAATGAATAAAGTGGCATGAGTCCTGATTGAATCCAGTGGCATGACAATGATAAGTCACCTGTAGATGAGTCTTGAATGAATAAAGTGGCATGAGTCCTGATTGAATCCAGTGGCATTACCATGATGAGTCACAGGTAGATGAGTCTTGAATGAATAAAGTGGCATGAGTCCTGACTGAATCCAGTGGCATGACAATGATAAGTCACCTGTAGATGAGTCCAGAATGAATAAAGTGGCAAGAGTCCTGACTGAATCCAGTGGCATAGCCATGATGAGTCACCTGTAGATGAGTCCATAATAAATAAAGTGGCAAGAGTCCTGACTGAATCCAGTGGCATGACCATGATGAGTCATGTATTTTTGGTAGTAGTGCCAGTCATACCATTGTTCATCTATATGTTGATTCAGTTCCTTTTTTATACTATCAAAGAACAAGTTTGTGCTGGATGTATTGTTGGACAATCTTCATTTCAGTTGTACATTTATCCGAAAGTAATTGACTTTTTGGTGAAAATGCAGCTTGGTTATGAGTTTTACTGGCAAGTGTAACAACAAAAAAAATTTAAATATCAGCTAATTGATAAAGAATGTGGAATTTCATGTTCATCTTTTAACACCAGTTATATAAGCAAATATATCAAAACACTCACTCTTGTTCAGCTTTCATTTTTAGCTCTTATCTATGCCCATTTTAGAAGACACAAATGTGAACATATTGGATACCCCACCTCCCCTTTTTCTGACTTTAAATGGGAAAAGTGGCCAAATTTCCAAGAAACATAACTGGGTTCTGTACTGATGATATTGTCTAATTACATTGCATGTAGCTTACCATGGCACTGGAACAAGTACATATAATTGATATGTAAGCCACACCTTGGATTTCCAGCCACATTTCTAATGACTTCAAAACATGGGGAATGCAGAGTGGTGTATTGACTGTAACTGCCTCCAATAGAACTACATATTGTCTTACAGATGTTAAATTCTCCAAAGTAAAGTGCTGTCTCAGATATATATATATATATATATATATATATATATATATATATATATATATATATATATATATATATATATATATATATATATATATATACTCACACTATATCACATTATATATCAGTGCTGAGAAATGTAATTATTATGCCACATTTTTCATATTTCTCATTGCTGATATATTATTTGTACAAGCCAAATGCCATGCACTGGAGAAACTCTTCTGGAGGATTTCCTTTTAAAGGCTATAAAATGTTTTTCTTAGATACCAAAGGACAGATTCAAATGTCTTCAAATATTTTCAACATCTACCATGCACTGTATACCATTCTAATCCAAGTTTCAGATTTTTTTCCCATTTTCCAGTGAGATCAAAATGGAAATTTGATTGAAAAGGAACAGAATAAGTACAAATGCAGTATATTGCCAATAAAAAGTATCAGTCAGATGGTTTATTGTTTGACCAGATGCAAAGAGTCAGTGTTGTTGCAGAAATTTAAGACTTTGTTTTGATTTTCTGAATCTGAGAATGGAAAAAAATACTAATCCTGGCCAGCATCTGACATAGACATGGTTCATTTGAGGCCATGTTGTTTAGATTGGTTGCCTTAGTACATTCTCCTGAAAAACAGGTTTTGTAAATTACCAGTCTGCAAGTTAGGGATTTGTTTTAATAGCACATTTACTGGCAGTTATATAATAGTGTCACATTAATACACATTGTCTTAATGGACTTGGACTTTTTTGAACTAAAAAGTTATGAACGGAAGTTGTCAGATTTCTGCTTTATGTCAGGACCTAACTGACTGCTTCATGTGGCACTGGATTTCAAAACAGCCATTCATACTGTATATACTTGCTTAAAAGGTGAGTTAATCTGCAAAAAACATAGATCCTGATGTACCATAGAATAATGCACATGCAGATCAGGGTCTGTATTGTTTGTTCTACTGATAACTACTAACAAACTGAACACACCCAGATCTTCCAGTGTAGAAGCAGATCTGGCTCTGTGCTTTATGCATTTGGACTCATAAACGAGTATGTATTCTGTTCACTTTTAAGAGGAGAGCTCCAGTTTCATTCTGTTAATGATTCAAGAGCATAACATTGCTCAAGCTTATTGTATTAAGATTTTCTAATTCCTTACTTTGGATTTGATCTTGTTGGAGTAATATGAAAGTAGATGGTAAGTCTGTTGTTTTTTTTTTTTACACAGTATATTAGTATAACATACATATAGCTTATTCAGAATAAAATATATGAATACAGTACACAACCAGCAGGATTAAAGCAATGTTTCATTGATCTATTTTTTTAAATCCATTTAATCCTTTGTAAACTCAGTTTTTAATTTCTAATCACGTAACATTAGCTTTCTTCATGAAGAAAATATATCCTTTTCATCCAGTATTATAAGTTATTAGGTGCATTGAAATGTGAAATAGGTAGGCATTGATTTTTTGTGGAATATATTACTTGGAGAACACTTGATTGAGTTCAACTAATATCCACAAAATTGAGTTTCCCATGAAAATTATTGTTGTAGATTGGGTGTTAAGGTAAATAGTCTAATGATAAAAAATGTTTTTCCCCACAATTTATTTTTACTCCATGTAATCTTATGTGTACAGATATTTCTGAATTTCATTACATTGTCCTATCTAACATCAACAGAGACAATGGTATATGATGATTCTGGTGTCCATTTCAGTGTCATCTGTTCATCCATCCATCCAGAACACAATCTTGTCACTTCAACTGGTCCCACAGTGCTTCATTGAATTGCCATTCCAATTGTTAACTATTATGGTCATCGCCTAATGGTGTTTATGTAGTCAAATCACTCTGCTCTCTATGTTGGAGTTATTGCCCTTTTTGTCATGTGATGTATTTTGCTGGTGCCAATAGTGTGGCAGTTTTGATGGATTGTCTGATTCTTGATCGTTGCTGACTGAATTTAGTGGCCATTGAGCATCAGTCATTTTGAGGGACAGTTTTTACCATAGCAACCATAAAATTTAGCATTGCAACAGTTGTTTCAATTGTATTTAGCCATTATTATTGTAACTGTATTCAGGTGCCTGCATATGTGTGTGAGAGTGTGGTTTAGATTGTTAATGTAGCTTTAACAATATTAGAATGTAATTTACATTGGTCTTTCCTGTTATTAGAGTGTTGTTCAAACTGGTCTTTCCTGATGTTAGAGGATAGTTCACCTAGGTCTTACTTCTTATTAGAGTGTAATTTATGTGTTCCTGCTTTTAGAGTGTGGTTCATTGCAATTTTTGGAAAGAAAATATTATCTATAAATTATTTCCTTAAAGCAGATATAAGATTGTGAAAACCACTGTAATATCCCATGCATTCTTCAACCATCTACTATTGGTACATGAAATTCTTTCCAAGTATTGTATTTTATACCTTTTACATAATTTGACATATTTCCCTTTCATCATGCCGTGTTACATGTTTACATTTAGTTACTTTATTGTGTTTAACTTCATTAAGCTGTTTTAGCTTTGTAATTTCTATATTTATAATTTTAGAACTTTACCTGACACTATATAGCCAGTATTGTGTTGATGTGCTGTTAAACCCTCATACAAAGGTAGTGAGATTCAGTAAGGCAGTTAAGTATTGTATCAGATAACTAGGATCATGAGATAACAGGAGAGTGTCATGGGTCAAGTGAATCACAAGTGCAATGCACTTGAGGCTGGTTTCAGGTTATAAGGAGCATGACTGATACTCTAACTTTTATTAACAGTATTGCCTCAGACATAGACCCTGGTGAAAACCACTTTCTGCAATTACCTCTGGTATCATATATGCTCACCTGTAGGTTGAATCCAACTGCAAACTTCAAAGACCCAGTTCTGCCAGAGCATAATGTGCAGGACAGATCTGGGTTTGTGCAGTGTGTCAGGACTAATTAGTAGAAAAAAAAACACAGGCCCTAATCTGCAGTGCAAATACATTTTGCTATGGCAGATCAGGATCTTTGTTTGCAGTGTGCTGATTCTTACAAATGAATATATACAGAAGTTAAAATGTGGGTCCAGGGTCCCCCATAGAATTATAAAGTTGAAGTAGATTTGGATGTTTCTTTAAATTCACTAAGAATTTCATTTTGTCTCCATTCTTAGATACTGAAAGTCTTATATGACTCAGATAAGTTCCCCACATTCTACAAATTTCATTGATCAGGACACCATGGAGTTCAATTTCTTCAATTTCGCATTTGGTTCACCATGAAATTTACTGATAATGAAATAATCCAGGGATATTTGTGATGGTGCTTGCATCTGAACACATGCCAAAATTAGATAAAAATTTCTCTGCCAATTTCAGGGGGATCATAGTCAGAAATGAGCATGTTTTTGCATCAAGGTCAAAATAACATGTGCTTTCCACTCTGACCAGGGGTCAAGAGATGGCTGATGGTTTACAGCTTCTTGATGCCTTATTAGAGTCCTAACATTCCCTATCTGAAGATGGACAAATAGCCTGCTGGATTGTCTTGTGTATTAACATGCCAAGGCCTGGTATAGTTCCATGAAAACTTTTGGTAATATTTAGGAATCAGATTGTATTGGGGGAATGTTGTAGATAGTGGTCATAAATTTCAGGTATGCATGACAAATTGGTGGATGGAACCATGATAATATGAATGATGGAGGCAAATACTCAGGTAATAAATTTAAACTGCAACTAAGGATTCTTAAGAGACTGGTCATAAACTTGTAAGCAATATTTGTGAAATGCTTACAGAAATCAGAACTGAACAAAAAACCATGAAGGAAAAAAGATATTGCTAATATGATGTTTCTTATCAGACATGCATGGAAATACACATTAGTTACAGATATGTTTTAACTTATCTACAATAGATATCTATTTTTGGAAGTAAATGTGATTGCCTTTATTTTAGTTTTTTAGTCTTATTGTCTGTCCAAAACTTTATCAAAAGAAATAACATTCATAAATTAATCAGCTGCTGGAATATCTTCCACAGTTAAACTCTTGTAAAATTTTGGGTTTAATTTTCAAAGCTAAACATTTCTATTTTATTAAAATGGCCATTTCTGCATAAGATACAAGCTATAGAATATAATTTAAGGACAAAATTTTAAAAAATGTTGGTCATTTTTATTGCAATAAGTTATAAATGATCATTGGAAAATTTAACATCTGGTCAAATATTTAAAAGTATCATCACTGTTGCTTTTTTTGCATTGTGAAATACATGTACTTTTAATTCTTCTGTAAAATAGTGAAAAGTTGAATAAAACTGCTTGAGATATATTTATGGAAAACAGATGCCTTACTACAGTGTCAAAAAGGTCCTTA
The DNA here is from genome assembly GCA_016746295.1 of Potamilus streckersoni. Taxonomy (NCBI): domain Eukaryota; kingdom Metazoa; phylum Mollusca; class Bivalvia; order Unionida; family Unionidae; genus Potamilus; species Potamilus streckersoni. Next base: position 863,444 of record JAEAOA010000318.1, on the reverse strand, counting down.
GTGCAATACTTGACAATTGTGTGATGCAATGACTAGTAACACTCTATGATCCCACCACTGTTGCAATGGGACAGAAACCTCATCAGTGGTAATTCTAGTTATTTTTGGTTAAAATTTGATAAGAACATTTTAAAACTCTTCATATTTTTTTGGAAACTGATGTTCTTGTTAAGTCACTTGTGTCAGTTTATATCTCCCACTACCAAAACCACCACCAAAACAAACAAAAAAATTTGAGAAGTGGAATGGTATCAATGGCCATCACAGTGTTTTTGCAGAAAAACCTTAGTGTTTGGACCCTGATGGAGTGCTAAATTTATCTATGACATATATAGCGTGTTCTTTTGTATTTTATTGATCATGATTCATACAGCCTCATAAAATCCTTGAATTTGGCATGTTGTCTTGAAAACTCCTTGAATTTAAAAAAGTTGGTTTTGTCTTTAAGAAAACTCATTGAACCAGTAGAATAACTCTTTGAATTTTTTTCAGGGTTCCTTGAATTTATCAAAGGGATAACAGAACATTAAAACTGAATTAAAAAAATAAATTCAGTTTTAACTTCAGAATTTCTGTTATTTTTTATTTTCCTGTACCAATGATTAAATAAATATATTAAATGGAATTCAATTTTGTGGATAAAATGATATTATAAAATAGGTGTTCTCAAATGAAGTAATGGGCCTCAAGTGGCTGAGTGGTCTAAAGCTCACCCGATCACTACCATTTTACCTTTGAGTAGGCTTGACCAATGTGAATAGATGAGAAAAATTGTCAGAAATGTAATGTGTTGATTGTTCTGGGGTTTCCTTTGGTTCTTACTCCATCATTTATACTACCATATATAGCCTATCTTGTGCTGAAGAATGGCATTAAAACTACAACATCAGGTCAAGTAGCATCACATTGCTGTAGTGGTTATTACAGTTACCATGCACACAAGAGTAAGGAAGAATCCTGTAGATTTGGATTCAGAGGTTAAGATCACTGACTGAAGGAAGAAAATGGAAATGGTGTAAGCACAATATTGCTTCTGTACAGCAAGCTTGGACCAATCTTCATGGATCACTTCTATTTGGGGTAAGGATAAAGCCTATTAATCACATCATCAAAAGGTCAAAGGTTATAAATATGATATGTGCATTGCTTGGACTCTGGATAATGAGGATGCCTTTCAAGCATGGAGTGAAAAGGTCAGAAGTCAAGGTCACTAACTAAACAAAAATGTTTATGCATACATAATATAAAGATGATTTTATTTGACAAGAGCTTGTTGAGGGCTTTCACTTAAGGTATGCAAGAGATTTACTGATTTTGAGACTAATGGACAGTTTCATTGTGGTTCACAGAAAAATGGGTTCTGCAGAACAACTTCCATTCTAGAGAAGTTCTTGTCCAAACTTTTTGGATGACTTTTTTGGATATGACAAAAGCTTATAGATTAAGGAATCTATAAATCAGATATCAGTCAACCATAGTAAGTCAAATAAATCATTTTCTGCAAAGTAGGTTTAGTTCTAGATTACATACCTTGATCAAATGTATGGTTCATTGAGATTGGGCATACTGTATCTTGATTAATTTGTTATTGCTACTAATTGGAAAGTCATATTGCCATGGCCTTTTACAAGAAGATTTGTTACATCCCAGTGATGATCAGACATCCAATGTGCTAGCCATCTTATCCATCATGCAAACTGTAGTACTGTGTACTCATTTTGATTGGATGATTGAGTTGATTTCAGTTAAGACTTCTTACATTTGTGTAATTTGTCCTAAATAAAAATTGTGTTGATTTGGCGTCAGATATTGCCACTATGAGGCCATATAAAAAATTCTGTGATAGCTACTCCTGATCATGTAGACGGGTTTTCCACTTGAACACTTCTCAATATATGTTCTTGGTCTTTAACAAAAAGGATTCTGCTGTGTCCTCCCAAAATTGGAAAAATCTTGTAACAGCTTGTAACAGCTTCTTCTGCTAAACATATCAGCATAACAGCATTTTTTAAAATTTTGTTTATTTTTTTATAGTATGTACTTATTTCCTATTTTAAAACGAAGCTGTATCTTGGATTTTCTTTGAAATTCCTTTGGGCCATTGAGCATCAGTCATTTTGAGGGAAAGTTGTTACCATAGCAACCATAAAATCTACCATTGCAACAGTTGCATCAATTGTAATTAGCCATTATTATTGTAACAGTATTCAGATACCTGCATGTGTGTTTGTGTGTGTGATTTAGATTGTTAATGTAGCTTTAACAATATTAGAATGTAATTTACATTGGTCTTTCCTGTTATTAGAGTGTAGTTCACATAGGTCTTTCCTGTTATTAGAATGTTGTTCACATTGGTTTTTTCTCGTTTTAGTGTGTAGTTCACATAGGTCTTACTTCTTAGAGTGTAATATACATAGGTTTTCCTGCTTTTAGAGTGTGGTTCACTGCATTTTCTGGAAAGAAAGTGTTATTTATGAACTGTTTCCTTTAAGCAGATATAAATTGTGAAAACCACCATAACATCCCATGCATTCTTCTGCCATGTGCTATTGGTACATTAAATTCTTTCCAATTATTGTATTTTATACCTTTTATATAATTTGACATATTTCCCTTTCATCATGCAGTGTTCCATGTTTACATTTATTTGCTTTTGTTTAACTTTCTAAAGTTGTCTTAGCTTTGCAATTCTCAATATTTATAATTTTATAACCATATCTGGCATCATATAGCCAGTATTGTGTTGATGTGCTGTTAAACCCTCATACATACATACAAAGGTAGTGAGATTCAATAAGGCAGTTTAAGTATTGTATCAGGATCATGAGATAACAGGAGAGTGTCATGGGTCAAGTGAATCACAAGTGCACTGCACTTGAGGCAATGTTTCAGGTTATTAGGAGTGTCACTCTGATACACTTTAATTTGTATTAACAGTATTGCCTCAAAAACAACTGCAGCTTTCTGCCATTATCACTGGTATCATATATGCTCACCTGTAGGTTGAATCCAACTGCAAACTTCAAAGACCCAGTTCTGCCAGAGCATAATGTGCAGGGCAGATCTGGGTCTGTGCAGTGTGTCAGGACTAATCAGTAGAAAAAAAAAACACAGGCCCTAATCTGCAGTGCAAATACATTTTGCTATGGTAGAGGACTGTTGTTTGCAGTCTGCTGATTCTTACAAACAAATATATACTGAAGTTAAAATGTGGGAGAGGTCCTCCATACAATTATAAAGTTGAAGCAGAATATTATAGAACTGATTTGAATGTTTCTTTAAATTCACTAAGAATTTCATTTTGTCTTTATTCTTAGATACTGAAAGTCTTATCGGACTCAGATAAAATCCCCACATTCTACAAATTTCATCAATCAGGACACCATGGAGTTCAAGTTCTTCAATTTCTTCTTTTGGTTCACCATGAAATTTACTGATAATAAAATAATCCAGGGATGTTTGTGATGGTGCTTGCATCTGAACACATGCCAAGATTGGATTAAAATTTATCTGCCAATTTCATGGGGATCATAGTCAGAAATGAGCATGTTTTTGCATCAAGGTCAAAATAACATGTGCTTTCCACTCTGACCAGGGGTCAAGAGATGGCTGATGGTTTACAGCTTCTTGATGCCCTATTAGAGTCCTAACATTCCCTATCTGAAGATGGACAAATAGCCTGCTGGATTGTCTTGTGTATTAACATTCCAAGGCCTGGTATAGTTCCATGAAAATTTTGGTGATATTTAGGAATCAGATTGTATTGGGGAATGTTGTAGATAGTGGTCATAAATTTCAGGCATGCATGACAAATTGGTGGATGGAACCATGATAATTTGAATGATGGAGGCAAATACTCTGGCAATAAATTTAAACTGCAACTGAGGATTCTTAAGAGACTGGTCATAAACTTGTAAGCAATATTTGTGAAATGCTTACAGAAATCAGAACTGAACAAAAATCAATGTGGCTGATTAAAGGGATAGCTAAAGTAATGTTTCTTGTCAGACATTTATGTAAATACTCATCAGTTAAAGATACTTTTTAACATTTCTACAAAATCTATTTTTTTGGAATTAAATTTGAAAGTCTATAACTTTTATTTTAATTTTTTAGTTTTATTATCTGCCCCAAATACTTTCAAAATAAGTTAATGCTTGTAAATTAATTAAGCAGCTGCTGGAATGCGTATGTTCCACATTTACACTCTTGGAAAAAATATTTGGGACCCAAACATTTTTATTTGATTAAATTGGCAGGTTCTTTATGAGATGCAAGCTATGGAATATAATTTAAGGACATTATTTAAAAATGTTGATAATTTTTATTTCAGTAAAGTATCAGCTGTTAAAATATTTTAAAGGTATCAGCACTTTTGTTTTTATACAGAAATCTTAAATTCTTCTGAAAGTAGTGAAAAGTTGAATAAAACTGCTAGAGATGTATTTATGTAAAACAGATGCCAGAAAGACCCTTGAATCAAAACTTGACAACAATGTCATGCAGTGATTAGTAACACTGGATGATCTCATCACTTTTGCAGTGAGACATAGAAAGGTAATTCTAGTTAGAATTTTGGTTAAAAGAAAGAAGCTTATATATTAGACTAAGAAACAGATGTCAGTATTGGTAAGTTAGTAATATTTTCTACAAAGTAGGTTTGGTTCACATATCTTCATGGTTCACCGAGACCTATTGGTCATTATTCCACTGTCAGCCTGCAACTATAGTCCTGAATACAGAAGACTATTAAACATTCTGAGGGCGTCTTCTGTGCTGTTGACTGAACCCTTGTTGAAATCACTCTAGTGGCATAAGTACTTTTGCTCCATGAAAATCTTCATCTACTTTTATGAAATTATTTTATAGAATAGATAGTTTGAGAGAGAACTAGCGAAGCATGGAAAGATTACACTAAAACTGAAGCAACCACACTTTCGGAACAGAAAATAAAATGACACATTCAGATGAATCTAGAGACATAATGTTACTTAGTTCAAGTACATATTTTTTTTTAAATCGTGCTAAGTTAATATTTGGAGAGTAAAAAAACAGGACATGCAATAAATTAAAAAAAACCATTTCTATTTTGTTCAGAGTTTTCTGGAGAAACTTATTTGACATATATGAATGTATTTCAGTATTACAATCTGAACATGTCACTGCACCATATTAAATGTGTCCATATATCAGAATCCTCTCAAGACGAAATTTGTTTATTTAGTTGAATATCTTCACTTTTTCCAGTAAACGGAAATCCCTCAACTCCAAATACAGAGAGAAAATTTTGAAAATCCCAAATTTTGAATTTTATGCTTTACAAAACCCTTCAAAGCAAATTTCACTTAAAATAGAAAATATTTTAGCTGCTAAAGTCCTGACACATACTGGAATAGATAAATTATGGTTAGCAAGTACTGCAGTGGGTTGATGTTTGAGACAAAAACCAGGGAAATATCCATGGGCACACAAGGTTAAAACAACACTTGACACTCATAATGATATAAATTAGGGCTGATGTAAAGACCTCACTTTTAAGATAAATTGATAATAACTCATTGCCTGTAGGCAAGACATTTAGGAATGATTTTATTAAATGTTTATTATCTAATTGTGATTGATGCTATTCATTTGCATACATTGTTTGCTTGTTTGTTTGTTTGTTTAATTAGATATCAGGGTTGTTCTTTACATTTTGATGCATGTCTATGAAGGCTGACAAAGCATTAGTTTAAACGTTGCAGTCACTCAGTGACCTACCCTAAAAGTTTTAGATTTTATGCAGAGATTAAAGTACTTTGTGATTGCTATGGAGGAGTCCTGTTGGATTACCCGACAAGAAATGGAGTCCTTAATCCATGACACTTTAGTTAGCGATGTATTATCCTCCATGCCCACCTCAAGCCAGGCTCTTGAAATGTGAACGTTATGAATTATACTATTTAAACATTGTGAAGTATCGTTCATAATTCAAATGGATTTAAAATTATAAAATATTGTATACCTGAGCTATTTATTGTGACAAAGACTGTATTTCCATGTGGAATATCTGTATTTATTAATCTAACAGGTTATGTCTTTGAGAAGGCACTTATTGCTCAGCTAATTCTTTGTTAAATGCATATATTTTTAAAAAAATACAGCTTTCATAATTTTGTGTACTCTTACACACAGACACTGATGCTTTCAAATACAAACACTCTCTCATAATATAAGCATTAAGAAGACTTTTTTTCACTTGGCAAAACCTCAGTAAACTGAAAGCTTCTCAAAATAAAATACCAAATTTGTGTCCCCATGGTTTTCAGTCTTTAGGAATTTAACTGTGTGTATGGATAGATAAAAACTCTGTGTGTGTGTGTGTGTGTGTGTGTACGTACACACAGAGTCCAAATATGAATCCAGTCATTTCAAATGTTTTAGTATGTAGAATGCTTACCAAAGAAAGGTAAGCAATACAGTGTCCATCAGTATCACTAGCAAGCTAGTCTGTGCTCTAAATGCTGACTTTGGCAAGTCCTCTAAGTTATCAAGATGCTTGATTGTGACACTCAGATCAGATCATTCTTAAGTGGCACTCACCAGTTATTATGTAGTTTTGAGAGATTGATGTATGTAAGGTGATGTGATGTGATTATGATTTTTAATGTAGCTATAACAATTGTTTAGTCATATTACTATGATGTCTGCAGTGTGGCAGTTTATAGTAAAGTCTAGCTTTTGGGCATCATGCTGCAGACATGTAGCATGATGTCCCACCCAATCACATTATCCTGACACAGGCCAACCAATCCTAACACTAACCTCTTAATACTGAGCATCGAGGAAGCTGTTAGTGCCATTTTTTCAAGTCTTTAGTATGACTCGACCAGGGATGAAACCCACGACCTCCTGCATCTGAGATGGCGCTCCAACCACAGGGCCACCGGAGCGGTTGCATGTTGGACTCCTGAAGTGTATATAAATATTGACAATAAAGTAAAGTAAATAATGTAATAGATAAAATATCAATAAATACTGAAATTTTGCATGCTATTATTTTTAAATAGATTATACAATTTTCTTATTGTACCTTAGCCCCATGAATGATTTGTGGCCATGCTTGAAAAAATTTATCAATTCAGTTTTTAATGACAAATGTAAGGTGAAGTTGTTGCATTTAAAACATGCACAGTGGAGAGAATGTATGGATGGATACCTCTATGCTACTTTCATGTAATGTGGCTGACACTTATTTGGATATTGTACTTTGGAAATTGTAAATGATCTTATCATACTGCTGACTAAAATGGCTGCTCCCTTGTACTTCAAAAGTCGACCTGAATTTGTCTAAAGTACACTATCCTTGGCAGCCTTTAAAATAGGGAAAATTAATGTTGTCACACCAGACAATACCTGCTTCTGAAAGTGCAACAAATGAATTACCAGATATATAAAATGTAAAAAAGTTATCAGCTCTTTTTTTTACAATTTTCTTTTGAAGTTCACAAAGTGAAAATGAGCAAGTGGAGCTAGCACTTTTTTTGGAAGGTGCACATCTGGAGTAAGGCCAAGTTATAACCCATATTACACCCATCAATCTTACACCAAAATGAAGGGAATTAAAAGTTCTTGGAACTATATGTATGATAGACAAAGTCTTTTTTAAATAACCAGTATAACTAGTGAGGAAACCTGGGGAATTTTGTTTTGTCTAAAATTCTAACCCTATGCAAAATGCGAAACTGTAGAGCATCACGGCAAGTCCTCTTAGTTATCAAGATGTTTGATTGTGATACTTAGATCATGCAGCACTGTTTTCAATAGTCCAGATTATCTTCTGCTGTGTTGCATCAGTTGCAAACTCACAAAAAAAAAACTAAAATGTTGACTTGCATTACTAGCCATCTCTGCAACTCAGACACATTGAATAATTTTTTTCAGATTGCATGCACTATTTTACACACAACACAAGTGTTGGTCCTAACCTTATGAAGAATTCAAAGCTATCTCAGACATGGCAGTTGTTTCAGTTTTTATCTGCAGACATTCTTATCTCAATAAGAGCATGAGAAATGATGTAAATAGCAAGCAATATTGATATTAAATGAGGAAATAATACCATATATATGTGCTTGTAAGTTCAGTCAAACAGCAAACATAAAAAATCCTATCTGCCATATCATAATGTACATGCAGATCGGGGTCTATATTGTTTTTTCTACTGATTAATCCTAATAAACTACACAAACCCAGATTTGCTGGCACATTATGCAATGACAGATCAGTCTTTGGAGATTATGTTTAAGCTCATCTTGTAAGTTATATCCAATAGGCAGAGACCCCTAATACATGTAGTGTGATGGGCTCCATAAATTCATGCTGCCCAAAGGGTCCCTTTTCTTGCAGAACTGGAGAAAACACTGGATGTGGAGTACATTTTGTATGATTTATAGCAGTTATGCCAATAAGGAATATTATATGCAGCCACCTGCAGTGCACTCTTCATTTTAAATCATTTTTATGTTTTGCAGACCTCTGTAAATTTTCTGATTCTTGTATGTTATAGGCATTTAAGTTTGGAGTCTGTAGTACATTAAATTTATAAAATTACCATTTTTTTTCATAATGTACATACATAGAAGCTATTTTCCATGATCAAATTCATGGAGCTTTTATTAACATTGCTATACAAGCTAGTCATAAATGACTAAAAGTTACATTTTTGTGAGATTCTGAACAATTTGGGTATCAGTTTTTCAACCCCAAAATTAGTTTTCACGTCGTCTCATCATTATTTATTACAAATGTTTGGAGTTTGTTGTTGTCACTCATAGATATTGATGGACATTTTAAGCTGCTTAATACAAAATCCAATGAAGATATCAGCAATTTTTTCCTTCTAAAATCCTGAATTAATATTTCACAGGGGCAGCACTCAACTTTGGTCCCTGTAATTAATATATCTTTAGGCTATATCACCTGCATATCTTGATTGTTGTTCTCAAAGATAGCACATTCTACTAATTTATGTTTAAAAATTCATTCTCATTGTTGTTGATAGCTTCTTTTTCAACTTTTGGCCCATGTAAGATGAGATCAGCTCTAAATTTTGCTTGTGTATATAGAGACTTTAAGAGAGTGAACTGCAACCTGCATTGTTTTTACTGTAAGAATAGCCCAACCTGAGTACAGTGCCACCTGCTGGAAACAAGGGATGTGACTCCTATTATCTCATTAGATTAATATCATCTCTTCCAATGAAGAGTATTCAAGAGTATCTATCAATGATTTAAATATTTTTGTTTTGTTTTTGCTTTCTTGTTTTTTCTTTCATAATATGAAGCATTATGAATTTTAAAAATTCAATGACAATAAACAATTCACATATAAAAATCCACTTTATTTAGATTGTTATTTGATTTCTTTAAATAGATCATTTTCAGTTTTACTAATATTTAACTGTACATTGTATTTTGGCATATCTGCCATTTATTTATACTGCAGTCTCTGAAACAAATCCAGATTTAATAAATAATGCATCCTAAACCATTATCCCAAAGATGTTTTATGTTAAAACGTTTAAAATAGACCCCAAATTGATATTGCATGCTTTGTAAATTGAAGCTATGAATAATCTCCAAAGCTATGAAATTGGGGAGCAACCTGTTATGAAGTTATTAGGAATCTCTGTAGTTGTGTGACTGGGATGCAGCCAGCCATCTCAGACGAAGGAATGAGAGGGCAACTGCTAGAAACATTTGGAATACTTGCTCTGTTGAAGTTGCATATTCGGAAGAGATGACATTTAATTTATCAAAGAGGGTATCATCCAGTTTATTTCATAGCTCTAATTCCTTGAATTCTTATATGAAAGCAGCTTCCAGAGGTTTTCCTGACAGTAGATTTGACAGTCAATTCCTGATACTTTTCACTTCTTAATCTACTTCTACTACAACATTTAAGTTTTGCTATTGAATTAGAAATTTGTACAATTCTGCTGTAGTAAAACCTGGCTTGAGAGACTGCTGCAATGAGAGACCCACTGTCTTAAGAGACCATTATATACCATTGTCACCCTCTCTTAAAAAATGGCATAATAATTAGCAGATCTTGCATCTAATTGACCGTGCTTATTACAAACAAGTTGGGAAGCAATATTTCTGGTCCAATTTTGTTTAGACATAAAATATTGGCTTATCATCCAAAAGGGGCACACAAGTAGCCAAATTGTCTAAAGCACTCACCATTATGAATCACTGCCATCTCACCTCTGCCTACTTGGGTTTGAGTCATGGATTTGGACAATGTAGGTATGTGAGAAACCTTGCCAGTAGCACATCGAGGGTCAGTGGTTCTTTCCAGGCTTTTTCCAGGTTCTTCCTTCACCATTTATACTGGTCGTCATGTATAGCCTATCATGAGCTAAAAAAATGGCATTAAACCGGTCCCTACAACAACAATAACAACAACAACAACAGCAACAACATCAACAAGACCTATACAAACTCATAGTGAGTGGAATTTGTACATATTAATGAAATGATCTTGCATTTGATTGGATGATCTTGCATCTGAATGGATGATCTTTCATCTGATTGGATGAGGGTTTTTTACCACTCTTGAGACTGTTTTTTTAAAATATATTATTTTGATCTGACATGGAATAAAGGTTTATATCATCAAGATGCTAGCTGAATTTAATTGTGTGTGTGTGTGTGTTTGGATTTTTAATGTACCTTTAACAATTGTAGTCATATTGCCATGACAACAGCAGTGTGGCATTTTATAGCAGTGTCTAGCATTGGGGCATCATACTACAGACATGCAGCAAAGCAGTTGTTAGTACCATTTTTGTAAGTCTTTGATATGACTTAGCCAGGGTTTAAACCCGTGACTTCCCACATCTGAGGCAGATGCAATAACCACTTAGGCTAAATGAGCTGTAATGAATTTAATTATTAGCAAAATCTATGAAAATCAATGAGGTATAATAAAGTGATCTTGCATCTAATTACCTAAACTTAATACCATCATGGAACATGTATTTCTGATCTGAGTTTGATCAAACTTGGAAAATATCAACTTATATCTTCAAAAACTTGCATGAGTTGACTATTGAGCAGACCCAAGCATATTAATGAGCTGATCTTTTGTCTGATCTCAGATGACTTTGATTATGAAGAAGAGACTTAATGAGGTGATCTTGTATCTGATCTCAGATGACTTTGATTATGAAGAGACTTAATGAGGTGATCTTGTATCTGATCTCAGATGACTTTGATTATGAAGAGACTTAATGAGGTGATCTTGTATCTGATCTCAGATGACTTTGATTATGAAGAGACTTAATGAGGTGATCTTGTATCTGATCTCAGATGACTTTGATTATGAAGAGACTTAATGAGGTGATCTTGTATCTGATCTCAGATGACTTTGATTATGAAGAAGAGACTTAATGAGGTGATCTTGTATCTGATCTCAGATGACTTTGATTATGAGCAAAAGACTATGCATGTTAATTATGCCTTTTTCATTTGAAGAGACTGTGATAAAATAGATAAAATTAGCATACAATAAAATCTGGGAGATATATTACACAAGTTGTGTTTTTACAATACTCTTTAAGTATGCTTAATGATATGATTAGGTACGCTAGGTAAGCTGCAATATCAGATACATTTAGACATCATATTGATGTAAACCCCAGTTGAACTAGACCTTCTCACCCTTCATGATCAGATCAGTTCGTACTTAAATTTATTGTAAGTTTTTCAGAAGAAATGAAAACTAGTCCATTTTTTCAAAGCTTTCCAATTGAATCATTAATGTCATTATGGTTGCGCTTATATAGAAAGCTTGTACAAATAGGGTGTGGTATAAAAGTAACAAAGCCAACAGAGGCATAAAAAATATTTTACCATTGGGCACCTAAAATGTTTGGAGCTGTTGAATCCATTTTTCAGAAAAAATGTGTTCAACTCTAGGATTTCTGGCAGGTTCCTACACCAGCATAGGATTTCTGGCAGGTTCATACCCCAGCAGAGTCATACCAAAGACTTATAAAAATGGTACAAGCAAGTGCCTTGCCTGTGCTCAGCATTGAGGTTGTTGTTAGGACTGGTCAGCCTGGGCTCAGGATAATGTGACTAGGTGGGACATGATACTATATGTCTGCGGTATGATGCCCCATAAGACATCACTATAAACTGTCATGCTGCAGACATCGTAGCAATATGACTGAAATATTGTTACAACTACATTAAAAATCGAAATCACACACACACACACACACACACACACACACACACACACACACACACACACACACACACACACACACACAAGGTTTTCTGGCACCATGAGAACATTCTGAAAGTTTGGGGATTTAAATTTGCAGAGTTTAATGAGTTGCATTACATTCAGGATCAAAAGTTGATGTTCTTGGTTCAATTGAGACCAACATTTTAAACCTCCAGATGGAACAATTACCATCAATAATGGATATCTTTCAGTGCAAAAAGCACTAATAAAGTTGTGTTTCTTCTCCCAGGATGTAATGCATTATATATCTTGCCAAGATATGATGATTGCACTGCAAATGAACACTCCATTGCTTTGTAGCTTTGGCTTGCATTCTGTTGATGCAAGATTCTAACCAGGAATAAAGGTGAAATGGGTCCAAACTGTTTTTGGTGATCCTGGGTAAAATATAGTATTAATGCCACCCCTATCACACTTGATCCGCTATTTATGACCTGGCCTTTTATTTTATATCTTATTTATTAAGTATAACTATTATTACACATTTGTGTTGATGATTGGAAGGTACAGTAAGTTGATTTTTTTATGGCAAACCAAACAGCAAGAACAAAAACAAAAGGAAACTTGTCATGGTGTTGGCCAAAATAAACAGTTGTTTTTTATTTCCTTTTCCTTGTTATTTACTCATATCCATGACTCATTTAATTCATTTAGACATTTAGAAAATTAATTCAGGCTTTGAACACACTTAAATCGGCGATTTTAATTTTTGACTACTGCTTTTAGTATACTACAGGTATCATTATTAGAGAAGTAGTTGGCACCTATTGCAGTGGTCACCAGTTTGAAAGCAGATTATTCCTGGGCTTGTTGAGGAGCATATGCCGATACTTGTGTCAGTGTCTCCATGTTGGTGTTTGCCTAGTCAAACTTATGCCAAATCTCTCAGATTCCTGCAGTTTGTTTTATAGGTAGATAAGCTTTTAAATGACCAGGAGTAAATCTTATATGTTATTGTTGTAAATGGGGCAGTTGGATAAAGGAAATTAAACTGTATGTATTACAGTACAAAATGGACTATCAAAAACACTTAATAAATCTGGATGTTTCTCTATGAAGTTTCAAGTACAAAAATCAGGCACATCAGTGCCTGACATTTATAAATTGTTCTTCTCACATGTGCATGCAATTAGGGACTCATCTGTAAACCAGCCTTGCTGACTCCAACTTCTGAAAGTATTTAAAGTTGGATTAAGTGGCATAAGATGCAAAAGGCAATGGAGGAAGCTTTAATAGACTGTAGTAAAATTCTTCCAGGGCTTTCAGAAATAAAAGGAAAAACCTGCTGCTCTGAAATCAATATTAAACTGTTTAAAGGAAGGTAAATAACTTTCAGGTGTTAGGTGTCTAGTTTCTAATCAATGTCAAGTTCTGCAAAGCACCAGGAAATGGTTTAAAGGAAGAGGGATGTGTATTGAAAGTTGAAGTGTTATTAAAGCCAGATATGAATTCTGTTTCCACCATTTATCACCTGAATGTACTTTTCTAATTTATATTCAGTGGTACGATGATTGCATTTTTGAAATTAAGTTATTTTTAATATACCTTTTAGTTTATTTAATGTTCTGTTGTATTTATTAGTAAAGTACTTTTAATGGCTGTTATTTGCATCTTCAATACATAAGGTATGCTTCTGAGCCAATGATAGCAGCACATAACCATAGTGCTCACTTTGAACCATGAATTGGTTTCTGCTAGATGGAGCTGAAAGCAGTAGACATATACAGTCACCGTTATTAAGGCATTTTTTAGGGGCTATGAAAGGAACATAGATATTCTTGGAACCACATCTAAGGAGGTGTAGTCCGTCAGTTGCTAAAGCATAAGACTCATAATTCAAGAGTCACAGGTTTGATACCTGCCCATGCCAGTACAGGTCAGCTTCCTAGATTTGTCTTTGTGAAAAGCACTTAATTAGGTCATGTTGCCTCCACATGGGATAGCTAACATGTAAACTGCATTTTTTAATCCTTAAAAGCCTAGAAGAACTGTAATGTGTATAATTAACACTGGTTGCCAGAAGTGGGGAGAATGCCTTCATGATCACACCTGGTATTACTGCTTAAGGATGATTGCATTTGATATGTAGGAGTGTTAAGGATTGCATGTGAAATGTAATAATGTTAAGGATTGCATGTGAAATGTAATAATGTTAAGGATTGCATGTGAAATGTAATAATGTTAAGGATTGCATATGAAATGTAATAATATGAAGGATTGCCTGTAAAAGTAGGAGTATTAAGGATTGTGTAGGACATGTAATAGTGTTAAGGATTGCAAAGGAAATGTAAGAATATTAATGATTGCATATGAAATGTACCTGTATTAAGGATTCCTATGAATTGTAGGAGTACCTGTATTACGGCTGACATGAAATGTACAGGTACATGTATTAAGGATTGCATATGAACTGTGGGAATACATTATTTAGGATTTCTTGTGAAATATTAAGAGTATTAACGCTTGCATATGAAATGTACAAGTATTATTGATTGCAAATGAAATGTTCAGGTATTAAGGATTGCATATGAAATGTAGGAGTATTACATATGGCATATGACATGTACAGCTATTAAGGATTGTTTGTGAAATATAGAAGCATATGAAATGTACAGGTATTATGGATTGCTTATGAATCAAGGAGTATTACATATGGCATATGAAATGTACACATATTAAGGATTGCTTGTGAAATGTAGGAGAATTAGATTGCTTGTCAGATATACAACAATTGAGGATTGCTTGTGTGATAAATGTAGGTGTATTTAACTTCTTAAAAATTTATATTTTATGTATCAGGGGATTCAAGCAACTTAAAATCACTTTAAAATGTACAGGCTGATTTGCATTCTTGCACTACCTTAAGCTGAATATCTATTCACAAGTAATAGTCATTGTTTAGAGAAGTAGGGGGAAAAAATTCCTTGTCCATTAGGTAGTGAAAGTTTTGATATTGATGATGGCATAATTAATGATCTTGTTCTTTGAGCTGTGCAGTTGGCATTGGTTTTATAAAAGGAATACGAAAAAGCTGGCAAGGCAGGAAACTTTAATACCAGGTTATCTCTATTGTGCAGATTCTGGCCTTGTACCAAACTAAGAATCGTATATACACACTTATAAGATGAGACCCATTGCAAACTGCACAGACCCAGAGCTTCCATTGCATAATGTGCTGGCAGATCTGGGTCTGTGCAGTTTGTTAGGAGTAATCAGTAGGACAAACAACATAGACATTGTTAGGCAGACACATTATGCTATGACAGATCAATATATTTGTTGTTTGCAGTTTGATTCAACCTATTAGCAAGCATATATGGTACCATTTGAATATAGTAACCATGTTAAATATTGTGTGACCTTCAGAAACTTTAAAACATAATCTTACTCCATGAGAAATATTTAGCACAATCCTTCATTTATATGCAGGATACAGTTTTTCTCTGAGAAAGTCATGTGAGATACACCTATCCCACATGAATGCACATGTTACAGCATCGAAAGTGACATTATGCTTGTGTCATATGAACATCTACAAATTTTCTTGTAAATTACACATAAAATAACAAATTTTGCTGTCCAGAACATTGCTATTAGTTAAATTCTTTTTTGTTAAGTGAAAATTTGCATGATTTTCCTAATAACCTAAAAACAGAAAACTTCATTGTTTTTTTTCAAGTTATATAACTGTTGATAATAAAGCACAATCTCTCATTTTTCCAACACTATTTCCCTGTGAGAAAAGACAGAAAAAAATAGTCCATCAATAGCATTAATGTGAGCTAGGGAATTCCACAGAATCCATCATATGTATTGGTGTGAAATAGGGAATTCCACAGAATCCATCTTAATGCATTAGTATGAGTTAGGGAATTCCACTCTCAGGATCAGAAATTGGGGACAGGACCTTAGTAATACATTATTGAAGTCTTATTCCTGTCAATAAATTTTGATGCTTGGGTGAGATTTTATTATCCCACATCAATACGTGTGATGGATTATCCTAGTCTCACTATTCACAATTATGAGATAAAAATAAAATCATTGCTATCTTTATCATGAAGGTGTAATAATGGCTTTCTGCTGAGGTCAGATGATTTTTAGCCAGATTTACCTGTATGGTGGACAAGCTGGAAGTTTGTCTTACACATTGATAATTGTTTTTGAAATTTTCAAAAAAGGTATATTGAATCTAAATCTGCACACAAGTAACAATAGAAAAACTTAAAGAAAGCATATATTTTCTTTCTTCTATTGCAGTTCAAAGTTTTTTTCAAATGCCATATGCTAAAAAAGTCAGTTTTGCAAGTTGCTGAAAAGTGTGACTTTGAGTTGGGGCAAAAGTTTATAAGTAACCACCAAACCCAGTATAAAGCTAAGATCTGAAAACCAGCATTATATATTTTTTCAGAATATATTTTGACAATTCAAACATGGAAAGCATGTGCCATTCTGTAAAGTTAAGCAGTTATTTTACAGCCATCTTTGCATTTGCCATGTACATGTTGAAACATGTATTATGAATTTAGACCAGGCAAGAAAATATGTGTTTCCAGTTAGCCAACCATCCCTGTTTTATATTGCTGACCTGTTTCATATTGCTGACCTTAGCACTCTTTCCCCCCAAGATAAACAAAAAATTCAAATGAAATACGTTTTATTGGGGGTTTTATTAATTGAAAAGAAAAGCCTGTCTACCTAAGTTTGAAACCAATGCAGTAGGAAATGCATGTTTGTTTTCTTGGAAGCTTTTCCATGCTTTTCTATGAGAATCGATATAACATCAAAATAATGACTGTTGAAATTCATGAACAAAACACATTACATTAATTTTCATATGATGCAAAAAGACCATCAGAAGTGCTGGAAAGTTCTTTCATTTATTTCAGTTGTGACCCAGGTTACTGTAAACTGGTAACAGCTCCAGAATGTAGATTTAACAAGTAGTTCAAATGCAGGTCTAATTTAGGTTTCAATAATATGAAATAAAACAAATGAATTTGATTATCTAGGAAAAAATTTTGCATCATTAGCAATTTCCTGGCACTTGCCCTCTTTTTGAGTTATGTAATTATATATCTTCACTTTGCTGTTGATTAAAAATTCAAATGTGATCTAGTTAGAATGGTTTTTCTTGGCTTGAGGAATCTCCAGTAGGATGCCAGTGGTATCACATGCACCCAACAGGAAAATGAGTATTTAACAATGTCAGTGCCATTGTAACTCACTGTCAGAAATTGCTGACAGTAATGTCCAACCAGGTTCTCACTTCTGATGCATTTCATACTGTATGATGTATATTACCTAGCCCTAGTGCTTTTATGCACCCTCGTGGCCCCCATCCACCATCGATGATTAATTCCTATAAAGTTTAAATTTAACAGAAATCAGCAAATTCGTGGCTTTCCTTGTAGATTGTAATGTGATCACATGATACAAGAGTGCATAGGTTTATGTATATTAAAAAATAAATAAACTTAGTTGGCTTAGCCAGAATGAGATGCAGGTGTTGACCTGAAGCTCTCTATTTCTCTTCCTGCCAACCTGTTTCCAATTTATATAAAATCTTCTAAACTCTCCTTCCTGCCTGATGAAGGATACATAATAAACATAACTTTTATAGCAAATTTCGTTTGCTCCCATGCCTCCAAGGGAATAAAAAAACGATTTAACAGCTCCGAATTTTGTGAGAGTTCAAATATTGTTTTTGATGACATTGCATAAAAACTCGTGCAGTAGAGGTTAAAGTTGTAGCTCATTTTCAGCATTCCTATTTCTCTGGGCACACCTATTAAATTTATGAGATGCAATTTATGGAATACACATATGCAGCTGCATTTGTATAGCTAAAACATTTGCCAGAATGGCAGATCACAAATAACAAGCCTGGAAATTCTTTTGAAAGTGTGCTTGTAATAAGAACATTTCAAACTGAGAAAATGCCTATTTTTATATACCTAATTCCTATCCATATATTGTATATTAGACTGAATTCTGTATAACAAAAAAAAATTATTTCATGTAATATAAAGAGTCATCTTAAGAAACAATGGCAAAAACATTTGCAAAATCTGTAAATTTGAAATTATGAACATTTTTATGTATCATCAGGACACTCACTGCAAACTCCTGACTTACCAGTATTCCTGATTTTGCTAACAAAAGACAAGTGACAAAACAGTTTTAAAAAATTAAAAATATTATTTGAAAGCAAGAAAAGCTACTTTTTGATTTCTTTTGTTTTAAAATACATTAAATTAATATTACCATATTAAAAACTATATTTTATGTGAGAAGAAATAAATATAATTTCTATTATTGATAAAGTGAAAGTTTCAATTTAGTTTTTAAAAAGCTAAATTTGGGTTTTTGGCAATGATTGACAAAGTTAGACTCCAATTTTTTTATTTCATAACCATTGTCCTACATAATATTTGAAAAGTGTTTAATAAAATATGAGATTCTTTTATTAAAGAAAATGTTAAGATTTAGACAAATTTAATTTTTATTAAAAAATTTCAAATTCAATTTTGTTTCACAATTTTGAAGTTGGATTCGCGATTTTGTTCTGGATTACATAAGAACTACAATTTTTACAGTTGTGTAGTCATGGAAAATGGTTTTATCTGTAATTACTCTTTAGGCCATAGATGATTTATGAATATATTTTGAACGGATTAGAACAAACTGATAAATATTAAAATTGGACCCCATCCACTTAGATAATTGGTTGCCAGCCTTGCCTTATAATCTATATCAGTATTTTCTTTTTAATTTATTCTCCAATATTTTGACATTTTCTTACTATGTAGAATTTCAAAAGCATGTGATTTAAAACAAGTTTTAAGTTTCACAAAAAATTAAAAGAAAGTTTAAATTAGCAATACATGGTAGTCAATAGAAAATCATGATGCCTTCATACACAACTTCACATCTTATGATCCACCTTTTTGTTAAATATAAACTCCAAAATGAAAGTTAAATAAAATTATATAAGTATTTTTAATAAAGATTCTAATTACCATCAGTTTAGACATGACCACTTATTTCTGAAACCATCTGTGGTTTATGATCATTTTTTTTTAATACAAGACCTATTGCTTTATATAATTTGATTACCTCTGTTGCAAGACCACGTTTCTTAAGTGATAGACCAATTTTTTTAAAATTATATATATATATATATATATATATATATATATATATATATATATATATATATATATATATATATATATATGCTCACTTGTAAGTCAAGTCCAAAGGCAAACTTTCTCAGACCCAGATCTGCCATTGTATAATGCATTGAAAGATCTGGGTCTGTGCAGTTTGTTAGGAGTAATAAGTAAAACAAACAGCATAGACCCTGATCTGCAGGCATATTATGATACGCTGGATTGGGATCTTTATTGTTTGCAATTTGATTCAACTTATAAGAGAGTAAATACTGGAATATTTAAATGCAAGTTTTACTGTATTGATTTAGGATGCTAAAATATGTATGAAAGAATAGATTTGACCTATAGGTGAATAAATGTTAATTTGAAAGTTCAGTACAAAGCAGAAACAGTTAAATAACCATTATTGAATTGAATTTGCTTTGCTGTTTTCCGTATGTTGAATATTTCCTATCAGAGATCTTAATTCATTTGCTTTTCATTTGTGTTCTCATAGGACAGCAGCGTAAATTTAATGTTTTTTTTTTTCTCCATGAAATTTAGTGTTTTGTATGGGTTTTAGTTTTATCTGCAGTTATTTGTGCATTTAGTAATGGATTATTGATTTCAGTTAATGCCTTTCGCTTCATATTGCTATGAGATATTAAGTTTTGTTTAGATCTTGTAATATCATCTATCAGTTGGGACAACTTGCTGCAGTGCTTGTGTATATTTACAATACACTGTACTTAGAATTGACATTATCTGGCAAATCATGCCATCAAGTGTAACAGTTTTGTATTTTAGTCAATTGCTTTCTGGTTGTGGTGAGAAAAACTTGATCTAACTTCTATAGCTAATGGGCCTGTTTCTATTGCCATCAAGAAAACCTTGATATCAGGGCATCAGCTGTTCTTAAGTGATCCACCATACCCAACAAAGATACTGTACCATGTAAAAAACCACTTTTAAACTTCCTGATAAAACCCATGGGGCTCTATGTTACTTATATTGCAGGCATGTTCTAGGTGTTTTACACATTCAAGATAAATTAGTTGGATCTGGTACTGCAACGGTGATAGACAGAAGCAGGTTTTACGTTATGTGCATAACTGTCATAGTTATTGGTGTCTTGTGTTTTCTACTACATTTAAGTACTTTTTAAATATTTCTGATAAATTTACAGTTTTAACAGAAATTTTAAGGCACATTTCCCATGATTGTAAAGGCAGTGCTATCTTTTACAAAAATATAACACACTTTAATATAGATAATACCCATCTTTATTCGATTGGCATGGGAATGCGTGTAGATTACACATTAATATGAGAATGAAATTCAAAGTTTCAAATATTTTCCTGTCATGTGCGCACATGTTCTGAACTGTGATTCTGTATTTTAAGGGACGTCAACTTAATAAATGGTCTCCTTTGCTAATAAACATAAAAATAGAAACAAAATTAATTTTGTTTATCCATATTGATGCATATTTCTCAGCCTCATGGTATACAATTTAGTACCAACACATGTGAAAAAATATAAACCAGTGAAACTGTTAATAATACATAAACAGAATTTGTTAATTTTATATCTTGATATTAAAACTTAACATTTTTAATCTTTTTCAGAATTGAATAATAAAATAGGAAAAAGCTTGTCAGAGTATTTTGAAATGTATTCAAGTTTTTAAAACTATTTTGTCTTATCCTAGAAGCAATGTCATGATGACTTTACATATTTTAAACATGAAACAAAAATTGAAAACTTAATATTTTCAGTTGTACCTAAGAATTAATTAAAATTGTTGTAAAAATACAAACTGTAAACAGGAAATTCCATAAATTGCATAATGTACTGGCAGATCTAGATCTGTGCAGTATGTTATTCCAAATTAGTAAAATGAATAACATGCACCCTTATGTGCTAATCCAATATGTGAAGGCAGACCTTTGCCTATATTACTTGCAGTTAGACCCAATATACTGTAGATAAAAGTATATGCAGTACATGGTACACACATAGAAGTCAAGATTCTCTTGATCTCATATATTAGTGGAATTTAAAAAACAGCTTTCCTAAGTTACCATTTATGATGGGGTACCAGTTTTCATGGTTACCAGTTTTTGATGGGATAGCAGTTTTTATAGGGTACCAGTGTTTATGGGATTGTAATTTTCATGGATACCAGTTTTCATTTGGTAAAAGTTTTCATAGGGCACCAGTTTTCATGAGATACCAGATTTCCTGTGGTTCCAGTTTGTAGTTCCAGTTTTGGTGGATTTTATGCTTTAATGGTAAAAAAAAAAAAATTTCAGAACCGACAGAGCAGTTATTCTTCTATGGATAAACTAAGATACCATTCCCAAGCAATAAAAAAATATTGACAAAAACATTTTTCACAAAACCACAGAAACTGACACCCATGAAAATAAATCAATTCAGGGTACCTGCATGTCATATGGTTCAAAGCTGTAAAATGAGCATGATAAGTTATACTTAATGTCATATTGCCCAAGGCATACTGTATGTCATATGGCCCAAGGCTACCAAAAAAGCATATGGCATACTGTATGTCATATGGCCCAAGGCTGTGAAATAAGCTTATGGCATACTGCATATCATATGGCCCAAGGCTGTGAAATAAGCATATGGCATACTGTATGTCATATGGCCCAAGGCTATGAAATAAGCTTATGGTATACTGCATGTCATATGGCCCAAGGCTGTGAAATAAGCACATGGCATACTGTATGTCATATGGCCCAAGGCTGTGAAATAAGCTTATGGCATACTGCATATCATATGGCCCAAGGCTGTGAAATAAGCATATGGCATACTGTATGTCATATGGCCCAAGGCTGTGAAATAAGCTTACGGTATACTGCATGTCATATGGCCCAAGGCTGTGAAATAAGCTTATGGCATACTGCATATCATATGGCCCAAGGCTGTGAAATAAGCATATGGCATACTGTATGTCATATGGCCCAAGGCTGTGAAATAAACTTATGGTATACTGCAGGTCATATGGCCCAAGGCTACCAAAAAAGCATGATATATTATACTGCATGTCATATGGCCCAAGGCTGAAAAATAAGCATATGATGGCCCAAGGTTATTAATTAAGTATATGTCATACTGTATATCATATAGCCCAGGGCTATAAAATAAGTATGATATGTCATATTGCATGTCATTAGTGGTTACTAGTGGTGGTTAAGTATTTAACATGCAGAATTCTCAACTAAACCTGTGTTGACTCAAATAAAATCATGCCAATGGATTATCCACCATGTTATATATCCTTCTGCAAGGCTTTTTCTCCAATTGCCTTGGCACTGTATATCCTTCTTATGTTGATATGTTGTAATATGCCAAACCAAATGAATCCAATTTAAATATGACAATCAATAGGGGACAAAATTTTTCCAGTAACACCAAATTTGTTCTGAAGCATAATGCCATCTGCTTTTTAGTCCTGCAAGATGGTGGTATTTTGCACTATATTTGTTTTACCAATATTGATTTCACAAGTATCAGTGTATGGTATGTGACTGCTTTCATTGGTCCAGATGTCAGTGTACATGTATTTTGGTGATAGCCAATGATTGCAAATTACTTTTGATGGACAACAACATCCATACACCTTGAAACCAAGCCTTGGAATGCAGTGTTGAAAAGCTAGCAAAGACCCCCACTGTGTGATTTAGACTTTTAATAATACTCAAACTGTATTTTATGTTTTCAAATTACAAGTTTCCTCATATTCTGTAGCTTATTTCTTCCATTCTTTTCATTTTGAAGTAAACCAATGTTCTTAATTATTGATTTGTATCATTTTAACCAATAAAAGTAATAAATGAATTGAATTTCGATAACTAATTCTTCCTTAAATATGAAATGGTGAATAAAAGACTGTTAGAATTTCAAGTTTTCTACAATAATATCTCCTGAGAAACAAAGACTAAATATTGTGCAGTAAACTCATGGATCATTCTTATACAAAGAATACTTCACTTCATAAAGCATCAAAACTGTCACTTACAATTAAGTGGATTTATATTAAGAAAAAAGTATCAAAAGCAAAAGTTGTCCAATGTCAGAATTTACAACATAAATGAGTGGTTGTATATAAGGCTAAAGTAAAAATAATCCAGTATCAAAATTTATGTACAAGTGTTCGGACACATATGAGGCTAAAGTAAAAGAAAAATCTGTTCAGCATCTGAATTTACACTGCAGGTGGATGTATATTTTAGGTAGCTTGCCAAAAATATTAGGTTCAGTTATGTACAGTAGATGCGGAGAAGAATTTCATGAAGAAGCAATACAGTATTCCCTTATTTTAATCTTGTCTCTGAGATCTGCATACTGCATTATAATGAAGTGCAAGGTAACAGTACTCTCTCATTATAATTCTCTCCATTGGAACTAAAATATATACTATCTTATAATTAAATACATGACACAGTTCTACCCCATTATAATGTCAATTGGAGCCAAAGTGTATACTATCTTACAATGAAGTACATGACACTGATACCTCATTATAATGCTGTCCATGTGAAGCATTGATTATACTGCCTTATAGTGACAATGCCTTGTACATGATACAGCACTCCATGATAATGCCTTCTATGGCAACACATTATACTGCCTTATAGTGACAATGCCTAGTACATGATACAAAACTCCATGATAATGCCTTCCATGGCAACACAATATACTGCCTTGTACATGATACAGCACTCCTTCCTGATAATACCTTCCATGGCAACACATTATACTGCCTTATAGTGACACTGCCTTGTACATGATATAGCACTCCCTCATGATAATGCTTTCCATGGCAACACATTATACTGCCTTATAGTGACTCTGCCTTGTAAATGATACAGCACTCCCTCATGATAAATGCTCTCCATGGCAACACATTATACTGCTTTGTACATGATACAGCACTCCCTCATAAAAATGCCTTCCATGGCAACACATTATACTGCCTTATAGTGACACTGTCTTGTACATGATATAGCACTCCCTCATGAAAAATGCTCTCCATAGCAACACATTATACTGCCTTATGTTGACACTGCCCTGTACATATAGCACTCCTTCATGATAATGCTTTCCATGGCAACAAATTATACTGCCTTATAGTGACACTGCCTTGTACATGATACAGCACTCCCTCATGCTAATGCCTTCCATGACAATACATTATACTGCCTTATAGTGACAATGCCTTTTATATGATACAACTCTCCCACATGATAATGCTTGCAATGGCAACACATACTGCCTTATTGTTAGACTGCCTTATAATGAAGTACATTAGATATATAATTTTACCATTAAGATGGGCATTATGACCATACCTTATAATAGGAAATTTGTTATAATAAAGGGTGTATTACAAGGGAGTGATGTGATATTTACTGTAAAAATTTAAGGTCTTACATTTCATTTTGGCTGACAAGAGTCTAATTTCATCATCATATAATTTCTAAATAGGAATCTTTGAAAAACTTGGAAATACATTTCAACATGTCATTGGTTCTAAATATTAAATTTTAAAACAAAAATAGGAGGCTAGAAGAAATTTATTTGCTATCAAAGACAAAAATCTAAAGGATAAAAACAGTCATTTACTTGAATGAGTCAGATAGCGGCATCTCATTGGTTGGATGTGAAATTATCAGTAGCAAACATTTATTGATCTCTTTGTAAATTATAATTATCTACCAATAGTAAAGTGGAAATATATAAAGTACCCAAAAATGTATGGAAACAAAACACAATTTGTTCAACAATCACCAAGAAACCATGAATGTTTGTCAAAGTGGAAAATCCTGTCCACATATTAACTGCATGTCCCTGATCTTGCAGAAAGTGCCTGAAAAAAGTTTCATCACTTGAAGTTCATTAATTACATGAAAGGGCATGTTTATGACAGATGCTTACGATTAAGTGCAAAGACATATCTTGATGAACTGTTTGAAAAACAAGCTGAACTATCTGGCTAATTTTTTGTCCTTCTAATAAGAAAGTAATTTGTATCAGTTAGCTTGTAGATTATGACATCAAGCAAAATACAAATTCCTAACTGCGACAAATTGAGTCATAAAACATCCTCCTAATGGTGCATTATCATTCCCCTCATCTTATCTAGACACAATCTTTCCAGCAATTACACACAACCTGGTCCTAACAGAAGACCAAACTCAGCTGCAACAGGCACAGGGAATTTAAACACCTTTCTATCTCTAAGTTTGATCTAGACTGGCTTCCTTTACTCTTTGTTTCTTCTGGTCCTGTGTGTGTATTATAAGCTCCAGTTATCTGGATAGTGTTTTTATTGACAAGTTTGATGGGAAGCCAGCTCAATGTGCAAGGGATCAGTAATCATCATCAGTTTAGAAAGGGGGATTTATTTGGTGAATACAAAAATAATTGAAAGAATATAAATTGCTAAAAGAAAAGTTAATGCCATATTACCAATACTCTCTTTTTTTCAGAAAGACAATTAGAATATTGATCTCTTGGCTTTGCACAAAGCTGTTCAATCAACTAATATGTAACAAGTGTCAATGGCCTATTGAATTCATTGAATGACCCAGTGGGTTGCCAGTGTGCCTGTGCTGAAAAAAAAGTTTCAGACTTTTATAACTTAAATAACTCACTAAAATTTATTGATTATATAGTATTATGACCTGTTGTGAAAGACCATTATGCTTTGGCAGAAAGGGTGGGCTTTCAAGACAGGATCCAATGTCTCAGTCATTTCTCATATAGCATGATTTTTAGTTCTGCTGGTTACAGACCAGAAGAACTTAAAAGACAAACATTTTGCCTGTCCATCATCCATCTATTATTGCAAGGTTGTTGTCTCTACTACTGTTGGAGGATTGCCATGAAGCATGATATTTACATTCAATCCATGGTCTGGTATGTCATAAACAAAAACTGATGCCACTTGGACATCCAGCATAGCCGCCTCCAGAATGGCCATCTTGTTATTTCTACTTCTCCAGAATGGATCCATTTTTATGAAAAGACATAATGTCTGGTTGGTCATGCATGAAAACAAAGCTGATCTATCTTCCAGTATAATTACCACAGCAGTCATCTTGAAAATCCTGTTATTGCTACTTCTCAACAGAAAGTTCTCTTGACATATTGTCTCACCACAAGATTTTTTTGTTGTGTCTAGTTAGTCATAAAGAAGATAGTGCTGATCTGATTTCAGATATGCTACCAGTGGCCATATTTTGAAAAACTTGTTATCGCTACTCCTTCAAAATGGATGGGCATATCAACATGTAGTATTCACCAAACGATTTCTTAGGTTGTTTAGTTGATCCTAACTGAATATAGTGATAATCTATTGTCTAAAATGGCCACCATGGCAGCCATCTTGGAAATTGTGTTATTGCTACTTTTCCTGAATAGAAAGTCATATTGACATTGGGTTTATACCAGAAGACTTCTTATGATGTCAGATTAGACATAAATAAAAGTGGTGCTGATTTGGTGTCTAAATATGTCCCCCATGATGGCCACCACATCAGCCATCTTGAAAATCTTGTTAAACTACTGTAATATGATTTTCACTAAAAGGTTTATAATGACATCTATTTGATCCTAAATGAAAATGGCACTAATCTAATGTCCATATTGTCCACTGCTGTAACTAATTTGAAAATCTTGTTATTACTCTAGTCATTTTGCTCTAAGTTATCAGAGATGGCTTGACCACTCATCATTCAAAATTAAGAAACGGTTTCAGCTTGAATTCTTGGAAATTCTTTTCTCATAGTGGAGCATCAGACCCTTCAAGGAACTCTTGCTTTGCATTTAAGACAATACTTTCAAAGAAATAACTACATGTATGCTAAGTAGTGGGTGAACCATTCTCCTAAAATCAAAGAGGTCATTTATACCTGGGCTGTCAAATGTGCAAATTGAGTGTATAATATCAATGCAACATTCAAGACCTTAATGTTTGCAATTGTACATATTGAGCTGAAAATCACCCCAGTGGCATAAGTAGTTTGAGTATCCACCTTGGGTGCAGGAGGTTTGATCCCCAGCTGAGTCATATCGGAGATTTATAAAAATGGTACTAGCAGCTGCCTCACTTGGCACTCAACATTAAGTGATTGTAGTGATATAACTCAAATTGTTAAAGCTACATTAAAATTCTCCCCAAGAACACAATACTGAGCTTAAAAGACTTCTTTTTGTAAACAAAACAACCACTGCCCCACCTCTAAACATGGCTTGTATATTCTAGTAATATTTGAACATAAGAACACATGGTAGGAAACCTAAATTAAAATTAGGATAGTGAGCTTTCATTTATGGGGAGTGACTTGAAAATTTTTGTTATG
Source organism: Potamilus streckersoni (assembly GCA_016746295.1). Taxonomy (NCBI): domain Eukaryota; kingdom Metazoa; phylum Mollusca; class Bivalvia; order Unionida; family Unionidae; genus Potamilus; species Potamilus streckersoni. The sequence goes on along the minus strand of JAEAOA010000318.1, from coordinate 835,591 downwards.
CAATAGTCTAGTTTAGCTGAATTAGAGTGTCATTTCCAAATTTCAGAAAATTCCATTGCAATGACAACCAATTTTCTTAATCGCAGGAAATGTCTTATATGTCAAAATTCTCTCAGTTTTTGTCAAAGGTATTGTCATGTCAGTGTTGACAGTCCCATAAGATACAAGACAACATGGTTTACATTTTCCTGTAAGTAAAGCAGCCTCCATTCATCAGACAGCAAAATGCCAAGGGTAATTGAATTGTGCCTGATGGAAAAAGACTCCTGGCAGATCACCATATTTCTTAAATACCAGCCATGAAAAATTATCTCTGCTTAATTAAGTTTGGGAGAAGTTTGGCATTATATGTCTAAGTTGATAAGAAAAGGTATGAATCAGAGGAGGGGGAGAGTGTATCAAGGCTGTGTCACTCAGCACACTGTCAGATCTCTTAATCCACACAGAAGATGGAGCATTTTCAAGCACAACTACTACATTGCTTCTCTAGTTTCATTGAAGTTAATGAAAGAAAGAGTTGACCATATTGTAGTTATATTCAAAGAAAATGTTGACCATATTTTTGAATTTTTCTGATAATATGCTGAAAAATGGTCATTGTAGTGAATTTTCACTAGAAATGTCTTTAAATGTGAGCATAATTGGCCAACATAATATTTTACTGTGTGTTTGACTGGATCCAAACTGATGGTATAGGCACATTAAAACCATCACTATAGATAAATTCAAACCATCATTATAGATATATTAAATCATCACTATAGATATATTCAGACCATCACAACAGATGCATTCAAACCATTACTATTAATAATTTTCAAACTATCACTATAGATACACTCAAACCATCACTATAGGTATATTCATGAGATATACATTCAAACCATCACTATAGAGACATTCAAACCATCACCATAGAGACATTCAAACCATCACCATAGATAAATTCAGGCCATCACTATAGATACATTCAAATCAATCTTATAAAAATATATATATATATATATATATATATATATATATATATATATATATATATATATATATATTCTCGGTTGGATTGTTAAGGTATTCTAGTGATATTCTTCATATACAAAATGCTATAAAGTCAGTTTAAAAGAATCAGTCCAAAAGATACTGTAGATGTATTTAAGATTTACTAAATATGTACAGGTGTCAGAAATTAAAAATGTTGAGATTTATTAAAAGTAAAGAAAATATATGATTCCTATAGAATTAGAGTGAAATTTTATATATTGGAGGAAAAAGATTAGGTAATTAGTAAAATTTAGTTAAATTATAAGTATACAAAGTTTTCACTCATAGATAGACTGACCTGATGACCAGTGCAAGTGTCCTAGATCAGGATATTTCACAAATTTCATAATAGAACTATATCAGCTGGTTATTTTAAAGTTGTCTTTCATACTTATATCAGCCCCATAGATGCAGCATTTTGCAGACATGCCATTAAAAATTTTAAATTCAGCTAGGCTAGGCTTAAAAAAAATATCAGCATGAAAAATGTAAAATATACATGCTTACATACATAAATTCATTCATATGCTTTTTAAAAAAAGATCATTTAAGCAGCGTTCCTGTAATGTACGGTGTATTACTCATAAAAAATCCAACAACCATTTTAGCTATTAAATGTTGAGTAATTTTCATGAAATGATTTTAAAAAACTTGGGAAGAAAATATATTGGTTTTTCATCCTGATAGCAGATTTCTTGATCTGTACTTGTGCAATTATGAATCTAAATTTCAAATTCAGCTAGACTAGGCCTAAAAAAATATCAACATGAAAAATGAAAGACTAGTAAAAAGTAAAATATACATGCTCACATATGGTCACCTTATATTTTTAAAGCAAAACATATTGTATATAATAACATATAAGGAAACTTCAACAACAAATTGCACAGACAATTGTGCAGTGTGCCAACAGATCTGGGTCTGTGCAATTTGATAGGAGTAATCAGTAGAACAAGCAGCATAGACCCTGATCTGGAGGCACATTATATTACAGGTCTATGTTATTTGCAGTTATAAGTTAGTGTATGTGGTAATGTTTAAAATTCCTCCAGGATCTTTAAGAGTTATGTATATACAATTCTAGCTTAGTTCCCAGGGTTTTTCCACTCCAGACAACTGTTGCAGATGAAAACTTGATCAATTTGCTTGAGTAATACAGTCCAATGATTTGGATGTTTATACCTCCATTTTGGTGCAGTAGCATGTGTTTTCCACTTTGTTTATCATTTGGACCTTCCAGAGCTTCATGTTTTCCTGCTCTGTCTCTAAATTCAAGTGGCAAAAAGAAGTTTTGGGATTTGTTTGGATTCAGACTTGCTTTTCTTTGCAGAGAATTTCTACAAACCGGAACTATGGTGCCATTTAAGATCTTTTTTAGCTTGAGAGAATTAAACAGCAATTTGTTCTTAACTTCCATTAGTCTACTAAATAATTCTCATTAATAACATGAAGTTTATATGTGCCATTAATCCCTTCTCATCTCCTCTTTTAGTTGTGACAGATTTCTCTCCTGCTGAGAAAAACATTTGGATAAAGGAGGGAGGATGAGAAAGTACTACTACATACTTTTATATTTGACCAGAAGACATGAGAAACTTTCAGTCAAATTTGTCTTCTGCAGTCATCTGTGGGAATGGAGAAGAGTTTTTTTCCTAAGACAGGTGGTTGCTAAATGGATTCATCTTTAGCTCACCTGGCCATGAGGTTAGACCCCAGAAGGCCAAGTGGTTTAAAAATAGTCACCTTTGTAGATCACTGATATCTCACCTGTCATCTTGGGTTTGAGTCTTTAGCTCAGCCTACATTTATATGTAAAAAAAAAAGCTTGCCCCTAGTATACTGTGAGCTGATGGTTCTTCCCAAGATCTGTCCTGAGTTCTTACTCCACCAAAAGGTATTGGTTGCCATTTGCAGCTTGTTGTATGCTGAAAAATGGAGTTAATCCCATAAAAAGCAAGCAAGCATAAGACTTTGTGACCTTTTAATATAGTTCTTTGTCAGTGGTATATTGTTCAGTGTCCATGATTGCACACATGCTTTATATCCTATAAAAACATACCTGAGCTTTATTAAAATTGTAGTTTTGTTTTGTAAATATATTCATAGTATGAATCATTCAAAGAGATCTTTGTATAATTGCCCTTTGTCATAAAAAATTTTCCATGTACAACTGATAGGTGCATAATATGTTTCTGACATGTAATAGAACTTCATTTTTTTTTCTTCATTAAATTTGCAATGTCTGGTGTTTCAATGTTAAATCCACATTTATAAATATATAATTTCAGTTGCAACAGAAAGTGATTGGTCACATTATCTCTCTTGCTTTGGTTTACTATACCATGAACAATTCTCATTTTGAAACTTGGATATTGTGCAGATTATGCTTACACTTGATCCACCCAATAAACTACTGTAGTAAGTAATGACTCAGTTCTGGAACAGTTCCAAAATAAATGAGGTAAAAGAACATATGCTTGTAGGGATTTTTCCGATTTTCAAAAAGAAATGTATTTATTGGTAAAATTGTATGCATTATTTAAGTTGGAAACCATCTTGGTTTAGTATAAAAGGCGAGAAAAAGTATTCCTTTCAGTCAGTCCCATCTAATACTAAACTCCTATTCTTGATTGCATTTCTACTGATGTTGACCTAGAGGTATTAACTTTTAGTTGCTGATTAGTACTTTCACTGTCCTTGTTTCCATAATGAGAAGAATTACAGCTTTATGTAAAAGTGAGCCATATGTATTTCAATTAATGGTTTTATCAAGTTTGTTGGGGGGAAAATGAAATGGCCCTGAGCATGCCTTGAAACTCTTTTAGATGTTGACAATCAGTTCATAATTTTAGTTTCCTCTTTTCCTCTTTTCCAGCACTTGCCTATTACCAGTGTGTGTGTGTGTGTATGTGTGTGTATGCATGCATGCATGCATGTGAGAGAGAGATTTGGATTTTTAACATAGCTTTAAAAAATTTCCAGTTTATCGTTATGATGTCTGCATTATGGCAGTTTATAGTGATGTCTAGAACTGGTGCATCATGCCACAGTCAATGTACATGATGTCCCGCCCAGTCATATTATCCTGATGCCAGGCTGACCAGTCCTAAAACTAACCTCTTAATGCTGAGCATCTAGCAAGGCAGCTGCTTGTACAATTTTATAAATGATTTGGCCAGTGTTTGAACCTCTGACCTCTTGTATGTGAGACAAATTCTCATTCCACTTAGGCCACTGGAGCAGTGCTATTACCATTCTGAGTTTCTGTTCTAATGTTGAATATTAGCATTTGATAATCATGGAGTACTTGGAATGTGTTTTCTATAAGCATGTGTACAGTACTCTATAAGTGTGTAAATGCCAGTGACAATAAACTATTGAAGTGATTTAATTGAACAGTAATTTGTTTCAAGAGATGTGAAAGAAAGGGATTCCAGAGACAGGTGGTCTCTTAATAAAGTTGATTTGTGTGGCATGTTTACATGTAAAGGTAAAAAAAAAACAATCCAAGTTACAACCTTTTGGTGGGTGCATATTCTTTATAACAAACATGATTAAAGTTGATTTAATGTTTCAAATCCTGTTTAAGTGCATTCTTGTCTACATCATCTAATCATCCAAATGTTGGTTGTCATTAAAGTCAATTAACATTTTTTTAAGTATCTCAAATTCTCACATAACATGAAATTCTTTCATGATATGATGTGAAGTAGATTTGGATATCCCTAGTGTTTAGAACACTGTTAATCATCATAATATAATGCGAAATAGATTTGGATATTTCTAGTGTTTAGAACACTGTTAATCATCATAATATAATGTGAAATAAATTTGGATATTCCTAGTGTTTAGAACACTGTTAATCATAATATAATGTGAAATAGATTTGGATATTCCTAGTGTTTAGAACACTGTTAATCATAATATAATGTGAAATAGATTTGGATATTCCTAGTGTTTAGAACACTGTTAATCATCATAATATGATGTGAGGTGTGATTTGGATATCTCTAGTGTTTAAGATACTTTTAAACATCATAATACAATGTGAAATAGATCTGGATATCCCTAGTGAATAGAACACTGTTACACATCATAATATAGTGTGAAGTGTGATTTTGATATTCCTGGTGTTTAGAACACTTAATCATCGTAACATAATGTGAGTAGATTTTGATATACCTAGTGTTTAAAACACTGTTAATCTTCATTATGTGATGTGTATGTGATTTTGATATCCCTGGTGTTTAGAACAAGTCTCTTCTCCTGGACTTCCCCCTCCTCTCCCAACAATTCCCCCCTCCTCGAACATTGCCCCTCTTCCTCCTGGACTCCTACCCATCAAATATGACTTCCCCCCCAGTCATTTCCCTACATGATCTTAAAACTTAATTCATTTAATGACATTTTGCCAATAAAATATAAAAACTTATATAAAGTTATGTTAAAAGAAAGATTATATGAAATAAATCTCAGTAGTGTTAAACAAAGTTAACATTTTCACATATTAAAAATGTATTGTTTAAATGTTAATGTTGTAATCCATTGTTTTTAAGCATTCTATGATGTCATGATTGTCGAAGTCAGTGACTATGTTTGCAATTCTCGAAGAACAGTCTTTGTACTTCTTCTATGGTTGTTACATCTTCATCTACTTATGTCAACATCTTGCCTGAGTACTGTACTGAAACAACTACAATTAATTGAATGGTGGCTAATCCATCCTTGTTTATCTTAAATATACCAAAAATGCACAATAAATAAAGGTTAGACTCAAGCCTCATCAACATACTTCAAAGAAACCTTCTGTTCTACATTCAGTAAAAGCACTAGCAATTGATTGATAAATAGACAATGCCCATTTTTGTTATAACTAATAATGCTTAAAAATGGGTGTGAATTTATGTTCACAGTTCAAATGTGGTGTCAAGCTACCATTAAGATCCATGATTGTGTTGTGTGTGTGTGTGTGTGTGTGTGTGTGTGTGTGTGTGTGAGAGAGAGAGAGAGAGAGAGAGAGAGAGAGAGAGAGAGAGAGAGAGAGAGAGAGAGAGAGAGAGAGGGGTCAGGAAAGTAGATATTTTACATTTAATAATGCATTAATTTCAGATGACAACAGTCATACTGGTGCACTAATGGTGATGCGGGATTCGAGTATACATTAAAGCAAAATGTTACTAAATATAAATAAAGTTGTATAAAGTTAATGGGAGGAATGACTGGGGGGAAATCCTATCTGATTGGGGGGAGTCCAGAGGGGGAATGTCTGGGGGGGAGGGATGTCCTGATACTGTTTAGAACATTGTCAAGCATTATAATATAATGTAAAATAGATTTGGATATCCTTTGTATTTAGAACACTGTTAATCATAATAATTTGGATATCCCTGTGTTATAAACACTGTTAATCATCATAATTTGGATATCACTGTGTTATAAACACTGTTAATCATCATAATTTGGATATCCCTGTGTTATAAACACTGTTAATCATCATAATTTGGATATCCCTGTGTTATAAACACTGTTAATCATCATAATTTGGATATCCCTGTGTTATAAACACTGTTAATCATCATAATTTGAATATCCCTGTGTTATAAACACTGTTAATCATCATAATTTGGATATCCCTGTGTTATAAACACTGTTAATCATCATAATTTGGATATCCCTGTGTTATAAACACTGTTAATCATCATAATTTGAATATCCCTGTGTTATAAACACTGTTAATCATAATTTGAATATCCCTGGTGTTTAGAACAATACCGAGCATCATAATAAAATCATGGTTTTACAAATTTTCTTTGATTCTTAATTTCGTAGATGATGGCAATAATTCTATTTTTTCCATAAAAGGTTTATTACATTACATCTATCTTGTAATGCAGTTCATTCAAATCATAAAGTATACCATATATACTCATTGTGTTTATAATGTTTAACATAAAGCTGAAGAAAATTGAATCATATAGGAATTGATAAATTATGAGAAAATTAGAAATAACTATGATTTATATCAAAGACATTTGTGTCCCTTTTGTATCAGCATTAGACAGTTCTTTTTTGCTCATTTCTGTCTAATAAATGCCATTGAAATTTTTTTATAAAACTGTTTTTAAGTTAGTTACATGTGTCTTGCAGTGAATGGGAGTAATGGATAAAATACTGGTCTTTTGTAACAAGGCAACACCAAAATGCAATTCTTAAGAAAAATTCATATTTAATGGCCTTTGACATGTTCATTTTTTGTTCTTGAATAGTATATTCTATAAATCATTGTTTTTTACTGCCATCTTGTTGTTTGATTTTGAGGTAACAAGTAAAAATCGTTGTGCACTTGCATGTAGTTTGTTTCCATGACATGCTCTGCTGTCCAAACCCACCATTTACAAGGTAGGACATGGTCTAGTCTAGACTGGCTTGCAACTTGGGTCCCTGCTGACATTGACAGTGGAGACATAGCGCCCAGTCTACACACCATGACTATGATGGATTGATCTGCATTATGGGATAATTATTGAGGTATTCAGATGTCTTCCAGGTAGGCAACATCACACTTGCTATACAAACATATCATTTATTACTACTTTATTTAAAAGACCATGGAAGACAACATATTAAAAAGACACACTAGCTAATGAACAAATAGACAAAAAACATACAGGCTGTTGAAGTGACTTACCCCAACCTATATTTAAAAAAATCATGTGGGATATTGCCAAAAATAACACTGGAGACACTCCTAGGACTGAAAAAATGCTAAACTAAGTCCATGTGATCTATAGCCATAGAAAGTAGTCCATTCCACAGATAAAGAAAACAGTAAACCAATAATAATAATAATAATAATAATAATAATAATAATAATAATAATAATAATAATAATAACAGAAATTTAACATCTTTTTTAATGTTGGTACTTTTACATATTTTAGAAGGATTTTTATCCTTAAATTGTTGTACAATTTATGAAACAAAATCCATGTTTGAGATATCTTTGTACTGACTTATTTTTCTTTGATGTAAACATGCTTTCTCACACAAATCCAAGCTGTGAATGGATTTTTTTTTGTTTTATGTGCATCTTAATGGTTTGTATTATATAAAGTGGCAGTTTTATACCTTCTCAAATATATAGGATGGATAAGGGACCTGTCGTGACCATGATTTGTGGGAAAGGGTCCTTTTGTATCTGTGGCTTGGGGGTAAGTGTCCTGTTGCAATTAAAGAAGTATTAATGCTTGTTGGATCTTTAAAACTGTAGTTTTACTATAACTCTGAATATTGATTGCCATGAAATTATTGAATTCATGTAATTACATGTTACATTGAACTACGTGTTACATTGAACTGTGGTTATCACTTTTTGTGATTTCATAAAAATGGCACTTTTATTGGTATTTAAATTTATTTGTTGTAAAATAGGTTCTGTTACTAAAAGTGATGAATCATTGTTAACAGTATCTTGAAATTTTCAAAATTTTCAATACCGACAAAAAATAGTTGATAGGCAGTATTTGAAGTGTAGATTAAAGAAGTTAAGTAAAATCTGACCCTAGTCTGTTATTGTTTAAAAATCACAGGGCAACAATTCAAACTCTTTGTTGACACTCAACTTGTGTGTCATGTTTCCATAAATGTAACATTACATGCAAGTTCATAATTAAAAAAAATGTTTAGTTTTTCATGATTCTTTATTTATGATATTATTAAACTGTGTGTTTGTGTGTGTATGTGTATATATATATATATATATATATATATATATATATATATATATATATATATATATATATATACATATATATTGCAATATTTAATAATTTTGATACATTTTTCTAGTTTTTTTCTTAAATGTATATTTTGACTTTGTAACATGCAGGGATTATAAATATATCAACTTATCTGAGTTTGAAACCAAGGGATTGCATCACTGCCTTGAACACCAGTCCTGTTGATTTAGAAATTAGAATTATACCATATTTTTCTCATTGTCTTGATTTTGTCAAGTTTGCATGATGTGCAGGCATATTGAATGTCTGACCTTTTATCTAAACTTATGTAGTTTGTCAAAATGTATTATGTTCCACTCTGCATGATTTTGTGAGGAAATGTATTATTTTTAAATTAACCTTCATAAAAAAAAATCTTACGCAAATGGATGTCATTGTTATGTGTTCAAATCATAATTATTTCTTCATGATTGATGCTGCTACATCAGTGCATCCTTCATTCTACAGTATGTTATCAGACTTGACATTGAAACTTCATGACAGAGACCACTGTGTAGACATGTAGGTATTGCTACCCAGACAGTCCACTCAGACTGTGCAAGGGTCATAATTGATAGATGAGATGAAGGTACAAAAGGTGCCATAAAAGATAATATGTTTTATATACAGTCTGACAGATTTAATGAGTAGGTGACACAGTCTCTAGACTGGTTAATGAACATATTTTGTAAATATCAACTTGCACTTAGGTGGCATTTCAGCTTAACAGAATGCAACAGATTGCAAAAAGGATTTTTGACTGGTTAACATATATTGATAGTGGACAAGATAAAATATAGCAAACAACCCTAGGTGTCTCATTGATGAAGGTACAAAAGGTGCCATAAAAGATAATATGTTTTATATACAGTCTGACAGATTTAATGAGTAGGTGACACAGTCTCTAGACTGGTTAATGAACATATTTTGTAAATATCAACTTGCACTTAGGTGGCATTTCAGCTTAACAGAATGCAGCAGATTGCAAAAAGGATTTTTGACTGGTTAACATATATTGATATTGGACAAGATAAAATATAGCAAACAACCCTAGGTGTCTCATTGAGAGAAATATGATGTAGTAATAAAACCCAATTGATTTACATAATATTAAATGGTAGTAGAAGTAACAATGTTTGTATATTTGTGTTATTTAATCCTGTTGTTAAATGATTGTACCAATTATGAATAGAAATGTTTGCAGATTGTACATCAGATATTCAACATACTGAAATGCATATTTTTAAAAATGCCTTTCAGTGAAAAGGTCATCACATTGGTATGTGTTTGCTAGGTTTAGAAGATTATTTTTTTGGCCTCATAGACTAGATGATAGATTATAGAGAATATATAGTAATTGGTAATACCCAGATGAATACAAAACTTTGACTCCATTTGGTAGCTCCATCTACATCACATTGTGCTATTATTACATCTGTTTTTTTTTATTTTTCTGAGTGGTATGTCTATCAGTTGTCTGTAGTAAAACTTCATATGATGTGCTTTAAAAGATGAAAATATTAAGCTTTTACTTGCAGGGCAATTTTAAGGATATATGCCACAAAACTGTTTATTTATTAGATGTAATAGAAAATCATGTGCCCATTTCACTAAGATGTGTGTGTGTGTGTGTATGTATGTATGTATGTATGTATGTATGTATGTATGTATGTATGTATGTATGTATGTATGTATGTATGTATGTATGTATGTATGTATGTATGTATGTATGTATGTATGTATGTATGTAATATTTTATGTATGTATGTATATATATATATATATATATATATATATATATATATATATATATATATATATATATATATAGAGAGAGAGAGAGAGAGAGAGAGAGAGAGAGAGAGAGAGAGAGAGAGGATGGATCCCATATCACCAATTGGTTGTAAATAATATGTATTATGTACTTCATTATAAGGGAGTAATGCCACATGGTGGCCATTGGCAGCTTTATAATAAGGAGAGTACTTTACCATGTATTTCAGAATAAAACAATCTCACTGTAAGGCAGTATACTTATGGATGGTATTATAATGAGGGAATATTTATCAGTTACTTTACTAGGAAGTCTCATTATTAAATAGTAATATTGTGACTCCCCATGACTTTACAGTAAGGGATTACTGTATTTTGTACTTCATTATAAGGATAGTCACAATACAAGAAAGTATGCTCAATGACCACAATCATGGCATTATAATAAGGGAGTACTGTTTTGTCAACATCTCTTTTGGCACTTAGCCATTAACTGTCCATTTATGTAAACACTTCTCATAATTCAGTCTTTTAATGGATAGCAATTTATAGACCCAGATTATGGTAGGGATGCTATAATGCACTACATCTTTACTGGATATTACCAGGTATGTGTATCTGAAATATGTTTCAAATTTGAAAATATCTGGTAGATCCTTTGATCTTGGTCTACCTAACAGTTAGCTATAAATAGGCATACTGTGATCATCATTAAGGATATTTATTGCACCTTACTTCTACTATCTTGTTTATAAGGCAAGTGCAGCTGCAAGCTTCATAGACCCAGATCTTCTAGCACATAATGCGCTGGCAGACATGGGTCTTTGCATTATGTTAGGAGTGATCGGTAGAATAAACAACATAGACCCTATTATGACATTTGTTGTTTGCTTTTTGTCTCCACTTATAAGTGAGTACATATGGTATATAGACTTGATTTATTGATACACCCAGCTATCAGTTCTTTTTTGTATCTCTTATTATCCTGAAGATAATCCCCTCAGCTGTGGTCTTTGTGCATCAAGGGTCAATCAATGTTTAACAAGATTTACACTTCCAATCTTGTATCCAGTTCCTTAACCAGTAAACAAGTTTAGATTTTTGAGATATGCATTATTCAGTTGAAGATTTTTTGTAAAAGAAATTATTTTCAGTGTCATTTCCAGCTGAGGAAGATTGTAAATAAAAGTGTTTGATAAGGCATGTGTCAGAGTAGAGGAAATATTAAATTGATCAGATACAGTTAATTTAATGAAATTATAATGATATATTTGCTTACTTAGGTCATTAATACATTTTATGGAATGACCACTAAATGCTTCAAATGATTTTCTATTTTTCATTGTATGAAAAAGAGATTATAATTTGTCTGTCACAATGACCATCTTGAAAATCTTGTCATGGCTGGAAAAGAATGGATGGTCATATCAGCAAGAGACTTTTACTGCCTCTTATGACTTTTTGTTCTATATAGATTGACCTTCATTGATTTTACATCCAACATGGCCACTGTTCCACTTTTGAACAGATAGTGATGTGGGGTTTTAGCAATAAGACTTACTATAATGTCTAGCTGGTTCTAAATGAAAATGGTACATCAAAATGGTACATCTACATAAATATGCTGTCAACTGGACAATCAATAAGGCAACCATGGTGGTCATCTGGAAAATGTCTTCACTACTTCTCAGGCATAGAAAGACAGACATATCTAAATTGGGTTTTCACTAAAAAGAAATTTAACGTCTCACTGATTCTAATGCAAATATGGTGTCAATCTGACTACCAACATGGCCACCAAGGTGGCCATCTTAGAAGTCTGATCAAATACTTTTACTTAATGGTTGGTCATTATGAAGTGATGGTTTTGTTTAATAACATCCCAAATCCAGTTGGTGATGATTAGAGCACGAAAGTGACTTCCATGGCATCCATCTTGCTATCACTCCTGATGGTCTTTTGTAGATGGATTTTTTTCACTAAAAGATTTATAACAATATATAGGTGGTATTAAATAAAAATGATCACATGATGGCCATGGTGGCCATTTTAAAAAATCGTATGATTACTATAGCTCCAAGAAGGTATGGTTATCACTGACCCTAAGGTTGTATTGAAATTGACATTTTTCACTGTTACTGTACTGACTTCCTGAAATGGGATGACTTTGTGACAAATTTTTTTAAAAATTTTAGAAAATAGAAAGACATCCTTCTTCTTGCAGCATGTAGTTGTTCCTAAATTGAATAATGCTGATCAAGCCTCCAAAATGGCTGCTTCGATCAACATTAAGAACACCTCCTGATGTACCAAGAAGGATTTTCACAAAAACACACTAGCAAAGTACGACTGGTTTTGAATGAAAATTACAATCATCTTGCATCTAAAATGACAAGATAGTGGTAGTGGTCATTTAAAAAATCTTTTTATTGATACCTCACTTGCAAGAGTGGTAGGATTGACAAAGAGTTTTCACTTTAACATTTGTTGCATTATTGTTTTGATTATGATTGAAAATGGTGCAGCTCTGCACCCCAAACCACAACCACCAAACTTATCTATCCTTTTGTGGATTTTGTGAAAACCAGGTATAATTGATCTTGGGGTCAAATCAATGTCATTGCTTGCATTTATTTTACCTCAGATCTAAAAATTCTATTTTACCTCAGATCTAAAAATTCTTCCATCCATGATGTCAAGTTCAAGGTCAAAGGTCATGCACATTTTTACTGCACTAAATAGTTATCATTTGAACCTATATTAACTTAAACATGTAAGAAAATAGTTTTGTTTTCAGAAGTGATATGTTGGAGTTTCAAATATATATATATATATATATATATATATATATATATATATATATATATATATATATATATATATATATATATATATATATATATATGAATAAATAATCTTCTTTTCACAATTATTCAATAGATTTTTATGCATTTTGAATCTAATGAAAAATTATCTTGACCAAATCCAGTACCATGAACCAATGATACTTCAGAATAGAATACAAATTGTAGTTATTGCATGTGTATTTTATACAATACATGTATAAAATTTTCTTTTCACTTTTGATCTTTGTTTTTTTTTTCTGATGAATCATCATTTCTAAAAACAACTTTAAAATTCGGATACTAAACCATGGCCATACTCTTTTCAATGAGAACAGTTATTTAAAGCAATGTTTGGCAAAAACAGTTGGAACAACCTTTGGAATGCCACTGTCATGTGTGATATGATGTTAGCCTGACTTTGATGGAACATGTCAATTAATCATGTTCCTAGAATCTCCATTAAACCTCATTGAAGTATGAAAAAGTATAGGCAAGAACAAGCCAATCAGTGATAATAACACTTTTTTTTTTAAAGTTTAAAAGTGATTTCAAAAGGTGAGATATTGTTAAAGTCAAATAATTAATGAGGTCATAGATACATACAAATCAATAATGGAATGGTGTGAAAAGAGAAGTACAATTTTTATACCTCATTTTGCATTCTGTACTGTTTGAAGAATCACCCTCTATCTTGCAGTTAATCTATAACATTTTCTGCCACTTTAAAAAAAAAAGTAACACAGTGAAGTAAGCATTTCATCAATTAATTTTGTCACTTACATTATTGGCAGATCATGTAAAAAGTAGTGGAGGGACAAGGGGTCACTTTATTCCCCACACCCACCCATTTTTTTATGCTATAACACAACCTTGGTAAGGACATAGCCTTGTCCTTATATGCACCCTTACATTCAACCTTTCTTAAGCATTGTGGTTTTGTTTGAGCTCATTTTAGGCACTAGGCTGGGGCATATGTGTTCCATAAACAGTTTCTAGTTCCAGTTAAAATGTCAACTTCTAGCAGAAAGCCAGTCTGGCAGAAAGGAAACACCATTCTTAAATAAAAAACCATCACACCAAGAATCCTGGATCAGTCCTTTTTCAAGTATGTTTATTGATTATGACCAGATTAGCCTTACAGTGAGAAGTCTTCAAGTCCACAACTGTCCACTTTTGGTCAAAATGACCTATAACTGATTGAACCTTTCCATTTAGAAAAGGGATTAAATCTTTATGTTGTACCTTGTAAATTATCTCCTTGGACTGCAAACTTTCTAACTTCTCATATCTGCCACTTAACTATATCCATGGCATATACATGCATGCTTTAATTTAGATGTTATTTTGTATGTCAGAATAGTTTTATGCTACATAAATATATACAGTTCTTATGTACATGTCACAAAAGTTGCAGGCTATGTAAGAATCTAACAATAAGTGTAAACAGGTAGAGGAATTATGGTGGTGCCAACTTTCTTCATTTATAGCTGACTTTATCTGTTAATTTAAAAAAATTGCACATTTCCTAATTAACTCCCCAATTAAGACCTGACAAAGTGCTGAAATATGTGGAAACTTTGTTTTCAGTCTGATGAATCCAAAAGCAGATTATCACAGGTTACTTGTCATTTGTCCATGAATGTTTGAGATGTACATTCCTACAATGGATGCACTTACCTGGCTTTTTCTATCTGCTCTGTCTTTTGTTTTCTTTAAAAATAAATGCCAGTTTAAAAGAATTGAAATAATTAGCTGTCTTGGGATATTGATTCCTTTCTGTTTACTTTTCCCACTGTATGAAAACAAGAGCAATTTACATGTGGGGACAAGCAAAGTTGACTGTATTTACCACTTTCCAAGGTAAATTGCCATAAACATTCAATCTGCTTTGAAAAGGAAACAGAAGAGAGTGGCACCTTTAGTACTGTGAGAAGCAATTTTATTCCTTTGTCTGTTCAAGCACTAACCTATCTTAGATTCTACATTGGCACAATTAGTGTAACTCAATATGGAAGAAACAACAGTTCAAAACTGTCAATTAGGCATGCTGCATATTTTCTTGCTTGAGCATAATGATTGTGTAACCTAATGAAATCACTGTCCAGCTATGAGTATATGTTCTGCCATAATTGTAAAAAAAAATATAATGTGATTTTACAAACCACTGTTATGGAAGACCACCTTATATATAAATCTCACCTGTCCTGTACAGATAAACTGTGTTACACTATGAATTATTTACTTTCATGAATATTTACATCTCATGGTTTTACAAATTTTATTTGATTCTTAATTTTGTAGATGAGGGAAAGAATTATATTTTTTCATAAAAAGCTTATTACATTACATCCATCTTGTAATGCAGTTTATTCAAATCATAAAATATACCATCTATACTCATTTATAAGACCAATCTACAAAAAGCACAGACCCAGATTTGCCATTGCATAATGTGTCTTAATTAAGATCTGGGTGAATACAGTTTGTTAAGAGTAATCAGTAGACAGACAATATAGACTTTGATCTGCATACACATTATGATATGGTAGATCAGGATCTTTGTTGTTTACAATTTGACTTGATTAATATGCAAGTACATTTGGTACATGATGATCTTTGTTGTTCAAGTGAGTCTATTATGGTACCTTTTGTGAGACTGCCTTTGAAGAAGTTCATAATACATATAATTCTGCTAGCATGTAATACAAGGTGATGTATGACCTACTTGCCTTATAACAGAAACTGTGCTATAATGAAGGACCTTATACTCAAGGAGTGCTATGTTTACCAGGTCTTGATTTTTCTAGTTTATAGCAACCACAGAATCCATGAAAATTTGTACCACACAAAAAAATAATGATTTTACAATACATCACTCCCACTATAATGATGTTATTCGGAATCATAAGTGATCTGCATTAAAATGAGGGAACCGTCTACTTTAAGATTTTTCCAACAAATGTATGTCTATAAAAATGCAAAGTAAAGTATTTAATGATTTGAAATTATATTATAATTATTTATCATGAGCCAAATAGCAAAAAAAATAGCAAGGATGAATGGAATCCATGACAACGGTACCCTCCTTATAAGTTGGCAGTAAGTCTCATTACAGTAAGTGACCAATAATTATGGTGATGGCCTAAAAAAAAATAGATTGACCAGTGTATATTGTGAGTAAATTACAGGTTTAGCTCAGTTTATAATTAATAACTTGAAGTATACAGCTGTATACTTGACTTTTACATAGATTTCCAATCAACAGTAACTCCAAAGGGGATGTAGATTGGGCCCTATACATTCTCCTGCATGTCTTAAAAGGTGACTAATAGAGAAAACCTATTTTTTGGCCTTTGTATGTGCCCCAAGATTTGTTCCATGTTATTTGGATATTTTAAACTAATGTAATCATTATCCACCCAACTTAAATTTTTTAAAGAGTCAGTGGTATATATCCATCTGAATTGAATTTTTTGAAAGTGTAGTCTATATCCATCTGTCTTGGACATTTTAAAAAAATATGGTCTATATTCATCTGACTTAAACATTTTAAAAGAATGTTGTCTATATCCATGAGACTTGGACATTTCAAAAGAGTGTTGTCTATATCCATGAGACTTGGACATTTCAAAAGAATATTGTCTATATCCATGAGACTTGGACATTTCAAAAGAGTGTTGTCTATATCCATCTGACTTGGACATTTTAAAAGAGTATTGTCTATATCCATCTGTCTTGGACATTTTAAAAAAGTTTTGTCTATATCCATCAGACTTAGACATTTTAAAAGTGTTGTCTATATCCATCAGACTTAGACATTTTAAAAGAGTATTGTTAATATCCATCAGACTTAGACATTTTAAAAGTGTTGTCTATATCCATCTGTCTTGGACATTTTAAAAAGTGTTGTCTATATCCATCAGACTTAGACATTTTAAAAGAGTATTGTTAATATCCATCAGACTTAGACATTTTAAAAGTGTTGTCTATATCCATCTGTCTTGGACATTTTAAAAAAGAGTGTTGTCTATATCCATCTGTCTTGGACATTTTAAAAAAGAGTTTGTCTATATCCATCTGTCTTGGACATTTTAAAGAGTGTTGTCTATATCCATCTGTCTTGGACATTTTAAAAGAGTGTTGTCTATATCCATCTGACATGGATATTTTAAAAGAGTTCAGTCTGTGTCAGTCTTACTTGGACTTGTTTGAAGAGTATGGTCTGTATCCAGAATCGGACTTTGCATTATGAGGATTTTTTCCTTTTCAGCCTTTATCTTTGTTATGTAAGGGAGGGGCTATACAGTACCTTATACAGCACTTTGTGAGCATAATTTTGCTGATGTGCAGTTAAACCATATACATACATACATACATACATACATACATACATACATACATACATACATACATACATACATACATACATACATACATACATACATACATACATACATACATACATACATACATACATACATACATACATACATACATACATACATACATACATACATACATACATACATACATACATACATACATACATACATACATACATATGATTTTTGTTTCATTTTTAAGTGAATATCATTTTTGAATTTAGTTACCACACCAATTTTGTAAAAATGGTTTTTACCTAAAATTTTCTGATACACAGTTACCTTATTTTAAAGTATAATTATGTTATACATTTTATGTTTTATGAAATAAAAATAAGTATGATAACTACATGTAGCTGTGTGACATTTATGTAAAGTTATCTATAAAAAGGCATATTGGTGACAAAAGAAATACAAACTTTAGTGCATGACTTCATGAAGAGACCTTGTAATAATGTGTTCACAAAATTTAGCTTGTTTTAATATAGTATGGAAATTTTTCTTTCAAATATATCCACACTTTATGATTTACTCATGAAAGCAAAAATTGCCTATATACTTATAAGTATGGTCCAAATGCAAACAACATAGACCCATATCTGCCATCTTACAATGCACCAGCAAATCAAGGTCTGTATTGCTTGCTTTCCTGATTATTCCTTCAAAACTATGTAGTCCCAGATCTACATGCAAATTGAGCATTTTCTTATCAGGGTCTTTGCAGTTTTCAGTTGCACCAAACCTACACAAGTATATATGGTAATAGAAAAAATAAAAAAATGCCTTGCCACATATATTTGTAAGTTTTCAAACACAAGAGCAAGCTTAAAGTTCAGAATTTTTAATGTTAATTTAGTCAGAATGCAGATTATACAAAATTCAGCGTTTTCTAAAATTATAGAAAGCGGAGACTATTTAACTGTTGAAAGAATTTAAACTTTTACAGTAATTCATATTTTTTTTGTGGATAACCATTATTTGTCATTGGCTTCTTTTAAGCAAATATGAGAAGGAAACAGAAATCTAGCAAAAACCATCATTGTGAAAATTTAAAATCTTCAGTGTGTTACATTTAAATGAAAATGACTCTAATATATCATTATTTGTATTCTGTTTTGAACACCATGTTATCTTCTGGTCTTGATTTAGTGCACAAAAAGTTGTGAAAATTCATCTTGCAAATTATTATTAGTCCAACTTGATGCTTATTTTCATCTTCGTCTGTCCCTTTATGGTCATATAAACAACATATTTTCACTTCACTGTTATAATTTCTGCCATGGAAAAAGAAGAGAGGTATTGAAGATGATAATAATATTAGTTTTATTGTAGATTATTGCTGGCAGGAAATTGAAAAATGATTGAACTAATGTAATTGCCAGTCAAATATTCCATTGCTACAAGGTGTCCTGTACAAGGTAATAATTACTACAGTCCTGGAAAGTATGCATACAAATTGAAACTATGGAGATTTTATTGTGTAGCTGAGATAAGCTATGGTAATTCCTCTCTCATCAACTAAGTTTTGACAGAATATTAATAAGGGTAATAACTAGAAGGTTTCTATTTCAACCTTACCTGCTGTGTTTATTGATGAAACTGATCAACCCATTGGTCAGGTGTTCTGAGATGATCAAAAGACAGGTTGTACAACTGACCGCCAAGAT
The DNA here is from genome assembly GCA_016746295.1 of Potamilus streckersoni. Classification (NCBI taxonomy): domain Eukaryota; kingdom Metazoa; phylum Mollusca; class Bivalvia; order Unionida; family Unionidae; genus Potamilus; species Potamilus streckersoni. The sequence continues at coordinate 816,107 of JAEAOA010000318.1, read as the reverse complement.
GAAATTGGCCTGGACACCTGGTCATTACTTTCAACAGGGTTCATTATGGCCTGGTAGGCTTTCATGACTGCAGAGATCAAATAACTAGTATCCATTACTGGACCACTGTAAATCTACTGTATGTGGACAAACCATTACAGTTTTGAAAGTATTCTTACCTCATTATTAAAACACAAAAGGTGTATAAAATGTACATACTGTATGCATCCACAATTACAGTATGCAGTTATCCAAGAAGCAGTGCAAAGAAAAACAGCTCCTAATACTTTGGTTCATTATTGGAGATTTCAGGGCAGAAATTTTTATGAAATTTCGTTTATTGAGAAGAAACAAGAAAGAAAAATAATTTCTAACAATAAACTCAGGTTCTCACACACCAACATAGTAATATATGATGAAAGCAAAGATATTTCAGCAAATCTTAATGTGCCTAAAAAACTGAAATTTTTCAGTAATCAAATTGTGTTATGCATAAAACCAGTGAAGTATCTAATTGCTATAGCATGTCAGATCCATAAAGTTTCCAAGGATGATCTTGGCTATTTGTCCCACATGTGCAATGTTTTCAAAATATTTTAACAAATATACAGCAAAAATGCTTAGCTGTTGTGGAGACTATATTAAACCATTGCCAAGTTCAGATGCTTAGCTGTGGTACAGACCATCTTGTAAGACCATTGCCAAGTTTAAATACTTATCTGAGGTAGAGACCATTTTGTTAAACCATTGACATGTTCAGATGCTTACCTGTGGTACAGACCATCTCATTAAGACCATTGCCAAGTTCAGATGCTTAGCTGTGGTACAGACCATCTTGTAAGACCATTGCCAAGTTTAAATACTTATCTGCAGTAGAGACCATTTTGTTAAACCATTGACATGTTCAGATGCTTACCTGTGGTACAGACCATTTCATTAAGACCATTGCCAAGTTCAGATGCTTAGCTGTGGTACAGACCATCTTGTAAGACCATTGCCAAGTTTAAATGTTTAGCTGTGGTAGGGACCATTTGTTAAACAATGGCCAAATTCAGATGCTTAGCTGTGGCAGAGACTATGTTAGACTATGGCCAAGTTCAGATGATTTGCTTTGGCAGAGGCCATCTTGTTAGACCATGTCTGAATTAATTCTTTCAAATAAAGAAAGGTTCAGGAGTAATATTGAGACATCATTGGATAGGATTTGTTTTTAAATCTGCCACCTTTTTTCAGTTTCCATTACAGATTTAACAGCTAAAAGTCTGTATGGTATACCAGTTGAAATATTTTATTGCATTGGTGCTTGCCAACAACATGCTGATTTTCATGTGTTAAACAGTAGGAATTCAGAAATTATACTCAGAATTGACTCTGTTCCATGTTTCCTGAAAGACTAGACCTACATTGCAATATTATTATACAGATAATAGTCATCTTGAATTGGCCACAGGACAATGCAGTTCACAACAAAGTGCAACAATCAGGATAAGATCTCCTTTATTGCATGTAGTTATTGTTTGGCCTGAGGCTTTTTGTTGACTCTACCAGGGTGTTTTTGTGAATTTTTCATAGTTGATCAAAAACTTCCATGTTTTGTTTGATATTTTAATGTGATAGAAATTGTATAGGAGGATTTAAAATTGTTATTTTGGTTTTAATTAAATTAAAATCCATTTTACGTTATAAAAAACACAAAAATATTTAGTAACTGCTTGTAAATTTGATCATTATTCAAATTTATGTAGGTAGGTATTTTTAAAATCAGTTCTTTATAAGACATTTTGGTACACTGTTTTATTATTCATATTTGTACTGGAAATTTGAAATTTAAAATCTGTAGATATAAATTTTTAATATCTTATGCTTTTTGTTTCAAAGTAATATTTTAAGAAATTTTAGGATTTAAGAGAAGAAAAAAAATGTATTGAAAATTAGAAAAGTACAGTAGTATTGGTAAAGTTAAGGTTTTTTTCATGTCTTAAAGTTTGTTTAAAAAAAATAATTATTCAAGTGTTACTCCTAAATAAACAGGGTCAGTGTATATTGGCAATATAAACATTACTATATTAAACCAAATGAATATTTTTTCAAGAACTGTAGTAAAACCTTTATGTACAAAAGCTTGAAAATGCTTTTTTTCTAACATGATGCCACTAGTAACAGGAAATTAAAATCTTTTTGTACCAACTGCTTTGTTTTCTTCTGTAGACATAAATAATGATTGCTGTTAATGGTTAGAACCCCAGGATTTTATCACTGGGCCAGGGGCTTGTTGACTAACCACTGGCCAAATTACAACATCAAAGACTTTATATAATTAACCATGCATTATAATTCTGATTTATTGCATTTTTAAACTTTGTTTTACATTAAATTTTCTAACTAATGATATCTTGCTTGGATCTAATGTTTGATTGATGATAGTTTTCCATCAGGAACTAATCCAAATCCTTTTTATCTTTGTATATGTATTACTTCATTTTGTAACATTCCCAACACTTTGTGTTAAGTTTAGTGTCATTGCTTATTTATTTTCTCAGAATTAATGTTTTCTTTTATACCTATTAACACAATTACCTGTTCAGCTGTACATAGACATGATAAATCATAATGGAAGCTAATGGTTACCCCTGAAGCAAAGGGGAATTGATCCTTACAAAACATACAAGTTTATAGTAAATTTCTGAACAGAACAGAAACTTGATTCAGACAGAATAGATAAAGTTTTCATCCATCTATATGAAAAAATAAAAACTGAAAGATTGCTGTCTTGCCTGTGTTGAGCATTTTAATATTGATTTCTGCAGGTGATACAGGATATCCTAGTTTGATATCAGGGTGACTTATACATAGTAATCATATCATAATTGGACTGGATACCCTAGCATATCAGGTTGACATACATTTGAATAATAATTTCCTAATTAGACTGGATAGCATATCAGGTTGCCATACATTTGAATAATAATTTCCTAATTAGACTGGATATCATAGCATATCAGGTTGACATATATTTGAATAATCATTTCCTAATTGGACTGGATATCCTAGCATATCAGGGTGACATATATTTGAATAATCATTTCCTAATTGGACTGGATATCCTAGCATATCAGGGTGACATATATTTGAATAATCATTTCCTAATTAGACTGGATATCATAGCATATCAGGGTGACATATATTTGAATAATCATTTCCTAATTGGATTAGATATCCTAGCATATCAGGGTGACATATATTTGAATAATCATTTTCAAATTAGACTGAATATCCTAGCATATCAGGGTGACATATATTTGAATAATCATTTCCTAATTGGACTGGATATCCTAGCATATCAGGGTGACATATATTTGAATAATCATTTCCAAATTAGACTCATATCCTAGCATATCAGGGTGACATATATTTGAATAATCATTTCCTAATTGGACTGGATATCCTAGCATATCAGGGTGACATATATTTGAATAATCATTTCCTAATTGGACTGGATATCCTAGCATATCAGGGTGACATATATTTGAATAATCATTTCCTAATTAGACTGGATATCATAGCATATCAGGGTGACATATATTTGAATAATCATTTCCTAATTGGATTAGATATCCTAGCATATCAGGGTGACATATATTTGAATAATCATTTTCAAATTAGACTGAATATCCTAGCATATCAGGGTGACATATATTTGAATAATCATTTCCTAATTGGACTGGATATCCTAGCATATCAGGGTGACATATATTTGAATAATCATTTCCAAATTAGACTCATATCCTAGCATATCAGGGTGACATATATTTGAATAATCATTTCCTAATTGGACTGGATATCCTAGCATATCAGGGTGACATATTTTTGAATAGAATAATCATTTCCTAATTAGACTGGATATCATAGCATATCAGGGTGACATATATTTGAATAATCATTTCCTAATTGGATTAGATATCCTAGCATATCAGGGTGACATATATTTGAATAATCATTTTCAAATTAGACTGAATATCCTAGCATATCAGGGTGACATATATTTGAATAATCATTTCCTAATTGGACTGGATATCCTAGCATATCAGGGTGACATATATTTGAATAATCATTTCCAAATTAGACTCATATCCTAGCATATCAGGGTGACATATATTTGAATAATCATTTCCTAATTGGACTGGATATCCTAGCATATCAGGGTGACATATTTTTGAATAATCATTTCCAAATTAGACTGGATATCCTAGCATATTAGGGTGACATATATTTGAATAATCATTTCCTAATTAGACTGGATATCCTAGCATATCAGGGTGACATATATTTGAATAATCATTTTCAAATTAGACTGAATATCCTAGCATATCAGTGAGACATATATTTGGATAATCTTTTTCAAATTTGTCTGGATATCCTAGGATATCAGAGTGACATATATTTGAATAATCATTTCCTAATTAGACTGGTTATTCTAGCACAGGTGTTTTCAAACTGTGGTCCACGGACTGTTGCCAAGGGGTCCACAAGCAGGTCCCAAAAAAGAATAAAAATAGTACATTGGAAAGTTTTCATTATCATCAACAATTATAAAACTAACTGAGTACTGAGCTGTCTATTCTGTATTGACTCTATTCTGTTCTATGGTTATTACTTACTTATGTCTTACATGGATTACATAAAATAATAATAATGTTGATCAGCCAAATTTATTGCATAGGCTGATAGGAATCATTGGACCAGGAGGGGGTCCACAGCTTCAAAAAGGTTGATAACCACTGTCCTAGCATATCAGGGTGACATAAATTTGAGTAATCATTTTCTAATTAGACTGGATATCCTAAGATATTAGGGTGACATATATGTAGTAACAATCCCTAATTAGACTGTATAGCCTAGCATATCAGGTTGACATGTGCCAATCATGTCAAAAACTGGATATTTTAGCATATGGGTGAAGGTACCAATCATATCAAAGACTGGATATTCTAGCATATCAGGATGACATGTGCTAATCATATCCAAGACTGGATATCCTAGCAAATCAGGGTGACACAATTAGGTACTAATCAGATCCTATTTAGACTGGATATCCCAGCACATCAAGTGATATATAGATATATGTGTATCAATCATCCTTTTTAGGCTGGATTTCCCAACATATCAGGGTAAAACACACACACACACACACTGGACATCCTAGCATATCAGGGTCACATACACACACACACACACAAATGCACATGTGTGGGTGTGGTAATATTCCAAAAGTTCATTTCAAAACAGGATCATGTGACTTTCAAACAACACAGAATCATAACGTTATTAATTACACATTCCCCATTATCGCCATTATTGCTACAGTTAAAAATAGTTACATGCCAGTATTTCTTGCCTTTCTCAGTTGGACATAAGTGAAAATTCTGAAGGAAAAAGATTTTTAAGATTCACTGCATAATAGGAGATATTAAAAAGACTCACACAAGGAACAAATATCATGATAAACAATGTAAAGTGTACAAAAAACATAAAAAGACAAGTTCTGTCCCCCCCCCAATCTGTCTGGATTCTATTAGATAAATAAAGTAAGTATTGAGGAAAAATATTGCAAGTTGTTTAGCTCAGCAGACCATACAGTCAGTGAGTTTTTGGTATGATTATGCTATCTATCTATTTGTAAATATTTGCACTCTATGCAATATTTCTTAAAATTCTGATCACACGTGGAACATAAATTTATATCATTGAGATCTTGGATGATGAGCAAGATCCATGTATATTATTGTGGTGTTCTTGCATCAAATGACAGAGCCAAACTTAGTGGTGTTTTTTAAACCTGATCCTTTCTAGTCTATTATTGGTGGTGCTCTACAGTTTCGTATTTTATTGGGTTAGAATTTTATAGAAAAGGTCCTGATTTTCCTCACTGATTGTACTGGCTATTTAAAATAGACCTTGTCTGTCTAAGTTCAAAGAACTTTAGTTTCCTTTTCTTGTTGCATGATTGATGTGTGTAATATAGGTTGTAGATATTACAGCTTGGCCTTACTTTAAATGTGCACCTTAAAAAAAATACTAGCTCTGCTTGGTCATTTTCACTTCCTGGACTTAGAGGTAAATTCTACAAAAAAAAACAACACCCAATAACTTTTTCTTACCTTTGATAAATTTGGTAATTCATTCATTGCACTTTCAGAAGCTGGTAATGTCCAGTCTGTCAAAATTTGTTTCCCTATTTTAATAATTGCTATAGATATTTAATTTAGAGATTCAGGCGGAAGATTTTACCACAAAGAAGCAATCATTTTAGTTAGCTGTGTAAGTAGATCATGTTTGATTTACACAAGAACAATAGCCAAACAAAGAGGTAGACTAAAATTCTCTCCATTGTGCATGTTGCAAATGTAAACAGCTTCACTTTACACTGACACTCTTTCAGAAGTTCATAATATATGTAGAGCTCCACCATTGTGGGATAGCAGACTACATACAAGAACTTCTTACCTCCAAAATTGAAGAGCTTGAAACTTGCAAGCACTACTTACCTTTAAAATTGAATAATTGTTGACTTGCAAGTACTACAAGCCTCCAAAACTGAATAGATTGACAACAGACATACTCAATGAGAATGGGTATTTTTACATTATGGAAAAACACAGTTTAACACATTTTTGTAAAAGAATTCTACTTGCTCAGTTTTTCAAACTAGAGTTAGAATATATATATACATATATATATATATATATATATATATATATATATATATATATATATATATATATATATATATATATATATATATATATGTATTAGATTGACTTTAGGAGGTCATCAAATCACCGAAGAGGACATTCTTTTCTAAGCCTATGTCTTAAGATTTTGGACAGGTTTGATAATGAGAATGATTCAAGCCTAATAAAAAAGGTGATCTTGCATCTGATTGGTTGAGTTTTTTACCACATGGAGACCATATTTGGGATGCAATTTTCATAAATGTGAAATATAAATATAATTGTATATCATCATAATTTCAGACAAGCTTGATAACAATGGAGATCCTTGTATTTTTTTTAGAAGAGCTTGAATCAGATTGACTGTTTCTGTATACACTCTAACAACTCTAATTAAAAAGAACCACCGACCCACCCACGGGAAGCTACTGGCAAGCTTTCTCACATATCCACATTTGCCGAATCCTAGACTCGAACCCAGGCAGACAGAGGTGAGATGGCAGTGATCCCTAACGGACAGTGCTTTAGACCACTCGGTCACTTGAGGCCCAATTACAGCTGTTAAATATTATAATACATACATGTCACAATGTTTTAACAGAGTTGGATTTGGAATCAAATCTATACAATTTTATGAAGTAATCTTGTTTCTAATTGACTGGGCCTTTTACCACTCTGGAGACCACGTTTATATTGAATTTTGCTCAAACTTTGAAACTTTTTTGTTCTTCATGGTTTTAGACAGCTTCTGTTAAGCATGTATTTAATGAAGTGAACTTGCATTAGATATTGGCTGATTTTGTTCATTCTCTTGAGACGATTTCTCATCATAGCTTTATCAAATTTGGTATAAAATAAGAGCTTTAATCATCTTGATTCTGAGCTAAATCTCTGCGTAGCAATTATGCTTTCATTTTTGGAAAGAATATTTTTTCAGACTAGTAAAACAGTTGAAATCTGCATGATATAAACGTTGATAGAGATGTTTTATGCATGGGTTTGTGTTCTTTCCGTTATCAGTCATACATAAGCCTAAATATTGAGACGCTCAGATTTTAAGTTATATATTCTAGTTCAGTGATAATAAACCCTTTTGTGTATTCTAGCAGAGTGATATCAGGCGCCACACAGGACTCTTGTTTCTATATGTTGTCAGCATTGTTATTGTGTGTTATGTTTCTTTGCTGAGATGTGGTGTAGAAAGTCAATAACAACTTTTGGCATGCTGACCTCTTAAAAGGCTGAACAGGTGGCACTTGTACTTGATGTTATTTTATTTTAAAGTTTGCTCATGTACCACCTCTGATCAGCATGATAACCGCAAGCTTTTCCCTTTCATCTGGCACCCAGCATGAACAAATTAAACTTTTTTGAAGCAGCTAAATGAGGTTTGCTATTTCAAATGACTTGGTAGCTGCACTCCTGGTTGAAGGCACATGCCAGACAAATGTCTTTTTACACTTGGGTTCTGAAGTAACCCAGGAATGTGGTAAGCTTTGTACCAATTTGAAAGGCATTTTGAAACTCTAATAAAGGTGCCATGTTGTCTTTTTTGTGACAGTTTGCTTTCCATGTTGAGGATTAAAATCTTGTTTAGGATATCAGAAAGGTGAAGGGATGGTAATTATAATCAACTTTTCCGTAAGTTTAGGAATTACAGAAAGCTCTAACTCATATCAGAGAACATGGAATGGAAGAGTGGACACATTGACTGCTCATACTCCCTGCTAGTTTATAACATTGGGCACACTTAAAATTTAATTCCACCCTCAGTTGGGCATCTTTTAATGTGTTCTGGAGAAATCAAAGCATATACATCCAAGTCCATTGCATACAGCTGCATCAATAGGGGTTAATCACTCGATAATCTGTTAATAATTGAGGACCAAAACTGGATAACCATCACAGTTGGCTGTATCTAGTCGGGCCAAAATAAATTTCATCAATATTTTATGTGCTTGTGCTGAAGTTTCGGATTAAGGAGAAAGATAAATCAGAATGATCAGCAAGTACGAGTAGATGAGCAGTAATGGAAGTCACAATTACAACTTTACAGCCATCTTTATTACATGTATTTCACAGTTATTTCCTACTGTCAGTCCATTTTTGCTTTAATTTTCTTCTTTTTATATTACAATCTCATTTAATGTTATTTTGTTGATCTGGTGTTCAGTCCATATTTCTGTGTTGCACAGCCAAATTAAAACTATAGGTGTTTCATTGGTGTTAACACATCAATATTCTCAGATGTACTGAAGTGAACCCCTATAAATCCCATTTTGTTTTAATACCTGTGAAAGTGTACTAAGAGAGGCTTAAGTAACCAATCCCATCCATGTTCTTTCCTGAATCTAGAGAAACTTTTTATATGGTGATTGAATATATCATGACATGATGACTTCAGAGTTAAAGTTCTATGCGTATCAAAAAACGTTTTTTCCACCTACATGAAATAAAGAAGTCACATCAAGATGTATGCATATCCTGTGCTCTGATTCATTTTAGTATTTTTCTCAAAAAATATATATATCCCAACAGCCTCTCTTAAGTGTTTCTAGACAGCTGTTGCTTTTAAAACTTTACAGAATTTTTTTGTATATAGCTCATATATAATGCTATTAACATAGCCAACATGGGCGATAGAAAATCAGGATACATAGTTTTTTGTTTACACAAGACAGTAAGCATGGAGCAGAGCTGATTTGTTCTTACTTGATTGATGGCAAAACTTTCAATAAGAAAATCAGGGAATACATTTTCGAATTTGTGCAGAAAGGATGAGGTAAAGACTTTGTTTATCAAGCATCATTTTTTTTTAAAATTTTGAAGTTTTCATTGTTAAGTGAACAAAATCTTGGCTGCGTACATTTTTAGCTTTATGATCACAGACGCATAGAAGTTTGATGACTTGCTGTAAAAAAATTTAATTTTTGTATCATTCCAATTTTTAACATATTTCATGGTTTCTCAAAATCAGAAATTTAATTTGCAACAATAAATTTTCCATCATTGAAGAAACTTGGATTCTGATCAGTGCCAGATTAAACCCTGTGGAGGCCCTAGGCAGTCAGAATCTAATTAATTATCTACTAATATGTTTTTAATTTTGTTAATGGATACATTGCAATAATACAGTAATTTGTCATAGAGTCTTTAATGTAACGTTTTCATTTCTTTGATTCATTTTTTTATATCTTTTGGAAACAATTTATGAAAGCTTGATTGTAATTTTCTTTCAAGATCAAATCAATTCAATTTTATTTTGATCCACTGTCACAGGGCCCCTAAAATGCATGGGGCCCATAGGCCAGTGCCTATTCTGCTTATTTGGTAATCTGGCACAGATTCTGATAATTGACCTGCAGAGGCAAATTCAGAAATTAATGTACACATTAAGATATCCATATTAGCAGACCCCCACCCACCTAATTGGGTCTCTGTGGAAGACACAAAAAAACATTATCATGTAATAAAAATATCTATTTATGTCTAGATTTTGAAAGTTATTGACAAACTGATGTATTTGTTAGCAGACTAAATCACTACGTATTTTATTGCCTCATTATAATGCTGTGCATGGGACCCATAGTATACCCCCTAATTATGAGACTTTTTAAAGAAGTACGTGATAGTTTTCCCTCATTATAACACTGTGCCAATTCCTCTAGTGAGCCCACCTAATAATAAAGTACATGATACACAAAGTAATGGACAAAATTAACTGGGATGTACTACCATTTTCTCATCTTATAACAGGAAATGTGTTATAATGAAAATTATCATATCGAGGGAGTGGTGTATATTATTTTGTGGAATGGAAATAAAATCAGGATGTCTGTATTTGGCATGTTTGATAATCATGTTTTAGATAGCCAGTTGTAATTAGTTTACTATTGATCTAGACTGTCAGTTTTCCCCTCCCTCTTCCAAGCTTCTTCATCATTAGACACGCACAGGTCTAATTTGACAAAATCTGCATTATTCCTGAAAAATTACCTCTTCCTTCCAGACATAAATAAAGGGAGCAGAATTCTGTGATGCATTTCTATCAAAGAGAAGAACAAAGAGATAATTGTTAATGGACCTAAATTGACCATTCATATTGAATTGCTTTTGATTGATGTTGTTATAGTTGACTACTTAAAGTCACGGTCAGTTTGCATGACATACTTCGAAAGGACACATGGTCTCTTCCTCATTTTGAGTCCCATTCTGTGCACTCTGAACCCATGGACACTCTCACCAGCAAAAGTAAAGAAAATCAGCCAATTTTACTAGCAATGGTCAGTTCATAGCATCATTTAACATTCTAAATTAAACTTTTGAACTTGCCTTTTTTTACAAAACAAAATTATGCCAGAAAGTGTCCAACTTTTGTTGAAAGTTTCTAATGGCATAAAGGGTCCAAGGCACCACCTTTTTGTCAAGATTTCTGTTGGCACAAAGAGCCCAAGATGCTGCCTTTCTTTTAAGGATTCTAATGGCATAAAGAGCCGAAGATGGCATAAAGAGCCGAAGATGGCATAAGGAGCCCAAGTCAATATCTTTGGTTTACAAGGATTTTAAGTACATAAAGGGTCAAAGACACATCCTTTCCCTCATAAAAAAAATTGAAAAATCAGTTAGACCTGTACATCTTGCATTCTAAAGTTTATCACTCCCTTATTATAAGGACGTTCATTGTAACAGTATGGGCATGAAGGATCTTACTTAAGTAAGTGGTAGTAAAATATGTATCTCATATGTTACCTGTTTTTGTCATTTTCTATACATTTTAAAAATTATAATTTTACAGTTTATTGTTTATTTGATTGTAATCATTGTTTACAATAATTTTGGAAGGGTTTATCTTTTTAAATTTAAATGCAATTCATTTTATATCTTTTTTCCAACTTTTCTTTTAGTTGGCACTTTATAGCAGCTTTAGTTGCCATAAAATAATCCTACCTTGATACATCATTGTAAAGCACCGGTGGCCAAGTGCCTTGAATGGGGGAAGGTCGCAGGTTCAAACCCCAGCCGAGTCATACCAAAGACTAATAAAAATGGTACTTACAGTTGCCTTGCTTAATGAACTCGGCATTAAGAGGTTAGTGTTAGGACTGGGTGGCCTGGTGTTAGAATAATGTGACTGAATGGGAGGACATCGTGCTACATGTCTGGTATGATTCCACTGCTAGTAGACATTACTACAAACTGCCACACTGCAGACATCATAGAGATATGACTGAAATCTGTTTAAAACATTAAAATTTCAAATTACATGTACACAAACACACTCATTGTAAGGCAATCTCAATGAATCTCATAAACAGCATTATAATGAGGGAATAATGTATAATATACTTCATTATAAGGCAATTTCACTATAGTGCAGTGTAATCAATGGTTCCAGTGTATAGCATTATAATAAGGGAATACTGGTTCATGTATTTCATTATAATGCAATTTCACTATTAGGCAGTATAATCTGATTCTCATTGATAGCATTATAATGAAGGAGTACTGTATCATGCAGTTCTTTATAAAGCAGTTTCACTATAAAGTAGTATATTATTTGACTCTTAAGCAGGATTATAATGAGGGAGTATTTCATTATCAGGTTGTCTCACTGTAAGATTGTATACTTTTTGTGGCATTCATGTACATCATTATAATCAGGGAGCACAGTATATGATTTAGTATATCATAGTCTTACTGTAATGCGCTATAATATGTGGCTTTCATAGGTGGTATTATAATGAGGGTATACCATAAAATGTACTTCATAATATGGTTGTCTCAGTGTCAGGAAGTGTGATCTATGCATGGTTCATGGACAGAGTTGTAATCAGGGAGTACTGGCAATATATGCATGGTCTTAAGGAAACAATATCAATGTGTACTGATTTATTTCAATGAAAAAAATGCTTAATTTGATCAAATTTAATGAAAACTATGTAATATGTTTTTCATGAATTTTTTTTCTTTTGGAAGTTTTATTGTGCTTTGATAATTACTTAAAATACTCTCAATGAAATGTATGGATAATTCCAATAATGAACACATGACTTCTAATGCAAGTCTGTCTCATTTAGCTAACAAATATCAATATATTTTCTGTGTCCTACAATTGAAAAACAATAATATCCACATCAAGTTGAAAAATATTTATTTCTTTTTATGTTTCAATGACATATATTTTGCTTTCCCTAACACAAAAGCCATCTGCTCTTTATTGATTCATTTGTAAAAAAAAAATTATTTTTTTAACAGATGTAATCTAAGAGCCTTTTATTACTGATAATAACTTTGATTACTGCTTATTTTCATATTATTACTAGATTAAAGAAAATTACAGTCTCAAAAAAGTATTCTCTGTAGGAGGTCTACAATCATTCATGCAGAAAAAATTATTTGCTTCAGAGATTTGTTTTTTTTAGGAAGATTTTAGAGTTTTTCCCTAGGGAAAATAAAAGCAAAACTTGTTCATGTGTCATTTAATCTCACCTCTAATGTCATTTACAATAAGAACACAAATGTTCATGAAAGCATATTTGCAACATTTCAAAAGATTATTCATGTAGGTTCAAGTGTTCATTAAAATGAAAGAACAAAATGTGACATTTCACTAGAAAACAGAAGAGAAGAAAACAGTGGTCAAATTAATTGACCTTTGTCTAACTTATTGTTGTAGAGGAGGGCCAAGACATGAAGGCAATCAAAAGCATTAATGTCAAGAAAAGGTTTTATCTGCTTCCAAATCTTCATGAGACTTCAAAAAAGTAAGGCCAAAATATCAGTATAAGCTATAATAGAGAGCATATTTAATTTTTTCCACCTTTTGACATTTGCGGATTCTATTAATATATACAAATCAGAAATTATTTATCTTTATCCAGAGGACTCAAGCTTCTTAAGATTTCTGCTCTTCAGACATGATTTTTTTCAGCTTAATTGTGCAAATTGATTAGATTTTTATGATTATTCTTCTTCATTGCAATTGATTTCCTGCCTAACTCTTTTCTCCATATCAACAAGCCATGAGTAACTGTTCATGGAGTCCAGTAGGCTAACAGGGTGTTTATTTGAGCAAGGCACTTAAATTATTCCAATTGCCATGACATTATAAGAGATTTAACTATTATTTATTTGTAACACTTTGTAATGGTCATCAATGAGAATGACAGGTCAAGTTCAAATAAAAGATCTTTGTACAATTTTTTTATTTTCTGGGATAAGTGCTTTGTAATGTTGGCTTCCTGGTCTTGTTGGTATTATGGGTCATGAAAGGGTGCATAAAGCAGCCAAAGCTACCCTGTATTCACCAATGTCAGAATGGAAATTTCCATATTGTGAGTTCAAATATTGTGTAAATCAGCATGTTTAAAAAAATGTTAAATGGAAATTCCACAAACAGGCTTCAGAACTCGAAGATCACCATCCCTTGTATAGAATAAATTGCTAAGATCAAGTGGTACTGTGCTGTGTCCAACATATGTACCTGACTAATGTATACCTTGTAAAAGGTGAACCTCATCCATAATGTGTACCCTGCCAGCATCCATCCAGCTATCGTGAATGTGTCAACTTCCACTCATTGAGACTGAAGGTTTTTTTTCTGAAATCAATGAAAAATCTTTATAACCATGTACAGAGAAAACTTGTAGATGTTTTGAGGAAATGGTTTTATTCAATCAATTTTTACCTTATTTTCTAAGAATTTTTTATAGTACTTTGCATTTATTTTGAATAGTTTTTCTTTTGAAACGTTTTGTGCAGTTCTTCATTTTTACATTTTTAAGCCTTCACATTTCATTGGCTTCATATTATTTTAGTGTTGAGGTGCTACTAAACACTATACATCCAGATTTCTTGTGTGTGTGTGTGTGTGTATATATATATATATATATATATATATATATATATACCACCTAAATGAATACATAACCTGTTAGACATATTTTCTCACATACCACATACACTCACCTATAAAATTTGTCCACCTTCAGTGACCCAGATATGCCATTGTTTAATACAACAGCAAATCTTGGTCTATGCAGATTGTTAGAAGTAATCAGTAGAAGAATCAAGATAGACCCTAGTCTGTAGGTGCATTATGCTACAGGGGATCTGGATCCTGGTTTGTTTGCATTTTGACTTGATGTGTAAACAAGTACATTGGTATACACTACCTGAACTGAAGTTAGATGTTCATTCACAAGCACCTACATTTTTATATTTTGTATCTAGCACACAGCAACATGTTTCCACTACTACTGCTTGTTAATTAATGTCCAATATTATTACAATAGTTCATGTAGAATATTCTTTGAATATCTCATTAGCTTGTACCAATGTTTGCAGTCCTTAGTTTAATATACTCATATACTTATATATTATCAGATTATAGATTATTGCTAATGAGGATTAGCATCATTCCTTGTCTTGCATCAGATTTTGATAAATCTTTTTGATGATCAGTGCAAATAAATGCTTTATAAAGCAAAAATGATTGTTGATCAGGATGTTGAAATGCATGGCCACATGGTGTGGTGTTGGTGTTGAGAACTTGAAATCCTCCCATTATTCATTTTTATATTTGAATTATATAGGTTTATAAAGGAATAATAAAGTCATAAAAAAAAGAAAAGAAATTGGCAGTAAAATGTGGTGAGAACAAAAGTCATTCAAGTAAAATGAAATTCAGATGACAGTGAAACTCACCAGTTAGAGTATTTTGGATTTATGTGCTGGTTCTGTGTTTCATCATCATAGTTCTGGTCATTAGCAAAATTGTTGAAACAGGAAACTGCAAAGGTTGCTATGTACATGCAGTTCATACATTAGATAATACCTTTAGATTTAGTTTTATAGATGATGGGTGAGCTATGCAAGTTACAAAAATGGTGTTTGATATTAAATTATTTTATAAGTCTTTATGTAATTCATAAAGAAATCATTCCATCAGTTTCCATTATCATAGATAGGCACGCTTTTATTATTGAAAAAAATGCATTGCAAAGATATACAGCATTCCCTCACTATAAGGTACTTTATTACAAGACAATGTGTGTGTGTGTGTGTGTATATATATATATATATATATATATATATATATATATATATATATATATATATATATATATATATATCACTTCACTATAATGTACTTTATTACAAGACATATACAGCACTCCACTATAATGTACTTTATTACAAGTCATATGCAGCACTTCACTATAAGATACTTCATTGAAAGACATATACAGCACTTCACTCTAAGATACTTTATTACAAGACATATACAGCACTTCACTGAGGTACTTTATTACAAGACATACACAGCACTTCACTATAAGATACTTTATTACAAGACATATACAGCACTTCACTATAAGATACTTTATTACAAGACATATACAGCACTTCACTATAAGATACTTCATTGAAAGACATATACAGCACTTTACTATAAGATACTTTATTACTATACATACACAGCACTTCACTATACTATAAGATACTTTATTACAAGACATATACAGCACTTCACTATGAGGTCCAATATTGCAAGACATATACAGTACTTCACTATAAGGTACTTTTTTACAGACATATACAGCAATTCACTTTATTACAAGACAGATATACAGCACTCCCTCACTATAATGTTCTTTATTATAAGACAGTTCTGTCCTAATGTGGGTGTGGTCATGGTTAATATTTTTTATATAGTAAAATGAATATCTCATGCATTCCATTATAAGATTGTGTGCTCTGTGGTTGCAGTGAATAGTGTTGTAATGAGGGTGTACTGTAACACAACCTTCATTATTACATTGCAGAAACACATAAAGAATATATATATATATATATATATATATATATATATATATATATATATATATATATATATATATATATAGTGTGTTTGTGTGCTTGTGCATTTTCTTTTCTTAAAGTTTATGAATTGGTTTGGTCTGCATTACATACATTTTTTACATACCTTAATTCCTAGATGAATCAAGCACCATTTCTTATTTTCAGCACTAATATTGAAGCAAGTTATTAGAGTCATAAAAATCATTTCCTTTTGAATTGTTCATATTTCATATAATTGAAGGTCAAAATTAAAGTAATAACAACATGTTAATAGCTTTGACTTAACAGCAATTTTTGTATGATCTACAGGTGTATCAGGTTAAAACTTTTGTATATTACAACAGAATATATATATATCTCTCTCTCTCTGGATAACTGAATCATAACATAGATCCAATAGATCTCTTAATTGAGTCATGACAGAAACCCACTTCACCTGTTGAATGAGTCATAATAGGGACATACCTGTTGGACCTCTTACCTTTTTCATGCTAAAATAATGATCTGGGTCACTTGTGTATTTATGTGCTACCAGATGAATTGTTTAGATACTACACTAGCACATAAATATGTTTGTAGACATTCAATTTTAAAAGATAGCTTCTGTGTGATAAAGAAATAGTGACCATGAAATTACTTACCATGTCAACACCTAATGTGTGTGTGTTACATATAATATTTGTTTGTATGTGTATGTGTTTGTTGATATATATATATATATATATATATATATATATATATATATATATATATATATATATATATATATATATATATATATATATATATATATAAATGGTTGTCAATATTATTATTAATTTTATTATTATTATTATTATTATTATTATTTTTATTATTATTATTATTATTATTATTATTATTATTATTATTATTATTGAACAGTTCACATATTGGGTATCAAAAGAGAGAATTGAATGAATTAACAAACAAATAAACAAATTCATTAATGAATTTATTTATTCATGAGTTTCTGGTAATAACTTGGACAATAATTGGAAACATAAGTTGGACTATGCCAAGAGAGGAAAGTTGCTTGTAAGACTTTGTTGTTACAAAATATAAGGAAGAGTGTACCATTTAATTATAATGAAACTTCTCATCATTAAGTTTCTTACTAAATGTTTGATCTCTTTGTATTATAGTGATGATTAGTATAAGGATTGCATTATCCAGGAAAGCATATCTTTAAAATATTCTCTGGAATTTTTGTTGGACAATGTTTTCTGGCATTCCTACCAAATTCATTCAAGGCAATGACTGTATAGCAATTTCTTTAGTTGGACAATGTTTTCTGGCATTCCTACCAAATTCATTCAAGGCAATGACTGTATAGCAATTTCTTTAGTTGGACAATGTTTTCTGGCATTCCTACCAAATTCATTCAAGGCAATGACTGTATAGCAATTTCTTTAGTTGGACAATGTTTTCTGGCATTCCTACCAAATTCATTCAAGGCAATGACTATAGCAATTTCTTTATTTGGACAATGTATTCTGGTGTTGCTATCCTATTGGATTCAATGCAGTTACTGCACATGAATTGTTTGTTGGGTTTTTTGATGGGTATTTTTTGTTAGACAATGTTTTCTAGTGTTGCTGCATACTAAATTCAAGGTAATTACTAAAGAGGAATTATTTTTGTTGGATTATGTTTTCTGATATTGCTACCTAGTGGATTCAAAGCAATTACTGCACAGGATAATTTTTTAATCTATGGTTAGTTATGCAGGTATACTTCTTAAAGATGTATACTTTTAGGTGGCCCAAAGAAAATTGATGATAAATTTATTAAATATAATAAATAATTTCCCTCTTCATCCAATAACATTTTCAGTGAAGGTTGATATGACTTAGATAATATAAAATATGGTCATTCAAAGAAGAGACGCTTTGATAGTTTTACCAGACATTTGCAGGAATGTCATTAATACATCCTTTTTTTGTACATATACTTGTATGCTTCAACAAAATATAGTAGGAGATAAAGGAAACAAGATAGCTAAACAAAAGAAAGAAGAGCAGTGTACTCTCTCTCTCTCTCTCTCTCTCTCTCTCTCTCTCTCTCTCTCTCTCTCTCTCTCTCTCTCTCTCTCTCTCTCTCTTTTTATCTCTATCTCTCTCTCTCTGTAGAAGAAAACAGCCTCATGTTTCTGAAAGTGATAAATGGACTCCAGTTCAATACATGTATTATTAAAGATTTATTCAGTTGCTCTGATCAGACAGATCTCATTTATTATGATTTAATTCTATGAATTAGAAGGAGCTAAACTATTGGTATATGCTTGTGATGTCTGAGACTGGTTTACCCATAGTTGTTACTCCTTGCCCTTTTGGCATTCAATGAATGGGTACCCTCCTTGTCTTGTTGATTGAGGTCAGACCCTTTTAGACATTCAGGGCTCATTTTTTCAGACTCCACTGTCAGAAGTATTATATGTATTAAACTGGTCAGAAGATACATTATTTATTTCCAGCTTAAATATTCTTGAAGGAAAATGAATTTGGCATTAATTTTATAATGATTACATCTGAAGAATTGTATTATGGCCATGATTATTGATTGTTAGATCTGAAGAGTTATTTCTGGTTATGGTTGCCCTAATCAGAAAGTGTAAATCCCTCAGAGGATTATCAATCATTGTCATTGACAGCTTTTCTGATTCCTTTTCATGGATTAACAGCTCTTCACTTCAAATGTATTTCTTCCCTAAAGTGAAACTTATTGGAACTTTTGGCTCCAAGTAAATGTTCAAAAACATTTAATAAAACAAAGGACTTTGACAAATCCCTAAAACAACAGCAGGTCATAATTTATGCAAAAGAAAAAGTCTGGAACAAGAATGGTATTTGCACACTTTATTGTTTTAATTAATACCGTTTATGCTTGCAAATAAGTCAGGTCCTATTGCAAACAACATGGATCCTGCTCTGTCATCACATATTGCACCAGCAAATCAGAGTCTTTGATGTTTGTTCCTTCATATTGCTTGGAACAAACTGCATAGACATTGATTTGCTGGCACATTATATAAAAACAGATCTTGGTCTTTGAAGTTTGTATTTGAATCTTATAAACATGTACATATGGTAAATGAAGAAAAATTAAAGTAGACTGGTATTTATACCATTTGTGTGATTTCATTGCATTGTAAATCTTTCAAAGGATCTAAACGAGTAAAATATTAGAAGAATCAAACATTTTTTATTAAATTTAGAATGAGTAAATTCCTTTAATTAAATTATACCTTAATTGCTAACCGCAGATGAATTCAGATTGAGGGGAGAAAATACTGCAATGTGCCTGATTTGTATCAATTCTGTGAGGATATTGCTTCTGTAAAGTAAATTGAGTAATTAACTGTCAAGTCAGCATAATCCTTGTAGACAGTAGACCTCTCAGTTTCAATATTTTATGATGGCTCAAGTTTTAGGATTAGCTGTGAATAGAATTTGGTCATCTTGTTAATTTAGAATTTTCAGTCTTTTGCTATGAATAATTTAAAATTTATATTCCTTGATGTGACATGATCATATTCTTTTATGATGATATGGCTGTTATTTCTAATTATTCTGACTGTATTTGAGGTTAGGTCATGTCAGCTGTTTTTTCTTTATTTTTCTTTCTTTCTTTCTTTTTCATTCTTTTTTTTTCTTTCTTTCTTTCTTTCTTTCTTTCTTTCTTTCTTTCTTTCTTTCTTTCTTTCTTTCTTTCTTTCTTTCTTTCTTTCTTTCTTTCTTTCTTTCTTTCTTTCTTTCTTTCTTTCTTTCTTTCTTTCTTTCTTTCTTTCTTTCTTTCTTTCTTTCTTTCTTTCTTTCTTTCTTTCTTTCTTTCTTTCTTTCTTTCTTTCTTTCTTTCTTTCTTTCTTTCTTTCTTTCTTTCTTTCTTTCTTTCTTTCTTTCTTTCTTTCTTTCTTTAATAGTTGAATCAAGAAATTTTGTCTGCCTTATTTTAACTGCTGGAAAAGCTAGTATCAGATATTAACATTAAAAATCCATAGGCCTAACTAGAAATGATTCCTTGTAGTTTTGTACAGTAGTACTTAATTAAGCATGACTTAATTAGTACTTAATTGAGGTAAATTCAGGATTTGATTCTAAGGTAAATTCAGGAGCTGATTCACTGAGGTAAATTCAAGATTTCAAGATAAGTGTTTCATGAAGACTTAGTATTTACAGTTCTCAAATTTGACAGTGGGGCCCCAAGTTGGTTCAAGATGAAACTTTTTTTAGGGTGGTTGAATAGTACCTTGTACATACTCCCATATGCCTCCAATTAGAAGACTCACATGAAGGAGTCCATAAAAAAGATATAAACTTTCTGATGTTATCACCTTTAAAATAACAGCAGCAGGTGAGACAGGAGGGTTGCTCACTTCTTAGGTCCATTACAACATGGTGTTGGTCATTAAACTGGACAATGTGCAGAATATGACAGCCACTGATGTGAAGATCAACTGAATGTCTAATAAAGAGACTTGACTTCTATCAAGATGGTAATCTTCAATAGAAATTCATCAGCTGATTCTTCAGGGTAAATTCAGGAGCAGATTCTTTGGGGTTAAATTCAGGAGCTGATTCACTGAGGTAAATTCAAGAGCTGATTCACTGAGGTAAATTCAGGAGCTGATTCCCAGGTAAATTCAGGAACTGATTCACTGAGGTAAATTCAAGAGCTGATTCACTGAGGTAAATTCAAGAGCTGATTCACTGAGGTAAATTCAGGAGCTGATTCACTGAGGTAAATTCAGGAGCAGATTCTTTGGGGTTAAATTCAGGAGCTGATTCACTGAGGTAAATTCAGGAGCTGATTCTTCAGGGTGAATTCAAGAGCTGATTCACTGAGGTAAATTCAAGAGCTGATTCACTGAGGTAAATTCAGGAGCTGATTCTTCAGGGTAAATTCAGGAGCTGATTCACTGAGGTAAATTCAGGAGCTGATTCACTGAGGTAAATTCAGGAGCTGATTCACTGAGGTAAATTCAGGAGCTGATTCACTGAGGTAAATTCAAGAGCTGATTCACTGAGGTAAATTCAGGAGCTGATTCACTGAGGTAAATTCAGGAGCTGATTCTTCAGGGTGAATTCAAGAGCTGATTCACTGAGGTAAATTCAAGAGCTGATTCACTGAGGTAAATTCAGGAGCTGATTCTTCAGGGTAAATTCAGGAGCTGATTCACTGAGGTAAATTCAGGAGCTGATTCACTGAGGTAAATTCAGGAGCTGATTCACTGAGGTAAATTCAAGAGCTGATTCACTGAGGTAAATTCAGGAGCTGATTCACTGAGGTAAATTCAGGAGCTGATTCACTGAGGTAAATGCAAGATATGATTCTAAGGTAAATTCAGGAGCATATTCTTCAGGGTAAACTCAGGAGCTGATTTCATCTAAAATATTCATCATCCTGTATAACTCAATATAAATTAGAGTTTATATTGGGTGAGTTGCAGTGCTGTGGTGGATTGCATGCAGAACTTGTGTCAAAATGATGTTTGAATTCTACACTTGGATCAGCTTGAGTCTGTTGTTATGGTGCATCATTGGGGAGTGTACTTTACTCCAGTTGAAGCATTAAATAATCTTCCTGTTTTTCTGGCCATCAATAATGAACCAAAGATTTCATATTTCCTTCTGCTGTACTAAAAGGAAAAAGAAAGATTTTGTATTACCTTCTATCACACAAAACTGGAAAAGAAAGATTTTGTATGTCCATCTATTGTACTAAATGGGAAAAGAAAGATTTTTTTGTTACCCTCTATCATTCTAGAATGTAAAAGAATGATTTTTTTATGTCCCTTATTTATACTAGAATGGATTAAAAAGACATCATTTTATCATCAGCCTTCTGTGATTTCTTTTATATAACAAGATTTTACATTATAAATGATTTTAAATACAGGAAGATCTTCAAGTAAACCAAGTGTCTAATTACCAATTTTTTCCTTGTAGTTTATTAATTATAATATTAAATAATTTTCTAATACTGTGATAGATGTAATCCTATGTTAGTGTATTTTACATAAAAGTTATAAAACTAATAATCTATAAGCTATGAGATGAGCATACCTATAACAGTATGTATGGATATATAGTACCAAGATTAAGCACCACCACCAACCTCTCCCCCAAAAATCATACAAAACAAAGGCAGTGTAATGTAACAATATTACAAATAAATTTTTGTTTGTTTATATAAGCTTAACACTTAAAAATTACAGTCATCAGAGCATGATACATATATATGTATCTACAATGTGTTACTGTTTCCAAAAAGTATCGACCACTGGCCATAGTAGTCCACCAGGGGTAATATGCATCACTATCAGAACCATTTGACATCTCATTTATGGACCTCAGTCCATCTGGTGTCCATTCACTCCCATGAGGGGCTAAGAAAAGGTCAGAGGACATTGCTGACCAGTGGACACAGACTCATTAATCCTAGCCACTCAAAAGTATCAAATCAAACATTTCCAACAACAATGAAGCCTTCTTTAGAAGAAATCTTTTTATAGATTGTCTTGTTTAATAAGAATGGCATTTATGAACTATTTGACATGTGTATGTAAAAAAAAATGGTACCAGTCTGTAAATTAGATAATGTTCTAACCAGCTATTTACTTTTTTTAACTTTGTGAAAAAGAGATAATAGTTGTGTAAATAATGGTCACATGCAGTCCTGTGCTATCAAACACAGGTTTTTGTATCAGACATTTCTTATATATATACAGCAAGATGATTCCAGTCCATGACTTGGTATTATTCATTTATTTGACATCACAGGATGCAGTTGAAAATTCAATTTCTGACCCTTGCTCAGGAGGAAGCTTTATATGTCTGCATTTCATAATCAGTAATGGAAAGAGATTCAGATAGGCACTTTTGTATGATGCTAGACATTATTGTATGATACTAGACACCATGTTATGATGCTAGACATTATTGAATGGAGCTATGCACTATCATATGATACTAGACAATACTGTTTGATGCTGGACAATATTGTATGATGCACCACTTTATGATGCTATGCACTAGTGTATGATGTTCGGTACTATTGCATGTTACTGTTCACTCTTTGTTAAACTTTCATCAAAAAAGTAATTTATTTGAGAAATTATTCAACTGGAAGTGAAAAGAGCTTATAAACTTGAAATTGAAAAAGAGTGACAGCATTTGTCAACATTTTCTTATACTGGTGCCTGGTGACCTGTACTTGTCAGCAAATGTCCTCTATTGGTGCCTGGTGACTTGTCAGCACAGAATCCAATATTGGTTCTTGGTGACCTGTGCTTGTCAGCAGAGGTCTTGTCCTGGTGCCAGATGACCTGTGCTTGTCAGTAAAGGTCCTACATCAGTGCCCACTGAATACATTAGCTTGATGAGTCTGTATTTATGAGACATTTTTGTACATGATGACGTTAGGAAGCATCAAGTCCCAGACAAATGTTACGATTTTGGGCTGCTTTCTAATTTATCAGATGTTTGATCTTGTAATTGCAGAGTGAAACAGGAAGAATTATTTCCATTGAATGTTTGCTATCACTCATTGAACAGGCTTCTAATTAACCTGGAGCTGATTCTCTCAGCTAAATAACTAACTCTGTCCACAAACTGAAAAGATGCATCATGTATGAAATGCACAAGGAATAGCCAAGTTTAATTAAAAAACTGTCAATCATTTTTTGAGTATTAGTCATTATCACAAGTGGTCATCCAGCTGCTTGACCTATTCATGTATTTCTTGACACCATAGTCCATTGCCTTCAAGTGCCTGCACATGGCAGCATTATGGACTTTCCTGTAAAATTCTTTGTTTTAATAGTTAGTACTAGTAACAACTGTGACTGTTTGTCTAGTATGCCTTTTACATAACGAATATGACTGTTTATCTACTATGATTGTTGCATATTAATATTATATAAATATTATGTATCTTATAATATATATATATATATATATATATATATATATATATATATATATATATATATATATATATATAGAGAGAGAGAGAGAGAGAGAGAGAGAGAGAGAGAGAGATGCATATCACTGAAGAAATTTGTTCATTTCAAACTGAAAGTGTCAGATTTTTCATATGTAGCATGTCAAAAAAAGCAACTCAGCCATACCAAAACTAGGTCATTGTGGCCTAATTTTAATCCAGCCATAGAAAAATTAGGTCAATGTGGCCTAATGTTCATGCTTGAATGTTATTACTTTCAGCTATTTGTTCATTATACCCTTAATATCTTGGGCTCTATTTCACCTGCAACTGCTTCTCACTCATAAGTGGTGTCATAAGTCTATGACCCAAGTTTAATAATTTCGTGACTTTAAAATTTTCAGCCATTTATTCATTACACTCAAAATTTTGAACTCCAGTTTGACTTTCACTCATAAAAGGTGACATGTGGATGCATCTCAACAAGCTAGAATCCCAATAATTGGATCACTTTGAGTGACTTCTATATTTTCAGCCACCTATTCAATATACCATCCGTGTCTTGCAGATTCAACTTCACAGTAGTAACTCACCCATACCAGAATTAGGTCACTGTCACCAATTTTTTGCTCTTAAATGGCATTTGTTTTCAGATATGTTTAGCACACCTTGGTATCCCTGATCCTATTTCACCAGACCTCAAGATTTACACTATTATGTATCTTATAATCTATACCTCAACCATGCCAAGTAGTTTTTATTGTCAATGATTTTTTTTTTGTTTTCAGATAATTGTTCCTTATGCCTTTAATATCTTAAACTAGATGTATGCATGTCAAGGAGGGTAACTTAACCATCCTAAAGTCGGTCCCTGTGACTTAATATTTCCACTTTTCTGTTTGATGTATTTTTAGTTTTTCAGTTTGATAGAGATTTAAGTTCAATATCTTGGACCTTCTTTTTGTAAATGAACAATCTCAACAGGATTGACAGCCATACCAAATCTAGGTCATGTCAAACTAATTTTCATTCTTAAGTAAATTTATTTCTTTAGTTGTCTGTTCATTACAACTCAATGTTGTGAGACATATTTTACTTACATTCATAAAAAATGACATTTAAACAAATATCTGCTAGAGAAACTCGGGTATGCTGAAACTTTTTCATCTTCCTTAAATTGATACCAGTATGAATTCATATGCATGGAATGCTACTGTAAAGACAGAGAGCATCCAACTAGGACTTAGTGAAGAGCAAGTCATAAATCCTTGGGTAAAAAGTAGAACCAAGAACAGAAAATCTAAAAGATTGTGAAAATACTGGGCTTCCTACAGTTACAAATAAACTCTTAAATTTTTCATTTTTGATAATTTAGAACACATTATTCACATGTATACTGTAAGGACCAAGCCTGAAGATCACTACAGTTTTCAGCTCAAATATTTATTTTGTATCATCTGATCACAAGGAACATTTCAAAAGTCATCTTTGATTGGCTCAGCACTCAAACTTCCTGGCCAACATGGGTTTCAAGTTTTTGGTCTCCAGCCACTGTATACAGCCACAGTGTGTGCCATTGGGATTATTGACCTAAAAAGTGAAATCCATTTAGTTTGGTCAGATATTGATCAAGTAAATATATATCAATTCTTTCTTGTCTCAAGTGTAATGAAGTGGCTGTATGTATATTTAGAGATCAAAATCTACTTAGGAAATACTCATCACATGACTTGAAATCTTCTGAACCATCTTTTGAAGTAAACAAATCAGTTGGTCACCAGTAAAACTTGGTCTACTAGCTGTCATGTGTATTTTGTTTGAAAAGTACTTTTATTTCTGCTAGACCTCAAAACCAACCACAAGCCCAGTTTTCAAATTTTGATAAAATTGAATGAAACTGATTATTAATGCCCTGTGGAAATTGTATAAACATACAAGATAAAAGCTTTATTCTATTCTGTTCATTAATGTTGATAAAACTTGTACAGAATGGACTTGGAAATTACAGTATATGGTAAACAACATTCCCTAAGTATATTTTGTTAATAATTAGCTATTTCCCATCCAAGGATGGGATTGATAAATGAAAGCTTCAAGATAACAAAATTTAAAAATGTAACCAAATAAAAAATTTAAGCAAGTTAAAAAGAAAGCGTGAGCATAAAAACAGATGAAGAGTAGTCAAACTTTGGGATGCTGCCACAAGTCTCAGTAGTCATAACACACAAAAAGACAAATATGGATGTTTGTCTATAAGATGTATTGGCATTCCACAAAACAGTGCTGGGTACAATTGAAATACAATTAACATTAATATGCAAGTCAAGACAAACTACAGCTGCACAGACTCAGATCTGCCATTGCATAATGGACTAGCTGATCTGGATTTCTGCAATTTGCTGGGAGTTATCAGTTGAACAAGTAACATAGACCCTGATCTTAAGGCAGATATGACAGCAGATTGGGGATAATGTTATTTACATTAGAATTTCAAATTGAATATCACAAATTGACTATGATATTTTGTTAAAGTTGCCAAAAATGTATACACATATATGTATGTAGGAACTGTATATGCAATTTATATCAAATTTATTTATTCTACTCATTCAGCTTTGAAGATACCATGCAACAGTGTACCAGTATGTATGTATGTATGTATGTATGTATGTATGTATGTATGTATGTATGTATGTATGTATGTATGTATGTATGTATGTATGTATGTATGTATGTATGTATGTATGTATGTATGTATGTATGTATGTATGTATGTGTGTGTGTGTCTGTATGCATGCATACATGCATGTATTGTATGTATGTATGTATGTATGTATGTATGTATGTATGTATGTATGTATGTATGTATGTATGTATGTATGTATGTATGTATGTATGTATGTATGTATGTGTGTGTCTGTATGCATGCATACATGCATGTATTGTATGTATGTATGTATGTATGTATGTATGTATGTATGTATGTATGTATGTATGTATGTATGTATGTATGTATGTACATATGTATGTATGTATGTATGTATGTATGTATGTATGTATGTATGTATGTATGTATGTATGTATGTATGTATGTATGTATGTATGTATGTATGTATGTATGTATTAACATATAAGTTTATAATTTATAAATGATTTCATGTTTTTCTCATGATTTTTGAAAATACATTACATAATGAAAATATGTCAAATAACATTATTCTTCCTCTTTTTAATATTTTGGACCCATGGTAGCTCTGTTGGTAGAGTATTAGACTTGTAATTCAAGGATCATAGGTTTGATATCAACCCAAGCTTGCTAATGTTTCAGCACAATAAAGTCAATGAAGGCGTAGAAAAAATCCAACATTTTGTGTTTGCCCCAATGATCTTTATTAATTGTTTCTAAATGATAGGTATGTATAATAGATTTGTGTTCTTGTCTGTATGCAATGTTAGAAATATTATATTCGTATTATCAGGTGAATTTCTACAGCATTCATAAAATGTTTGTCTTTTGATCTTCCTAATTACACTGTATATTAGCCAGTGTTATTATTTTTTCTATGGCAATAGGCATTCATGTTTTTGTACTTAAAACACTAATTTATTTTCCACATTAGTTATAAGTGATTGCTACATCTGCTTTAGGGTGTCAGATTTTGTGTAAAATTTACTGTCATTGGCAATAGATGACCAATTCACAACATCTGTCACTCCCTCTCAGTAAAGCCCTTGACTTTAGTGTAATTTTTATATAAGGAGAGTTTGATATTGATTACATTTTATTGAATTCATAGTAAAATTTTATGTGTAATGTACTTCATTACAAGGTAGTCTCTCTAAAAGGCAGTATACTCTTTGAACCATTTGAACAGCATTATAATGAGGGAAGACTCATATACTTCATTATAACGCACTCTGTAAAAGGCAGTACAGTATACTTTTTGGTTCGTTTGGACAGCATTCTAATGATGGAATACTGTAAGAAAAATTACTTAAGGCGTTAAAGGTCATCTAAACAATCTGTATAGAAGTTAAAGGTACTGAAACAAATATGGAATGCATAAACTAAAACATTCCACTCTGGTCTTAAAGCAAACAGACAGATTTTAAAGTATTAAATACAATGGGTATTTTGAAGTATTAAATACAATATGATTTTGAAGTATTAAATACAGTCTGATTTTGACCTTTTAAATACTGTATCAAGCATTCCCCCACTTATAGACTGGTACCCAGCATAATTGAGTATTAGGATCCACACTTATAGACTGGTACCAAGTACTGTTGATTATTATTACCCTGTATAACTGAATATTTGTAGGCCTCATCCTGATTGTTTCAGTGTGAAAAACCTCTTCACTTATTTAAAACATTATTATTAAAAAAAAAATTTTCCTCACAAACTTGCAAGATGGTGACAATTTTAGGATTAAAAACGTTCAACATGAGGTCAAACATCATGATAAATTTGGTAAGGACACAAGCTGTCTCATTCTGAGTGATTCTTATAATAACTCTCCTAAATAAAACTTACAGATGAATAACAGTTTATTCTTTCATTCCTCAGAAATGATGATAGTTTTTAGAGTAAAGCCTCAAAATCAGATTATACATTACTCCCTTACTACATGGCCTTTGATTATAGCACATACCCTGTTAAAAGGTGGGTGTTATTAAGTGGTCCTAGTAATGGATCCCATTTTTGTGGTAATAAAAGTTATACTTATAATGAACTTTGGTACAAAAAATGATCTCACTATAAGATGTTATACTCCATGTACATCATTATGATGTAGTGTATATTCCTTGATAATCCATATCCATGTACTTCATTATGAGGTAGTATATATCCCTTGATAATCCATCTACATCATTATAATCAGGTCGTGTGTGTGTGTATATATATATATATATATATATATATATATATATATATATATATATATATATATATATATATATATAATCTTGTTAACCCATGTACATCATTATAGTGAGTTAGTGTATGTACCTTGATAATCCATGTACATCATGATAATGAGATTGTGTATATTCCTTCCTAATTCATGTACTTCATTATGAGGTAGTGTATATACCTTGATAATCCATGTACTTCATTATGAGGTAGTGTATATACCTTGATAATTCATGTACATTATTTTAATGAGGTAGTGTATATACATTGATAATCCATGTATTTTATTATAAAGAGGTAGTGTATATACCTTGATAATCCATGTACTTCATTATGAGGTAGTGTATGTATCTTGATAATCCATGTACCTCATTATGAGGTAGTTTATATACCTTGATAATCCATGTACTTCATTATGAGGTAGTGTATATACCTTGATTAGGAAAATTGTATTAAATTCTCATCATTCATGTGTCACAACCAGTTTTTATCTCTGTACTTTCCTTCCTTCCCAAAGATACTTTTGCTTGTATGAGGTGGTGTTGGTTTCTTTTTCTATTGCTATTTTTGTGTCATGTTTACTTTATTGGCCATATTTTTGACCAGGAATGTGAGCTAAGTAGACGCCAAGGCATCCAACCCATGCTGGCCTAATTAGGTATCAAATCCAGAACCCTAAGGCCTCTAGTCCCCTTAACTCCCTTATTCGTGTGTGTGTGTGTGTGTATGTGTGTGTGTGTGTGTGTGTGTGTGTATATATATATATATATATATATATATATATATATATATATATATATATATATATATATATATATATATATATATATATATATGTGTGTGTGTGTGTGTATTGCCGCATTGTTAAATATCATGAACCTTTTAGGACGATGCCAAAAATATATTTGTGTATATATAATTCAGCAATACAAATGGCCATCTTGAGCCACATGTGCACTAAAACACCAACCCCTTAGTATAAATAACAAAAGGTATCTCAAAGTCAACAAGAAAATCAATCTCAATAATTGATAACATAAAAAGCATGAGGCAGTTTAATTCCGTACGGCCATCACAGGAAATCAGAAGCTCGTTTATTATAACCAGACAACGGCTGTCTTAGGACTTTGGCTTATAAATTAGCCTTTGGTAAGGTATAATATTTATTCTGCCAACCGTTCTTGTATTAGAGAAATTGGGCCTGTTTGAGTTTTACTTAAAAACTTGAGGCCAATTTAATACCACGCACATTCCAGTCATTATATGATACCGCGTTGATTCCAGTCATTCTATTTTGCCTGTAGAGTAGTTCTGTTGGACCCAAGATATATTAGTAGGGAGCTGGAGTGAAGCTCAGTGGGACCTCCAATTTCTTAATAGGGATCAGGCGCAAATAGTGGTTTTATGCCATTCAAGAGGCAACCTCACTGTTTTGATTTAGTTGTTTTATTACCTATATCTATAAGCATCTCTGTGGGATAAGTACACGGCTGTCATGTGCAATCAACGAATAAGGAAAGTTAAACCAAAGTATTGCATAGTTTCTATTGTTAGACACAGGAGTAAAAAGGTAATGATATCCTTTTATTCATACCAGGTTATATACTTTATCTTGACAATACAAATAAAAAAATTGATAACTATTTCAATGAATTTACTGAATGGCATCAGCAGCACCAGTAGTAGTAGTAGTTATAGTTATTTTTTTTTCCACAGTTTGCAGTAATTGTTATAAATTTTAATAGTTGTTTGACCCCAGTTAGACAGTTTTGAACCTGGTTTTCCAAAAAAGTAGAAAAGTGTAATGGCTGGATTTCAAGCCGCTGACACTTTGGCAGTTTGAGATTAGTTGATCCTCAAGTACAAAGCTTCATTTGTAATTTCTGCGTTATGTTAGTCCGTAGTTTCTGCGTTATGTTAGTCCGTAGTTTCTGCGTTATGTTAGTCCGTAGTTTCTGCGTTATGTTAGTCCGTAATTTCTGCGTTATGTTAGTCCGTAGTTTCTGCGTTATGTTAGTCCGTAGTTTCTGCGTTATGTTAGTCCGTAGTTTCTGCGTTATGTTAGTCCGTAGTCAACCACTGGTACAGTTCTTTCTTATCTTGATTACAAACTATAAAAAAAAAATAGTGAACCCTTAGGAGAGAGTGGGTGGGTCTTTTAGCTTTGTTCGTTCTCCCTGGTCATCACCATATTTAACCTTTCTTCAAACAAAAGATCGGTGTATATTCATTTTACCATGCCCTTTGACCAAATTAGATGAATAATGTTTCTTCCAAAACATTAATTACAAACATTGCCCAATAATTATTTAATTTGAGTGTATTGTTTAAATCCTTAAATAGCAATATCATTTTCACCTAATCTTATCTCTCAGGGTCAACTTTTGTCTGGATCACTACATCTATTTCCCTCTCTTAACTGCCTATATGGATGAAAGAGGTAAAGACTGTCGAGGCAAATAAATCATTCCCATTTGTGCCCCCCTTCAAATTAAATGCATGTGAGGAAGGCCAATTACCAGAGGCATCTCAGTCATGTGATCTTGATTGACTCGTGTAATGGGATAGGGTGGAGCTAAGCTTACAGATTGTGAAGTGGAAATGCCTCACGTATCGGTAACATGTTAGTTTAGTGATCTTCTGCGGTTTACATTGAAATTGGATTTTATTCCGTGGTATCATCTCGGATTTAGGGACAATCTTATGTATTGTGCCACAAGTCCTTACACAACTGCAGGTAGGTGGTTTAATAGGATGTACAATTTTTACTTACGTTGCTGATATTTTTTTCTCATTTTACCTCTATAATGTCAGGTGATAAGGATGCTGGGTAGCCATGTATATAAATTCTCTTCTCTACTCTCCCTAGAGATAAATTCATTTGATCTGTCTCCAGGTGATGTTTACTTCAGAAGAGAATTCATTTATAATAATACATTAATAATTTTGTTGTCTAAATGAAATAGAGTTGTACAATTATGTTGTAGGTGCATAAAACAAATCTGAAAGTTTAGTATTATTTTTAAATATATGCTGCTGTAGAACTCTATTAAAAATAATGTTTATTTACACTTATAAACATTACATCCATTAAAAACAAAATCTCTGATGTATATCACCATCATGAAATTTAAAAATGCTTGATACATATGCCACGAGGAGAAGAACAATACATTCTGATTAACCAAAAATTTGTAAATTCATTTTTTCTATTCTTGTACAAATACCATTGATCAGGATTTGTCATATAACTGAGAAAATGGGGAGAGGTTCCCACCACCTCCATTTTATAAAACGGAAATAATTGAGAAAATTGGGGAGAGTCTCACCACCTCCATTTTGTAAAGGGTGGGAGGGTTCTGAAAATATTGTTTAGTGAAGAAAAATGTTAACGTTTGAAAATACATTGCATTAATTATTTAGTTTAGTTCTTCTTGTTAGTTATTTAGTTAGTTCTTTATTATTTAGTTCTTCTTGTCTTTTTAAAAAACAAAATCAGCCTAAATCTCAGTTTTAGAATAGACATGCAATTCTTCTAATTCTTACATTTAGTGTCATTCTCATTATATTTAT
Organism: Potamilus streckersoni; assembly: GCA_016746295.1. NCBI lineage: Eukaryota > Metazoa > Mollusca > Bivalvia > Unionida > Unionidae > Potamilus > Potamilus streckersoni. The sequence continues at coordinate 783,080 of JAEAOA010000318.1, read as the reverse complement.
GTCTTCCTCATTGTCACCATCAATTTTATAGACTTGCAAGATTAGTGATGTGCAAGCGTACGCGTGCACACACACAACACACACACACACACACACACATATATATATATATATATATATATATATATATATATATATATATATATATATGAGAGAGAGAGAGGAATGGAAGAATGATGGAACACTTTCCAGCAGCCAGATAGATTGTACATGTTAATGTGAGATTGATGATCATGAATCACGGTATATTTATTGTATTACTTTCAGATTAATTTAAATGTGATATTAAATGAATTCTGCGATTGAACAGAAGCATTTGAAATCACTGAGATTAATTACTTATTTAATTTAAAATATCTAAGACTAACTGTTGCAGTCTGCATAATACCTTCAATTAATTTCCTACACAACCTGTACCATTATCATGTAACTGAGAATTATCACTGCTAAAGTTGGAACAAACGAAGTCAACCACCCCTTGAAATGTCAGTGAATATTCGACAAGTTTTGGATTCGAGAACACAAAAGAGGCTGTACAACCATCAATTTGTACTTGGGCAAGAAGGGTTCTTAATTTAAACAGAAATGAAATTACACAGTACGGTAAGTACGTGTGTTTTATGTTCATTCATTTGAATAGCATTTTATGGGTTTAGTATTTTTCTATATGGATGCAAGCGGAAAAGTAAACAGCACACTGTGGTAATAGTAGGGTAGGAAATAAAATGTAGGTTTGGTAATTAAATGTGTACTTTCCTGGACATTTTAATCTCCAGGATAATTTTCTTCTGATGAATTTTCTGAAGCATGATCTAGCATGAAGTCAAATCTTCAATGAGTCATGCAGTTTTAAAAATTAAGGGTAAATACGTAATGCAAATACAAAATTTGGGATATTTTGGCCACGTGATTGTGAGTACTGATCACTGACAATAGACCGAATAGGGAAAATTATAACTAATTTCCAGAATTGTTTTGCACGAGCGTGCAAATTGTGGGCAGGACTTGGAAATTGCCCATCGTACAAAACATATGATGTATTTAATAGACTGGGTTTTGTTTTTTCTTCTCATGCTTCATTATATTGTATTGTAAACAAAAACGAAACACCAAACTGGCCCGGCCCTAGGATGTGCGGGGCCCAAGGCAGCAAACGATATTCGCGAGGCCAAAAGCAAAAAAAAAAAAAAAAGGTATTGCTGAGTAGCACGGGGCCCAAGGCGGTTGCCTCGTTCGTCTTGCCCTAGGGTTGGGCCTGACGCCAAATACAGTACTTTCGTCAAACTGGTGTTAATTCAAAGATTTCCTGATTTTTGGGTATTGACTGGTACAATAAAAAAATAATTCAATAACCATTATGACATGTACTAAGAACAAAAAAGAAAGAGCCTGATATAAGAAAATTTATTTGAGTGTGAGAATTCCTAAGATTACTCCTTGCATTATGGGATCGTGGTCTATGTGTTTAATTAGACATTACTTATACACGAGTATGTCCAATCTTTTTAATTCGCAAGATTAAAGTTTGAGACGACAATATAACGACCTTGAAACATAGCATGACCATATATACCAGTTGCGTGATTTTATGTTAGAAATATTGTTGTCAAACCGCATGTATTGATCTATTCTTTGCTGGTATGCTAATGTAGTAGACGGACAGAAAGGCACTGTGCAGGAATATGTAATAATTATATGTACACCTTCGGGGAACAATGGTGACAGTTATATAACCATGTAGACAATACATTAACGTAGGAGTCACTCATACGAAAGTACAACTTTTGTCCTATTACATAAATACTCCTCTCTCTCTCTCTCTCTCTCTCTCTCTCTCTCTCTCTCTCTCTCTCTCTCTCTCTCACAGAAACATGGTAGTATCAAAATCACTGCCAGTTTAGCAGCTTCTAATTACACCCTTTCCCCATAGGAGTTACCGATAATAAAAAATATATTCTTGTTACCTCGCTAGGTGGAGATTTAGACTCAAAATCCAATGCTCGCCTGTTCGGTACCAGTGCAGGCCAACACAGTTAGCTGGCTACCGTGTGTCCTTGGGAAAAGCACGCATTAACGCGCAAAAAATATCATTCGGGTTTAAAATCTGTTCTCCACTCTTTGTGATGATTTTATAGCGACCGCTTAGAGGTCTTGTTCGTGTGACATATTATTCCCATAATCGCTAAATGTATCAGCCAATCAGATGAAGTCATATACCGTCGTGTTTGGGAGACTGAGTAGTATGGCTGAAGAGCATCAATGGGCGCCGAGCGATTTGAATCACTTTAAAATTTTTGAAAGCTGCATTTCTATTGCCTATTTAAAAAGTTATAAGAACACGACCCCTAAGCGCTCGCTGTCAGATCTTCACGCAAAACTGTGGAGATCTCAGATTAAAAACCTCCAAGATATTGAAACATTCTAGTGATGCAGAGGTCTGAAGTTTTAAACTGACATTGGGGGGGGGGTACGTCTCTTTTGTAGAGAAAAGTATAAAGTTATCCAGTAAGGGTTTAACACCATATACAGTGACGTTTTAGTTAAACTCTTTGTTTATTATAAGGGGGGAAAAATACTCTCTCCATAAGAGTGTTTATTTGGTTCAAAGGGATGTCTGGAATAACCTAAGTGTGTCAGTTGCAAGTTTGATGGAGAAAGACCCTAACAAATCATCCTTTACCATGTGAGAGGCTATATGCAGCAGGCTAAGCCTCGTGTCACACCTTGACAGGTGATCATCATGATAAATATAGGTGATAATCACTGAATAATAACGCTGTCAATCAACTCGAGTCCAGATTGGAACCTGCTGTTCCTTTTATTTCCCTGGACAAGAAATAAACATCATCATGATTTGATCTCAGCTCGACTCTATCTGCACGAATATCACTTTTATTACTTTAGCCACCATATAGTAGCCAGCATTAAATAAATGTTTAGAACGATCCTTTTATTTGCTGTTATTTTCGTTTAGGGTCACTCCCTGTTTTAAAGATTTCCCATTTTATGTCCTGTTTTTTATTACTAGAGTACTTTCAGGTACACATCTTGTTAAACTTGATTTAAGAAACACGATCTTCAAATAAAATACCCCAAAAATATAATTTTCAGCTTGAATGGGAAGTTAGCAGATATTATTTGTCCATTTCATGAACTGAATGATTGAGTTTCAAAATGATGCAAGGACATCTTTTCATATACCGAGACCGTTTGAACAGCTGTCCCAGTGGGAATAAGTTAAACGTGCATTGAAATAGACATTCGCTATGGATGAAATTATTGTCACTTACAAGCACTTACAAGCACATTGAAATTGATGCTAGACACTTCAGTACCTAGATACCAATGACCCTCATTTTTCATAATAAAGCATAAGTTATATGTCCTTCTAGTTTGGGGGAAGTATGGTTTTTGTAATAGCTTAGAGTAAGCTTTCTTTACAGTTAGCTGTTTAAAAGTATGCACTGTAAATGCTCAAAATGCAGGAACTTATGGTTGTTTTTCCCCCCACCCGAGCGAATAAGATCACCCCCTATCTTATATCCTATCTATATATAAACACATTTGTCTGTGTCCTGGCTGCCAAACAAGAAGTCGCGAGTTCGAACTCGCAGTTGGATCACATTTTTTTTTAAATACTTCTTTTGTAATTTTATGTTCAAACTTTCTTTTAAACTCTCACCCCAATTTTGTTATTTTTTAAATCTTTTTTTTTTAATTCCTTTCTTAAGACACATATTTAACCTAGTTACTTTATGTAAATCTCTATATTTAAGCCAGTCTGACGAATGAAGATGTTTAGGATCGTTTTTGCAAGGAGGAGTTGAAATTTATTTCAGGAGGATAGATACGATAAACATCGATGATATCATGATTAATTTGCAGCCATTGATTTTAGGCTGGATTGTTCATAATTTTAATTTTTGTAAAACAATGGGTTTAGGTTGAAAAGAAAAAGGAAAAAAGGGTAATTGTCCAATTTTGACTTTACCTTAGCATAATATTTGTCATCTAACTCTGACATCAAAATTTTACCACTATCAAATATGGCTATTTCCTTAATATATGATTTTTAAAATATATGTTTGTCACATTTTGTAAAATACATACTGGTTCAACAAAATTAACAAGGACAGTAACTTAGCTTCATATAGGCAATGACACATTCCTCACAGCTGGGGTTGCCATCTGTATTTTTTTTAAGGAACCGCTCCATATTGAATATTAAAATGTAGACATGTCAGTTTCTTAAAGGCTCACACGTGTTCTGTGCTCTAGATATGTTCAGGTGGCTGTCATGGTTACAGTGACAGAATAGCAGAAAACGAACTTGGTATGTCGATTTTGTAGAGAATGCCTACAGGAACCTGATGTGCAATATACACCATTTACTTTGGTTACTAAGCAAATCAACATCTGTCAGCCCTTTGACCATTTTCTTCTTTGACAGATCTGTTGTAATAAGTACAAAAGATAAGACAATAAATTAAAAGAGTTCGACAGATGCACGTTCATGTGACGAGCGTCTTTGGCAAGAATTTCTGAAACTATTAAAAATAGTACAGTTTGCATTGACTGTAGGGTAAATTGGTGCTTCTTAGAGAATTGTTTTTCTGTTCAGTGAAAAGGATAAATTACAGATAGGATTGCCAAATATTTAACTTCACCAGATAAGATCATGATAAAGAGTGCTAACAAGCTAGCAGTTACGCTTTTCATTTGTATGCAGTAATGATTTACTTTTTGTGCGGTATAAGATTTTTTTGACTGCAAGTCTACAATTCTGCCTACATGGTGACGATTAAAATGGAAGTTTTAACATTATGCATGAAAGTTTTGTCTTGCTAAAGTGTATCTCAACATTACTTTTACAAATATACATGCATTATTTGGTCAGGTATAAATTGCTCCCATCTGTGAAAGCACAGACCTAGATCTGTCGTATCATGAATTAACATGTAAGGAACTAAGCTGTCAGCTTGAAAAGTAGAATTGGCAGGGTCATCACTGATAGCTGGAACCGTGTATTGTGGCAGATTTTTTTGTTATAATTTTAATCAGATTGATCTCTGTCCGCATAAAAAATTTTAAAATTTTTAAATTGTTATAGTTAATTAAAAATCCAAAAACACACACACACGCGCGCGCGCGCGCAACGAGTTCGGATCTAGGCTCAATCAATGTGGGTATGTGAGAAAGCGTGTTGGTAGCCTGCCATTGGTTCATCCCAAGATCTTCCGGGCTGTTCCTTCACTAAATATACTGGTAGCCATGTTTAGCATTAAACATCACAGCGCCAATTCTTATACATCTAGTGGCACAATATGGCTATGAAGTTTGAAGAGGAAGGACTGCCGGGCTTGAGTGGGGTGGGGTAGGGTGGAGAGAATCATGAAAACAGTCACTCATATCATATACATCATAAACAATTTTCTCAAGCTTGCCTTTTATACCTGTATATGAGCCGACATAATCTTCAATTGACTTTGCGATCATAGTTATTGGGTCCTAAATTTGTTCTTTAGGTAGAAAGATGTGTAGATAAGTGAGAAAAAAAAATCCACTACTGATTATAACATCCAACCCCATTTTAAGGTATATTGGCTCCACGTCTGGTTATGCCACACAGCATGGTTATTTCAGCAATCACTGTGAGGAAAACAAGTGACCATCAAAAAAGGCTTTTGTACCGGTTGATTAGATTTATACTTCGTGTCCAAGGAAGGCCAGCTTTTGTCAGGGGACTTTAAATTTGGTGTCAAGGCTTTTGAGAATAAATTGACATACTGTGCCTCTGTGTAAAGGTTATTGTGTACTACCCTAATTATCTTAAAGAGACACAAAAATCACTTCTGGGGATGTCTGCATGTACAGAAGCCTTGCAGTGCTCTTAGGATCCAGTTATTGTGATTTTTCCTTGTTTCTTGATCCAGCATTGCGATTTATACACGATTTATACGGCATTTTTGTCTAGTTGTTTTGTTAGACCCAGCTGCAAGTGTCATACTTTACTTATAATGAAATATGAATGGGGGCCAATTTAGCAGGTGATAGTATTTGACATGTTTAGAAGTGTGTTTGATTGTGTGTGTGTGTGTATATATATATATATATATATATATATATATATATATATATATATATATATATATATATATATATATATATATATATATATATAATGACCATGATCAGGTATTTGAATTTTTGAAAATGCTTTCAGACTTATTACATAATGGTGTTCATTTATCTACAGCATGCGACCCCTTCTGATTCCAACTTCCATGTATAACTTCATCCTCCAATCACCAAAGTGATGTCTTACTCATTTTTTGCACCCTCCACGTAATAGTTTATCAGCGTAAACAAATTATATTTATCGTCTTATTTCTATTTTTCAAAGAGAAAATACATTTTTGCTCACTTTTGAATATGTATTCTTTAGAACAAGCTTCAGATTATTTTCTTGCATATTTATATATGCAGCCTCTACCCACCTACCAAGTAAATACAAACAAACATTAAGAGGAATATTATAATTTATGGTATTTAGGCATTTAATGTGATTTAGACTGAAGAGTAGTGTCTTACAGCATTAGTCAAAGTAGACTATCAAAAAATAGGGTTTTTCTGTTATGTTAGAAATTTATTTTATTTTATTTTTTTATACTGAATTTCAATGAAGTATAGCTCCTACATGTATATGGTCATTTTGTATTCGTTGTTTTTCCAGAACTCTGATAACTAGCAACAATAAGGATATGTCTGTATTGACAGCTAGAACAATACCTGGATTGTAAATGACAAGGAAACATCATATTGCTGATTGGGGGGGGAGAGACAAGGCATGAATATCAGCAAGCATGTGATTGCAGAGGGTTTGAGAATGATTAAATTTGAAAATGTATGTGGTGCTTGTTTTAATAAGAAAACTGATTTGGAATTCACAAGCATTACCATTACTACCTGGATAAACAGGACACTAGAGTCACAATTATTGACTTAATACTCTGAATGATGCTTGAAAAAATGCCCAGGTTAATGAACATACGATTCTTATCAAGTCCATGTGCTAATCAGGTATGATATTTGTTGTCAGGTGTCTAAAGATTAATCAATTTCCAACCTCTTCTGGAAGAAAACAACAGCTGTTTCTTGACTGTATCTGAGCAACTGTGTGACTGTGTGATTTGTCTGTCTTCACAGTTTCTGCAGCTCTTGAGAGAAAAATAATGGATTTTTTTTCCTTCTAAACTCCCTTCCCTATGAGACTGTTTCATCCTGACTTGTTTTGCGAGAGGTCGTTGTTTTCATCAGGACATGAAAGACTAATGTTGAGACATTGAGTACGAAATGCATCACCCCAAACACACATCAGCCCACGTGGGTGTGCATGAGCAGGATTTAAACTTAGTAGTGACACCAGTACACTGACCTTTAAGCCATTGTGGCTCCCCGTTGTTGTGGGTTTAATGCCATTTTTCAGCATGCAATAAGTTATACATGGCAACTAGTAAAAGAGGTTGATGAAGAATCTTTGAAAATCCCAGTTAGAACCACCACCAACCTATGGTAAGTTACTGGCATGTTTTCTTGCATACCCTAAGTCCAAGACTTGAACATTTATGAACAGCGGTGACGATGGCAGTGATCAGTGAAATACGCTGCTTTAGAGCACTTGGTCCCCCAGGGCATCATGCTCCCTGTGGTATTGCACGTCTAGATGTTGATTAATTGGATACATCTGAGATAGGAACATCCCTGTGTGAATAGTTTTGCATGTCTAGAAGCTCATAGACAGATAAAAATCCCTGACAAAGTAATTGAACTTTTGTCTTGATTTAGTAGGGAAGAAAGGCAATCAGAGAATATTGCAAAGATGAAGTCCGATAATCTTGTCACACAGAGAAAGATATTTATACCTTCTTGTGTTACCACCTAGTATATTTTATGACACCCTTTCTTCTCTATAATGTGTCATCAGTCCTTTGATTTTCAACAGATTGATTAACATGAAAACATCAGGTTCCTTTTGTTTGCTGTAATTTATATTTAGCTTGGGACACTGATGTATATATAGCACAGACTTTTGTGACCTGACATTTAAAAATTACTTTTAAAAGTCTAATCTTCAGCAAAATTAATGAATGATTGTACACAGTTACTTGTTTGTTGTTTTAAAGCACATTAGCACATAAAAGGCTACATATAATCTAGTTTAGAGTCACAGGAGTAAAATGTCATGTGCAGAGACACCAAAGCAGTCTACCTGGCAATAGGATGATGTGAGCAGGTTTTGAACCCACGATCCTTGGCTTTCAAGTCCAACATGCTTACCAGAGTCACTGTGGCTTATCAATTTGAAATAATAAATAAAGCAAAAAGATCAAATCATAAGATGATACTCTTTTTGTCACAAGCACCACAATTGCCATCAAAACCACTATCATCTTCCATCTTCACCACAAAACAGCCACTATCATCGTCATTATCACTGCTTTCACCATCACAATCAAGACCATTGTCATCATCGTCATCTAACAGTAATGCATTCCTTGTATATGTGTAGGTGTCATTCATGTTGTATCCCAAATATTGTATTAAGGATGATAACATTAGAGAATATTTCCCATTGTGGCCAATATGAGTTCTTTAGAATAAACAACACTTTGCTGAAGATAAGGGTTGGTGTTCAAAGCATGAAAAAAATTTAGCACCTAATCTATTTAATCTTCTTTTCTGATTCATGAAGGAAGACACATAATCCTGAAAATCTTGGAATTCTTTTTACACAGATATGAAACCCGCTTTCAACATTGAAGCAAGATTCTTTAGAGAGTTGTTAATTGATCTTGAGAATTTGTTTTTGAAAAGGACTGACGAAAAAATCTGGTATTTTAACTTAAAAATCCAAGTTGAAATGAGTTTTGCTTTTATCAAATATGCAGATTATACAGAGTATGGAAAAATGTCAAAATTCATCTTTGATGGATGGTTTTTAAAGGAGGAAAAACTGTATAATATTTACACAATGGATAACCCATAAATCTATGCATTGGATGGATATGTTGATAGAATTTGGTATAGTGCAATATCACCCAGAACTTATTTACACCAATTTCCTCAAAATAAAATGAAATTGTGCAATACTTAAAAGTTTAAACTTTTTTTATTTTACAGTAACTGTGGAGGAGTTATCACATCACAATTTTTATATTCTAGTTTAGAGAGGTATGATATTAGCTTGAAAAGTTAAAGGTAATATATATATATATATATATATATATATATATATATATATATATATAATAAGTTGATCAAAATATTCTCTTTTATTCATATTACATAAGTTTTTTTACCAGTTCATTATTGTTTTGTTATGGTTATATTACATTTTAAAAGAATATATTTGTAAATCAGTAAATCAAAAATTACAGAATGGTTCCAAACCTTTACTTTTTAGTAAACAGTGATTTAAGATATAGTAACACTTGAGAATTTGTCTTCTTGTGTCTGCAGTAAATTAGACTAGGAGAACTGTTTCAATTGGTTTTCCTATATATTACTATGAAAATGTTTATTTGTACTCTTAGATTAATTTGCAGTATTATTTTTTTTTTTACAATACATGCTTTTATAATTGAAAAAGATATACAAATAGTTTTTGGATTAAATATCTGCTTCTAATCAATGCTCAGAATATAAATTTAAATGTAAATTCCTAGCTTATCCTCTGTTCAGGTCTGTTCTTTTCTCCATTTCATTTTAAATAATCATTTATGTTATATTTTGTTGGAAATAAGTTTTGTTCGATTTCAAAAAAAAAATTTATTCCTGTGTGGCATTTATTAAAAATTTTCTAAGCCTAGCCTGTCACAGGTAGTGAATGTGCATTTCATTCAGCTTTGATATCTGGTACATTACGTTAGAGTTGTCAGTTTCAATTATACTTGGGGCTTTATTTGGACTTGCCATTTTCTAAACTTTATGCCATTTAATCACGCTATTTTACTGTTAATATTGACAATATTAAGAACATATCAGAAAATGCAATCAAACAACTAAGGTATAATGACCTGTTACTCCATCAATATAACTATTTTTGAAAGCTGTATTGATTGTTTTTAGTCACCTCATCTTCTCACAAAGGTTTAATTAGAATCAGCTAATTGCCTCTTTGAGGATTCAACAATGGTTGGTAACTCCAGCAAATGTAGGAATCCCTGTTACATTGTGCAAGGTAGCTTCATACATTGAAATGAATATCACTTACTGAGCCTTGTGGCATAGTTTATTTTTAATATTATGTTCTACTATATTCCTACTTTTTTAATAACAGAAAAAAAGTTAATCCAGTTTGCTCAAGTGTGCATTGCCAAATCATTTACTATTTATATATCATTGTTTACAAGTCCAACTAAATGCAAACTATGCAGACCCAGATCTGCTATAACTTGCAGTTTGTTAGGACTAATTAGTAGAACCAACAAGATAGACTTTTGTCTGTTAGATCATCATGGAGGAGTAAATCAGGGACTGTGTTGTTTGCAGTTAGACTATCATTTTCTGATATGTTCTTAATATTGTCAATATTAACTTAAAGGAATATGAGAATTTGGTATTTATCTAAAACTCTTACTGACAGTTTTATGTTAGTTACATTGTCAATTTCTTTTATATTGTGATTTTTGAAGATGAGATATGTTCCATATGTACTCACTTATAAGTAAGGTAACAAATTGCAAACAATAAAGATCCTGACCTGCCATAGGATAATGTGCCTGCAGGCTATGTTATTTTTTTTTTGTTCTATTGAATTTTCCTATCAAACTGCACAGACCCATATCTGCCAAGATTTACAGTTTTACCATTAGATGACTTCTAAGTGAATATTCATGGTGCCTTATCACCATAATAAGCCCAATCCCACTTTTCAAATCATTATTTCCCAAATCAGTTTTGTTTAAGAAAGCATTATCCAAGTAAAATGAAGTTTTTAACAGTTTTACAAAAGCTGTCCCAATGATTTGTTGTCCCCAATATGTGGTATGCATTCTGTTGGAAAATGAGAATTTTTAGCATATTCATCAATTCCTTCAGTATTTTTTGTTGTACAGAAGAATGTCCTGACTGTTAAATATTTTAGAGCACAAGATTTTGGTTTAAAAATGTACAGAATCCTGCCATTAGATCAACCCAGTTCAGGTGATATGACGAATCCTTTGGAAGGGCAATTTTCTCCTATGGATTTGGCATTAAATAACCTACCTGTGCTGTTCAGCTTTTGATATGTCAAAGAAAATAAACTACAAAAATATATTTTCCATACATAAGGAGATAATAAAACTCTTTAACTTTAATAACTACAAACCCAAACATAAATCATTAAAATTTTGTAGGGTTTTGTTAAAATTCAGGTTTAAGATGTAGAAAGTTTTAAATGTATGCTAGGATTGATCAAATCATTAGAATTATGTATTTGAATGCCTGATGTTTAAGTTGTGGAATTCTTATAGTAATTATTAATCATGGGACATTTATACATTTGTAAGAAATGCTTCACTGTACTGGACATGAATCATTGAGACATAGGTCATATTAACACATTAGTGATATTGCTGGAGAAGACTCTCGTGAGCCTTCAGTTCCTGATATTGGAGAAAGATCATTTGAGTTATGGAATGTCATGTGTAATATAGAAAGGTCAGTACACAGTCCATCAAACTTTGACGGGTTGGGTTAGTCATGGTACATCTGAAGTATTGCAACACAAAAACATACATAGATACCAGTGGGTGAAGAAGTTTTAATGCTTTGATCAATCCAAGTAAAGATGTTTGGGAATCAATTATTTATCAAAGGAAGACAGATTTACTGCCTAATGTTAGGCTATCAATCAAAAAAAGGCAGTCCTTTATGATATTTGTAATAAGAAAGGCTGTGACATATAGAGTTTTTGGCTATGTACAACAAAGATTATTTGATTGTCATTTTGTTGTCATGGTATTAAAAAAAAACTAAATATTGGATATTTATTGTTAGCATTCCAGGCCTACATGTTGTAAAGACATCAATCATTGAGAGTAGTCATTAAATTGATCTTTGAAGACAAATTTTTTGGAACCTGATCGTTTTACAGCACCTTTTAACCCTTTAAAACAATTTGCTGTCTAGAATATTTACATTCACATATTTGAATAATACTGAAATTCATGGTCTACAAAAAGAAACATGATTGTTTTTATAGTTAATTTTGTGTGTAAAGTAATGCTTTAGTTTTACATGACATTATACATCAGCACAATACTTATTAGAATGAGTGTAACCTGTGTTTTTTGTGTCACTGTGTGTGTGGTTGTGTGTGTGTTTCTGTGTAACTTTTTTTGTGGAGGGGAATATATGTAATCATGCTCATATCATTCCATATTGAAATTTAATATTGATAACATTACTAGATTGACATAGATACAGTTACTTATTATATCTTGTTTAATTTTTGTCATTCCTGTCAGGTAGTTTGATTCAGCCAGTGTCCCCAAATTGGCTATCAGGGATGCTTTCTGTCTGTCAGTAATGCTGGCATGAAAAGCTTTCAGTAATACCTCAATAAGTCCTTGATCAAAACTAGACAACTCTTAATTAAGCAAGGAAATGAAAAATGAATTTGGACAAGTACAATGTTTCCTGGATGTCTTGGTTACTACAGCCATTTCAGGGACAGATGGAGCCAGTTTTCTGCATAAACTGCCATAGTTCAGAAGGGGGGGGGCAAGGATGATGTGTGTAATCTGAGATAAAAGTTGGAATCAACTGGTGGGAAGGGAATGCAGAACCTTACAATCTTCACACACACCCCACTTCAGCACACACACACACACACACACACACACACACACACACACACACACACACACACACACCTTCAGTTACTTCTCCTCAAAGGTTAGAAATCTGCAAACAAATGCATTTTAAATTTAAATGTGGACTACAGAATTTGATTGATTAAACTTTAGTCAGACTTAGCATGGATCCTATACTTGCATTCAGCTGTTAACATAGAAGTTGATACCTTGTCCATCAGGTAGAACCAAATCTGCTGGAACAAGTTATCCACACCTGTATATTTGTTGCAGATTACTGAATATTCAGTGAATTTGCAGTTATGCAGAGGATACAACCATAGTTTGAATTTTAATTATCATATTACAATTTGGGGAATATTTACACTTTACAGAATTTTTTTAGTACTTGAAATGAATTAATTAAAAAAAAGAAATAAAAAATAATAGAAAAAAAATCTGACCATTATGGCTAGAAATGACTTACACATAGAATGACATGCCAAAATAGATATAGATAATTTTCTAAGTTTCAAGTAAAACAAAATGTTTTGAAGACATTAAACATGTCTTGCATTTCTGCTTGTTAGAATTACTTGCACAGTGCAGATCTTTATATTTTATATCGTAGATATTTTGTTGATTTTGGGGTGAACATTTGCTGATTTACAGATTTTTGTGTTCACCCTGTTCAAACATACTAGTGGTCTCATTGCTTCACCTGTGAACTGCAGTGAAGTGTACTTAGATCTTAAAATGTAATTAATTAGCCATTGCTTTCAGAAAAGTCTGGCATTGTGGGGTGTATGGTTCAGTAAAGAAATGGAAAAATAATAAATTCTAAATTATACACACTGCAGTCTTCATGGCTGAGCCATGATAGCTCAGTTGGTATAGTATCCGATTCATAGTCCATGGGGTTGCAGGTTCGATACTCTACCAAACCAGACCAGGGCTTACTCAGCATCCCTGAAAGAGAAACTTAAAATTACGAAAAGTGTCCTTAAGAAAAAGAAGAAAACAACCAGCCAACAGTTTCTGTGGCAGATACTGTAATTACATAATTGACAAGCTGTTGTAGCTTGCATTGGGAGTTGTTGCTGGTGTAGCCATACAAATCTTGTTTCTAGCAGAATGCTAAACATTAAATTTTATCTGAACTTTCTCACTTACCATGCTCTAGCTTGGTGGTAAATAAATTTAGGTGATTATATTTTTAGTCACACCAGATAAATTTGATCAAACCAGAAATCACTGACTTAACAGAATTTGTATATTTAAATATTTTAGATGTGCCACAGGATTCCGCTAGCTGAGATTATTTGGAACAAGTACTGGATATCTTAAGGAAAATAGACGAGCATTACCAAATTTTATTTAAACAAATTAACTGTATAATTAACTAAGAAATTGGATTGCAGATTACATTGTTTTAGGACATAATAAAGTGACCCCAGCATCCTTATCGTTATTCTCTGTTTGGTTTAAACTGCTTTAAATTGATATTCATGGCTTTTTGTTCCCATAAATAAAAGTATCAAATGTGGGACTATATATGAGGAAACACTGTTTGAGATTGGCTAGAGTTTATCCCTTGCTGATCTGTTTCACACCTGTTCCATGTAGCTACTTTATTCAGTCTTCTGACAACTATGGTTAAATGTGGCATTGCTGGGTACAGTGTTTCCCCTTCCCCTTAGTTAAATCAGACAAGTAATTAAGGTCCACTGATAAATTTGTAATTTAGGGCATATCAAGGGAATACCTTGGCTAAGGAACAGAATCACAGTCTCAGAAAGGTGAAAATAACATAACCAGTGAAGCAAAATGATTAATTTCAACTGGTCAGGATATCTTCTTTACATTAATTAGTAAATTTCATATGTGTGTGTGTGTGTGTATATATATATATATATATATATATATATATATATATATATATATATATATATACACATGCTTAAATAATATAAACTTATTCTGAAGGAAACTCAGTATATTTTGTTTTGATTCTTACTGGAACACTGGTCTGTGAAAGAAAATAATGGCAATTTTGCAGCATTTTTCAAAAGAAAATGGGGTACCCTAGTAGTTGAATGGTCTAAAGCGCTCACTGTTAGGGATCATTGCTATCTCAATTCTGTCTGCATGGGTTCAGTTCTTAGGTTTGGCCAGTGTAGGATAAGAGAAAACTTGTCAGTATCTTCTCCTGGGTCAGTGGTTCTTTCCGGGATTTTCCCAGGTTCTTTCCTCCACCAGTTGTACTGGCCACCATGTATAGCCTATCATGTGCTGAAAAATGGTATCAAGTCCCACAACAACAATAACAACAAGTGCAACAAGAAAAAATTCACAGCTCCAAGAAGGAAACAAACAATGTAGCAATATTTTTATAAGAGAATAATTGATTTCAGTGTAGATAATTTGATATTTGTTGACTAAACAAAAGATCATTGAAGGCTGGTTATGTATCAGTTTTTTATGCATCATTTTCTTCATTCTAAGGCAGAATCACTCTCTGTAAGACAGTGTATTCCATGGTTGGAATTATATTGAGGGAGTACAGTATAATGAAGGAGTATACTCCATGGCTTCATAGGACAGCATTATAGTAGGTGAATACTGTATGCTTGAATGATTAAAATTCGAGCAAAGGAATCAAAATGTGTATGTTTGGTAGGTTAACACACAGGGATAGTAGTGGAACTCCAAATCCTCATGAAACTTCATTTTGACCTTAAATTTTTTTTTTTAAAAAGCATTAAAACATCGATAGAAACCTAATTTTTTTTAAATATTTTTTTTTAAAAAAAAAATGATGTTAATGGCTCTACCCTGATCCAACAAAAATAATTTTTAGACAGTTTTTCATTACACTAGACTAACAGTTGAGAAAGCATGCAGATTTCTTAGCATTTACAGGTATTTGTGTTTTATTCATATATTAATTTTCACTTATCTTTATTTTCATTTTATTTTTAAAAAAATCAAAGTATAATTTATAAAAATTTTAATGAAGGCTACAGTCTTCATGAGGATAATCTTGTAACTGATTTTTGTTATGGACTGCCAAAAAAGATTTTAAAACATTGAGAAACATAAAAGAAACTCAAATTCTACAATTGAATTTCAATTTTGATGCTGAACATAATTTTCAGCACACGATAAGCTATTTGGAATGGTGAATATATTTGATGGAGGAAAAACCTAAGAAAAACCCTAGGAAGAACCATAAACATTCAGTTAGCTAATGGCAAGTTTTCCCTCATATCCTCATTGTTTGAACCCAAGACTCAAACCCAGAGTTGATACAGGTGAATACCTTACACTACTAGGCCACCTATCAAAATATGTTTTGAAATCTGTTTCTTTTGGATAGTAAAAGTCAATCAGTATGTCAGGAAGCAGGTAAAGCATCCCTTGGTTTTGGTTTTTAATCCAGCAGAATTCTTCTCATGATGAACTGATAAAATTTTGTGAATTATTTCTGCCTTTCCTTAATTATTGATTGTGTAATCAACATCTGTGCTAACAGTTGCAGAGTCTTTAAGATTTGAATGCTACTGGAGGCTTATGTGACCAGAGATAAAGATACTGTGTACAAGGTAACAACCCATGTACATTTCAACACTACTGCTTTTGTACATCCAGGGATTGATCATTCAGTTTTAATTTAATTATGGGATCCAGATAAGGTTCTCTGACAATGAATTTACAGATAATATTTTTATTATTATTGCAATGACATCTTATTGTAAGGTTACCTTACCTGTTATTATGTCAGCTGATAGGGTATGGTACACATTCATCAAATTTAAATGGGAAGGAGTAGCAATAACAAGATTTTCAACATGGCTGCTTTGGCAGCCATATTGGGCAACTCAATGATGCCATTTTCACTTGTTTGGTTCCTCACATTCATATCCATTATCAATCCATACCACAACTATTTCAGAGAACTTTATTTTTTATTAAAGCCAATGCTACTCATCAAAAAAGGACAAAAGAAGATTTTCATAAGGAAAAAGCTATAATCATAAAATGTGGCTGCAAATAAAATTCCTAAAGGATAAAGGTTAGTGACATCTATTATGGAGAAATAGCTTTCAGTATGGCATTAAATTATGGACATAAATTGGATCAATTCCTGCTGGGCAGTAATTCAGAAATGGACATCTCTTTAGTTACATTTGCAGTGAAATGCTTGAGCCAGTGTTTTGTTACATGTAACTGATGCCTGAATCATAACCTATGCCTGTGGTTTCATTAGGGAATTATGTTTTCCCAAACCATTGTTTTTGATTTATGATGGTACTTAATTTTTGGCTATTTGTTCTGATACTAAATGCAGTTAATATTGTTTATGTAGCAGAATTAACAATGGCAGTTAGATAAATAGCTCCATGCTCAGTAATGCTGGCCAATATTGCCGGCACATCCTCCTAGCATTAGTACTAACTGTACTAGCTTATAAGTCTAGTCCAGCTGCAAACTGGTCAGACTCAAATCTACCATCACATGATACACTGGTAGATCAGTCAGTGCAGATTGTCAGGAGTTATCACTAGAGCAAAGAGTAAAGATGCCAGTCTTCAGTCACATTCAGATAGGGTAGATCGGGATCTTTTTTCTTCAGTTGGACTTGACTTATAAACAAGTATATACTGTAATTATGATATTTCCCAGTAGATGTTTATTAAGCAGCATAAACTAAAATCTTCTTTAAACAATTTGATTATCATCTCCATGCACACTACAGCTAGTCAGCTGGTCTACTTGGCCTGCTTCAGTGTGTACTACCTATTGATGGACTTCATAGACCAATATCTGCTGTCAACTACATGCTTATTAGTTCTCAGGTTATAGTCAGATAGTTGCTGTAGTCTTTCATTGTACTAACAACACAAATAAGTTAACAGCCTACATCAAGGTCTGCCCTTAACAATTTTACAAAATAACTGGTCAAGTTATAACAAGGTAGCAATAAAGAAAGCTAACCAGCACATGAAGCTCCTCCTTACAAAAACTTGCACCCTCCATGACAAATAAAGCCAGTTATCTCATGACTGTAACTTGCACTCTGCAGGACAATAGTGTGTGTATGTGTGTGTGTGTATGTGTGTGTTAGAATCTGTGATCTTCCACATCTGAGGTCACACTAACCACAAGGACACATTGCCATCAAACAGAACCAAATTTTTTTTTTTTTTGAAATGTGAAAAATATTAGCCATTCCAGAAATCATTTTTGAAAATTATTCAATCTTATTCAACCATGGTCTTTGTGCTATTCCTAATAATTGCATATAAACTATTTGTCAGTATAAATCTGGATTGTACCATTTTTTGGACAAATTTGTTAAGTGATTTTCTCTGACCTTCAGCATGAAATAGAATTGCTGGCTAGAGCTTAATGCAGTATAGTCTAATGTATAACTTATTTCTACGTGGGTGTTTGACCTGCCCTTGTGACCTCTAATGGATATACATGTGATTATTCATATTTTATGTGTTCATAGTGCTTTAGATTCGATTCACCAACAAGTGGAGAGATCTACATGCAGAATGAACCAGATTTGCAGTCAGATAATCAGGGTCTATCCTAGAATACACAATTGCAGTCAAATAATCATTATTTATCCTAGAATACACAATTGCAGTGGAATGATCAGTGTCTATCCTTTGATACACAGTGACAATCAGATAATCAGGGTCTATCTTATAACACAATTTTTAAATTCATGCAAGTTTCTTACAGAATCATGCTGAAATATCACTGAATGTGCAACAAGTGTGCATTATATTTTCTCTCCAGACCATTTATTGTTCATTAATTATCTCATGTTCATAACATCCCCACCCCCTCTTTTCACAAATGTAGGAAGTATTTTCACTCAAACGTTTCAAGCATAGAATTAGTCTTTTATAATAAACCAGCAATTTAGATAAACACCAGCTGATCTGTCAAATGAAGGCACATTTTTTTCCGCCTGTTCAGTTACATATATTAAAACTTCTAGCAAAGTTACATATATTAAAGACTAGCAAAGTTATGTATATTAAAGACTTGCAGAGTTACTTATAGAAAAGACTTTAGCAAAGTTATGTATATTAAAGACTTGCAGAGTTACTTATAGAAAAGACTTTAGCAAAGTTATGTATATTAAAGACTTGCAGAGTTACTTATAGAAAAGACTTTAGCAAAGTTATGTATATTAAAGACTTGCAGAGTTACTTATAAAACAGACTATCAAAGTTATATATATATTAAAGACTCTTACAAAGTTACTTTTATTAAAAGCTCAAGCAAGTTACTAGTGATTCTGATGAATATTGCTAATCTACTCTTGCAGCTCCTTCATTGACAAAAACCATCTTTAAAATTGCATTTTGACATCAGAAATCTAAAAGTAAAGTAAAAATTTAATATTCAAAGAAGAACTTTTCTTTTAATCAACTAATAAGCATTTGAAATTGGTAATAGCCATATCACTAAAAAATTTACTATTTTGGGATGTTTAAATACATTTGAATAGAGTTTAATTAATTGTTATTGTTGACAATATCTCATCTGTAATTTTCTTTTTTGTTTTGCTTGTTTTATAACTAAATATTTTCCAATCTAATCTTAAATTATTAATTTTGAAAAAAAAGTTTATGGGTTTTACCTCCACTTCACTTAAATTCTTAATTGAAGTATTTTCTTTTTCAAGATCTTCATTCTCCATGAAAATACTTTATACTTTGAATAATTTTTAACAAATAACTATTTATTGGTCTAAAAGGCAAGTAAACATTGTTTTTTATAAACCAAACCTTTATAATATGGTGTGTCAAGGGAATTAAACCTTTTTCACACAACAGGGCTGAACAAAAATGGTCAGCTATTCTGACCTTTGGTTCAATAAAGTTAACTTTATTTTTATTTATTCAGTTCATGCCAACTAACTGGCAGACAAAGAAGTCAAAGGTTTTTCTTTTTCTCCATTCAAAATTAGATAATCAGATTAAGGAAAGGTACTACTGATATTGTTGTTTGTTTAGCAGGTTGCTCTTTGGTGGTAATTGTTTATTAATACTTATTTACCAAATACCCAGCCTACTTGTAAACACCTGTCCACCACTTGCTAAACACTGGCACACTTCAGCTTAGGTAATTAATATTTGGTTGATTTAGAAAGCAGAAAGAGAAACCAAGTGGAACTAGGTTTTCGATGATTAGGTTTACATTCCTTCTCCGTTTAGAAGCTTTCAACCCTTGATAATTTTATAGTGGATACACTGTTAAGATCAACCTGCACAATGAAGAGAAATTTAATAAATGGCTTGTGTAAATTACAGAAATTACTAATCACTTTAAAATTATAATAAATGTTTTTATTTTTTGCTCTTAATTTCTGATACTTATCCCAAAAAAAATCCAGAGAGAAGAAAGAATTTTATCACAACAGTATTCACCACATTTCCAACATACAAATAGTGCCATCATATTCAGTATAGTACCATCATATTCAGTATAGTGCCATCATATTCAGTATAGTGCCATCATATTCAGTATAGTGCCATCATATTCAGTATAGTACCATCATATTCAGTATAGTGCCATCATATTCAGTATAGTGCCATCATATTCAGTATAGTGCCATCATATTCAGTATAGTGCCATCATATTCAGTATAGTGCCATCATATTCAGTATAGTGCCATCATATTCAGTATAGTGCCATCATATTCAGTATAGTGCCATCATATTCAGTATAGTGCCATCATATTCAGTATAGTGCCATCATATTCATTATAGTGCCATCATATTCAGTATAGTACCATCATATTCAGTATAGTGCCATCATATTCAGTATAGTGCCATCATATTCAGTATAGTGCCATCATATTCAGTATAGTGCCATCATATTCAGTATAGTGCCATCATATTCAGTATAGTGCCATCATATTCAGTATAGTGCCATCATATTCAGTATAGTGCCATCATATTCAGTATAGTGCCATCATATTCAGTATAGTGCCATCATATTCAGTATAGTGCCATCATATTCAGTATAGTGCCATCATATTCAGTATAGTGCCATCATATTCAGTATAGTGCCATCATATTCAGTATAGTGCCATCATATTCAGTATAGTGCCATCATATTCAGTATAGTGCCATCATATTCAGTATAGTACCATCATATTCAGTATAGTGCCATCATATTCAGTATAGTGCCATCATATTCAGTATAGTGCCATCATATTCAGTATAGTGCCATCATATTCAGTATAGTACCATCATATTCAGTATAGTACCATCATATTCAGTATAGTGCCATCATATTCAGTATAGTGCCATCATATTCAGTATAGTGCCATCATATTCAGTATAGTGCCATCATATTCAGTATAGTGCCATCATATTCAGTATAGTGCCATCATATTCAGTATAGTGCCATCATATTCAGTATAGTACCATCATATTCAGTATAGTGCCATCATATTCAGTATAGTGCCATCATATTCAGTATAGTACCATCATACTCAGTAATATTCAGTATAGTACCATTATATTCAGTATAGTACCATCATAATCAGTATAGTGCCATCATATTCAGTATAGTGCCATCATATTCAGTATAGTACCATTATATTCAGTATAGTACCATCATAATCAGTATAGTGCCATCATATTCAGTATAGTGCCATCATATTCAGTATAGTACCATCATAATCAGTATAGTACCATCATATTCAGTATAGTACCATCATATTCAGTATAGTACCATCATATTCAGTATAGTACCATCATATTCAATATAGTACCATCATATTCAGTATAGTACCATCATATTCAATATAGTACCATCATATTCAGTATAGTACCATCATATTCAGTATAGTGCCATCATATTCAGTATAGTGCCATCATATTCAGTATAGTACCATCATATTCAGTATAGTACCATCATATTCAGTATAGTGCCATCATATTCAGTATAGTGCCATCATATTCAGTATAGTACCATCATATTCAGTATAGTACCATCATATTCAGTATAGTGCCATCATATTCAGTATAGTGCCATCATATTCAGTATAGTGCCATCATATTCAGTATAGTACCATCATATTCAGTATAGTACCATCATATTCAGTATAGTACCATCATATTCAGTATAGTACCATCATATTCAGTATAGTGCCATCATATTCAGTATAGTGCCATCATATTCAGTATAGTACCATCATATTCAGTATAGTGCCATCATATTCAGTATAGTACCATCATATTCAGTATAGTACCATCATATTCAGTATAGTGCCATCATATTCAGTATAGTGCCATCATATTCAGTATAGTGCCATCATATTCAGTATAGTACCATCATATTCAGTATAGTGCCATCATATTCAGTATAGTGCCATCATATTCAGTATAGTACCATCATACTCAGTAATATTCAGTATAGTACCATTATATTCAGTATAGTACCATCATAATCAGTATAGTGCCATCATATTCAGTATAGTGCCATCATATTCAGTATAGTACCATCATAATCAGTATAGTACCATCATATTCAGTATAGTACCATCATATTCAGTATAGTACCATCATATTCAGTATAGTACCATCATATTCAATATAGTACCATCATATTCAGTATAGTACCATCATATTCAATATAGTACCATCATATTCAGTATAGTACCATCATATTCAGTATAGTGCCATCATATTCAGTATAGTACCATCATATTCAGTATAGTACCATCATATTCAGTATAGTGCCATCATATTCAGTATAGTACCATTATATTCAGTATAGAACCATCATATTCAGTATAGTACCATCATAATCAGTATAGTACCATCATATTCAGTATAGTGCCATCATATTCAGTATAGTACCATCATAATCAGTATAGTACCATCATATTCAGTATAGTACCATTATATTCAGTATAGAACCATCATATTCAGTATTGTACCATCATATTCAGTATAGTGCCATCATATTCAGTATAGTACCATTATATTCAGTATAGTACCATCATAATCAGTATAGTACCATCATATTCAGTATAGTACCATTATATTCAGTATAGTACCATCATATTCAGTATTGTACCATCATATTCAGTATAGTGCCATCATATTCAGTATAGTACCATTATATTCAGTATAGTACCATCATATTCAGTATAGTACCATCATACTCAGTAATATTCAGTATAGTACCATTTTATTCAGTATAGTACCATCATATTCAGTTTGGTACCATCATAATCAGTATAGTACCATCATATTCAGTATAGTACCATTATATTCAGTATAGTACCATCATATTCAGTTTAGTACCATCATATTCAGTATAGTGCCATCATATTCAGTATAGTACCATCATATTCAGTATAGTACCATCATATTCAGTATAGTGCCATCATATTCATTATAGTACCATCATATTCAGTATAGTACCATCATATTTAGTATAGTGCAATCATATACAGTATAGTGCCATCATATTCAGTAATATTCAGTATAGTACCATCATATTCAGTCTTGGAAATGATTTTTGGAAATGATTTACGATTTCATATGCTTTCTGTACTTGTCTCTTCTAGACTGAGATCTGCTCACTAGGGCTAAGTAACAGTTTTTAACAGCATTACCTGTTGAATTCAAATGCCATGCCAAAGGTTTTTTTTATGTAAAGTGATCATATATATAAATGTGTATATATATATATATATCTCTATATATATATATATATATATATATATATATATATATATATATATATATATATATATATATATATATATATATACATACATACATACATACATACATACATACATACATACATACATACATACATACATACTCAGATTCCTGATAATAACACTGACAATTTTAGTCTTGATAGTTTCTTCATTAATTAGGAATCTTTCTGTTCTGAAAATGTTATAATATTATTATAACTATAATTAAGGATTCAGAGGCTGTTACCATGAAAAGCAGTTTGTGTAAAGACCTCATCTGGGGCTGCTTTATTTGGCAAACAAACCAGAAAAATTCATATCCCTATGGACACTTGTCACTCTAAGCCAGTTAAATGTCATCCAACACCCTTGCCTATTTTATTGTTTCAAAACTCAACAAGAAACATTGTCCTTTAATCATACAATGGAATCAGTTGCCTAATTTTAGTTACAATTATTCAAATGATACACCCAATCAATCAGTTTTTCAAGATTCCAGGAGAAAATAAAAAGACAGTTTTCTTTCTCCCTTAAATGAAGTTTGAGTGGTGAATAGTAGATCATTATGATTAATTTTAGAAAAAGTGGATAAATTAAATTAGTTAAGGACTTGAGTGATATTGCCAAGGAATTAAATCCACCAATCACGGGACTGGCCAATTGAATCAGAACTGAGAGTGAATCTCTGCCAAAACTAAAACAATTAGTAATGGCCTGGCAAGGATGCAAGTGACCAGTGCTCACTAATCAGACCCAAGCCCATTGTCCAGCTTGTCTAAATTGACTCCAATCACTGTGGTCAGTGGAGCAGTAACTACTGAAGGAAAAGGACACTTTTTGTAAGTTCTCAGTTAACACTCGACCAAGAAAAAGGGATAATTCTAAACAGGAGAGCAGCATTCTATTAGGGAATTGTATACATATATGGTAAGTTTGCATAGGACCTTATGCTTTGAAATCTTTGTTTGCAAGCACACACATATGTTTTGATATAAGAACATTTAAAATCATTAATTGATGGACAGAGCATACAAAGTGATTAGATGCTTTCATTTTAAAAGTTTTTCACTAATATCTCCACTGAAGTAAGTTGCAGATATCAAAATAACATGAAAAGACCATGCTTTAATTAAAATGACTGAATATTTAATTGCATTAACATCTCTTGTGTCCTTATTGTAATATGAGTGGATGTATAATGTAATGTCTGTCTTTTTTCCTCTGTAAATATTTTAATTTCATGAGCATAACTCACAGACAAAAATTCAGATTATATCATTGAAACTTAGTACATACCTTGGACTGGTGCAACATTGATGTCTTTGTTTGTGTTTATGGATTTTGAATGTAACATAAACAACATTGATGCATTTTAGTTTTCACAGTTCTTCAGTGTCAGTAGTATATAATCAGTTTTTTGTCCATCCCTCCATCAGTGTTCCACACTTTAATTTCTGGAGCATATTTCAAACTTTTCAGTGCACCTACATTGAACTTATTATACCTATTTGACTAGTGGTCTAAATTTGGACTTCTCTGCTGTTTGCAGTTCTTTCTTTTTTTAATTTGGTCAGTTTTATTTCCATCCATTCATTATCCATATTTCGTGTTTAAATGAAAAGTATGCAGTTTTAAACGTCTTACGTTTTGCAAACTATTGTGATCAAAAGGTCAAACTTATGTATTGATTTTCATATATTTCAGTAATATTTAAAGTCTATTTATTACATAATAAAAATTACTAATAGAAACATAGTTTAAAAGCTCACAGTTACTTTGATCATGTCATCTTGATATCAGTCATATTATTATCATTATATATTAGAAATAGTATGATTCTGGTATATTAATGTTAACAAGTTGTCTCTTGTTTGTATTACATTAAGAATTAGTATGATTTTAAATGTATACAAGTTTTGTGTTGTATTATATATGGAAATGGCATGATATTGGAATATAAATGTAAATAAGTTGTCTGTTATTTGTATTACATTAAAAATGGTATAATTCTTGTATACAAATGTAAAGAAGTTTTGGGTTATTTTGTATAACATATATATACTGTAAATAGTTTGATTCTGGTTTATAAATGTAAAGAACACCATGAGAAATACTTGTAGTTCTTGTTTACCGGTTGAGAATTGCCTTTTCTCACTTTAACAGACTTGTTTAATTTTGCTTTAAATTAAAGCCCACTAGTTCTACACGGTGACAATTTTTTTACTTCAAGCTTGCATATTTCCCATGGGAATTTTTAAAAGTTCCCATCTTGCATTATGTTACACAGAGAAGATATAAAAGATGATGATGAAGATAATATATACATTTTATGACTGAAATGAATAAAGCATAAAATCTCACGTTGCATGTGAATGAATTGATTGATAGAGAAATAAGCATAAAATCTCGCGTTACATATGACTGCTGAAGAATGAAGTGATCAAACTTTGATAGGTATTGCTCTTGAAACTGTTTCTAATTATTTAATACTGTACGTGTGTGAGTAATAGAACATGTCCTACATCATACACAAAGTCTATATTTTATCACTATAAACGGATTATTGGTGCGTGTCTCGCCATCACCTTTCAAAACTTGAATCTTTTGGATGAATTTTGCAGTTTATAGATGAGGAATCGATAATTTAATTGAAGAATGGACGTGTCACCCCCAATAGTTGAAAAAAAGTTATCTGATGTGTAGAGAAAAGAAAAATATCCATTATGATAGTTGGGAAAGATGCATTATTTTCTGGGGTTTTGTTTTAAATACTGCTTCAAAGGAAAAAGCCCAGCCAAGGAAATGAAATGATCATTATGTTTAAATGTTTTACTATTGCTTTAACGACTGTATCTATTCCTTGTTCATGATTTTCGTGCTGTTGGATTTGATACCTGAATTAATGATTCCACTAATCTTGCTTTTTTCACTTACTTATAACAAAAATATTCCTTTATTTCCAGTCAGTCCTTTGAAATTTATGGACCCACGGTCTGCGCAGCTTATGCGGCATGTTTACTAACTAGAGAGTGTAACCGACGAGCATTCCACAAACACCAGCGTTCCACGACAACCAGTGACATGGTTGAATGTATCCAAGACTCGTTTGATTTCCTCTACATGTAAATTTTACTTGTGTAAGTACACGTATTTCTATAACTTTTTTTCTTCATGCCCGTCTTTTATGCGAATTATCTGTGACCCACTTTAAAAAAAAAATCAGATTGTTTATTTAAAAAAATTCTTCACTTGATCATATTCAAGTGTATACAAATACCAACTTACAGTAAGTAGCAAACACAAGAACAGAGTTATCACTGATAATGATTTATTTAGAATGGAACAAAAAAATGAAATATTTTTGGGCTCAGAGTAAACAAAGACATTTAAAAACATTAAGTATATGTTCATAATTGAAAACTATATCATTTTTATACAATATATTGTTATCAAACTTGCAAAATAGTAAAAAAAAATTTTTTATTAATTTAGACTAATTAATATAAAATTGATGTACTCAGTAGTGTTGTTGCAAAATATAATAATTAACTTTTAATATGAAAATATTCAATGCATTTCCATCATCCATAAGAACCTGTATAATTAAAGTCATTTAAAAGGAAGCATGGAGGGGTATGTACATACCTATTCAAAATTAGTTTTGTAAGAATAATATATTGCAACTTTTCTTGTTTTGTTCATTTATTGGTAGGCATAAGCCAAGTATAATTTCAAACAACAAAGATCCTGATCTGCAGTATCACAATGTGCCATCAGATCAGGGTCTGTGTTGTTTGTTCTACTAATTACCCTTAACGGCAAAGACCCCGATCTGATGGTGCATTATTTGACCACAGATCAGGGTGTGTGCAGTTGGCTTGGTCTTATAAAGTAGCACATACGGTAAGTTCTCTTTGTCCTGGATCCAGTAAAACAAAATGATGGCTGGGGGGATGTAATACAAGTGTTAAGATTTATATAGTCATTGAAAAATTTCCGCCAATTTTACAAAATCACCCATTATCAGACAAAGTAACACCAGAACTTTATGGTAGATAACAATTGGACAGATATGAAAATTGGCTATTAAGAAGCAAGTTGTAAAGTTAGATTGATGTATCACACCAGCACTATTGTGTGTTAACTGGGCTGGAGGATTTGTTTGTAAAGTTACACTGTATGTTTAATAGTGGCAAGCAATTCTATATAGATAATTTAATTGATGCCCAGCATTTATTGAAGAAATCAGATCAAATTTTATCCCAAGGTACTACAAATCTACACCTGTAAAAAAAAATTTTTTTGACTACTGATTGTTTGAGTTCAAAGTTAGCCATGGTGATGTCCAGCTTTTTTGGCCTTTGATCTTTCTTGACCTTTGGTCCCTTTTTTTGTAACAAGGGAGGTAATGACATGTCATAAAAGTAAGGTAAGAATGCAAGATAATTGTGTAAATGTGGTAAGTTAAAGTGTCAGTTCCTATGTATTTGGTGTTCCATTACACAGGCAATTTCTCAGCTTGACTTTAATATATTGGAGCAACTTGAGAACCTTTGCTAAATTGTTGAATTCTGGACCTATCCACAGAAAATATTCCTAGTTATCTGTTTCAAAATTTGATACCTTGACTTACGCAGCCTTGTTTAGACATTTTGAGGCAATGACTTTTACAATAAAGCAGGATTTATTTAAAAATCAATTGTAGATATCAGATCACAGCTATAGCTTCACACAAGAGTTCAAAGATGAAATGTATACAAATGTTCTTATAAAAGGGGGGAAAATATTGTAACTACCATTCACTATTTGTGATTAAACATCAGAGGGAAGCATGAAATTTGCAGCTAATAATAATCCAGTTGAACCCAAATTAATTTGCATTTTTTAACAAAATACTTATTGCAGGCCAATAGCCATGATTTAGGATCTAGTGTGAAGTTCATTCATGCCTGGTTAGGAACATCAGTGTCTGTCTTAGAAAATTGGCAACAAGAGATTTCATTTGATAACATGTCTGACATACACCCAACTGAGGATGGAAGAACTGGGTGTTCTCTTGCAAATGAGGTATATATACTCATGTGAAATGGAGATCATACTTGCAAATGATGTATATATGTGAAATGGAGATGAAATTGCAACAAAAAAAACATAGACCCTAATTTTGCAGTGCATGCAAACACAATAGACAAATTTATTCTAGTCTAATTTCAAACAACAAAGATCCTGATCTGCAGTATCATAACCTGCCAGCAGAATAGGGTCCGTGTTGTTTGTTCTAAGAATTACCCTTATTAGCAAAGACCCAGATCTGATGGTGCATTGTTTGCTAGCAGATCAGGGTCTATGCAGTTCCCAGTTGGCTTGGTCTTATAAAGTAGCACATACAGTACTTTTTCTTTGTCATTGATCCCTAAAACAAAATGATGTCTGGGGTTGGGGATGTAATACAAGTGTTAAGATTTATATAGTAATTGAAAATATTGGCCAATTTTACAAAATTACCCCCTACAAGCAATTTGAGCTGTTTATCAGACAAGGCAACACCAGAACTTTATGGTAGATAACAATTGGACAAATATGAAAATTGGCCCTTGAGAAGCAAGTTGTAAAGTTAGATTGATGGATCACACCATTGCTGTGGTATGAACTGGGCTAGAGGAATTGTTTGTAAAGTTACACCTAGGTTTAATAGTTGCTAGCAATTCTAATCCAATAACTTAATTGATGTCCTGCTTTTATTGAACAAATCAGATCAAAGTTTACCCCAAGGTACTACAAATCTGCACCTAGAAGTTTCTTATTTGGACTACTGTTTGTGTGAGTCCACAGTTAGTCACTGTGATGTCCAGCTTTTTTGGCCTTTGATCTTTCTTGACCTTTTGATCTTTTTTCTGTAACAAGGGAGGTAATGACATGTCCTAAAAGTAAGGTAAGAATGCAAGATAATTGTGTAAATGTGGTAAGTTAAAGTGTCAGTTCCTATGTATTTGGTGTTGTGTTCCATTACACAGGCAATTTCTCAGCTTGAGTTTAATATATTGGAGCAACTTGAGAACATTTGCTAAATTGTTGAACTCTGGACCTATCCACAGAAAATATTCCAAGTTACCTGCTTCAAAATTTGATACCTTGACTTACACAGCTTTGTTTAGACATTGGCAGCAATGATTTTGCTATAAAGCAGGATTTATTTAAAAATCACTTTCTACAAGTGATTTTTATCTTCACACAAGAGTTCAAAGATTAAATGTATACAAATGTTCTTATAAAAGATGGAAATATATGTAACTACCATTCACTATTTGTGATTAAACATCAGAGGGAAGCATGACATTTGTAGCTAATGATAATCCAATTAAACCCAAATTAATTTGTATTTTTTAACAAAATACTTATTGCAGGCCAAGAGCCATGATTTAGGCTCTAGTGTTAAGTTCATTCATGCCTGGTTAGGAACATCAATGTCTATGTCTTTGAAAATTGGCAACAAGAGATTTCATTTGATAACATGCCTGACATACACCCAACTTAAGATGGAGGATCTGGGTGTTCTCTTGCAAATGAGGTATATATACTCATGTGAAATGGACATCATACTTGCAAATGATGTATGTATGTGAAATGGAGATGAAACTACAAAAAAACAACATAGACCCTAATTTTCCACTTCATGCAAACAAATTAGACAAACTTATTGTCAGAAAAAAATCAGGGTCTTTGTCCACAGTTGCATCAGGCTTTTAGTAGATTAAACATGGTATGGGTCTGTGTTATTTGCAGTTGAATCAGGCTTTTTAAATGAGTAAATACAGTATGGGTCTATCTTGGTTTTTTTTGTTGGTTCAGGTTTTGAGATGAATAAATAGGTTATGGGTCTGTGATATTTGTTTTGCTTTCAATTTTAAATAAACAGCATAGACCATGAAAATATATTGGCAGATCTAGAACTACAATGTTCATGGTTAGGAATTCATTAAACATGGTATAAATTCAGTAACAGCCATTTTCTGGTCAAATGCCCATTCCTCTGTTACCCAATAGGTCTTCTCAAATTGAGTGGAAAGATTAGTCAGTTGAGGGGGAAAATTAATACAAATCACTGTTTAATATCACTCTTGATTCTCACACTCTGGCCTGGACTATCTTCTGATTAAAAAGAAATTAAATTTTAACTAAATTGAATATACATTTTCACAGATGCAGACATTTAAAGCTCCAAATTTGTAACTTGTTTCCTTTAATACAAAATGGCTGTATTTTATGGATTATTTTGATATATTTGATAGTCCATTATAATCAGTTCTAAGTTTTTTTTTAATTACACTGATATTTAAGTTTTTGTCATGAAATACAGCAGTCTGGTTCAAGGTTCATATTTACCCATGTACATGTGAGTAACTGTGAACAGGACAGTTCCAGTGTGAATAAAAAATTCTCAAGAATTAAATAAAATGAGAAATAAGTGATTTGCGAACCTCATTTTTAATGAAATATTTTTTTTAAAAAAAACATTTTGGATTCTTTCGATCTATTATGTTGAGAAGAAAGTGATAAAAAACTGCGATTTTAGTCAGTCATATTTATTAAATTATTTGCCCAAAGGCCATTACCCAAATTATTAAACTACCTTTTACTAAAAATTTGACAAAATTTTGAAATGATTTTTTTTTTATAACCCCACTTTACTAATCATTTTAATGGCTTTAGATTAAAATTGTCATTATAATTCCTTTGATATGCATTTACTTCACTGAATGGTGTTAATTATAAAGTGAATGATATTTAATCAATTTAGGAATTTCACTCCCTTGTGTTGTTAATTCCATTTGTTCTTGTACTCTTTGAAATATATGCTATTATCTACCACACATCTTTGAAATAAAAGTTGTTGTACCTGTCTTGTCATTAGCAATAATGATTCCCTGTTTTCATATATTTAATTACTGACAGTGGAGGAAGTGGGTGGAGTTGAAGCCAAGCTGCTTATTAATTATCCACCATCATATTAGAATGCAATCCTATTGCTGGGCTTAAATTTTTTTTTTCTCCAGTGCCCATAGATAATTCAGGATTATCTGTGTATACTTGGCTATAAGACTAGTCCAACTGCAAACAGCACAAACCCAGATCCTCTGTTACAATAGGCAGATCTGGGTCTGTGCAATTTGATAGGTGTAACAAATGATAGGACATCTCTGCAGTAGATAGTTGAGGATAGTGCATCTTGAAAATAAGGCATGTTCGTGAAAAATAATTTAAACTGAGTAGACGTTGGGTTATTTTTTTTCACTTGACAAAATAAGTATCACTACAATATAAACTTTATTTTGAGAATAGATATTAAGGGACATATTCAGAAATGCACTGAAATATGTTTTTGCTACTTAAACCTTATAGCTTTAGTATTGCTAAGAATATGGTATTATTATGTTGAGTTATTTAACTGTAAATAATGTCTGATACTTTGTACATGTATATAAGATTTTAACTTTGATGCTACAGACGTACAAGAATAATGACTTTCATGCTTTGTACACATGACAATAAATTTGATGATGTGTACACATAAACAGGATAATAAGTTTGATATTTTGTACATATATACAACAACAAAATGGCATGGACAATGATCATGTACAACAATAATGACTGATAGTATAGCAGTGTTTGATACTTTGTACAGTGTACAATAATAAATAATTTGTACATTAACAACATTAATGACTGATATTGTGTGCACATGTACAATAATAATAACTTACTTTTTGCAAAAATACAACAATGACTGATAAAAAATTTATGTTTAATAGGGCCATATACACATGTAGCTTATTATAAAAATATTTTTTAACTTAAATTATTGTTGTATGTGCAGCTAAATAAGTGCCTATGAAAGAGTTGTTTTTTCAAAATTCACATTGTATAATATACATTATGTATATTAAAAATGATGACAGTAGTAACAGTTGCCCTCCATGATATTTCATTTCTCTAATTCTATTGTGTTTGGATTTGTGAGTCTACATTTAGTTCCAACTTTGGGGTTATAATCTAATGAGATTGTCTTAATCTAGGGTATAACCAAATGGTATTCCTTTCCAAGCATGGCTTTAGGTTGATACCTATATTTACATGGCTTTAGGTTGATACCTATATTTACAGATAAGTATTGGCAAGTACAGCATGGAATTATATAAAGTTGTATACCATATATGCTCAATTAAAAGACCTTGCATAAGTGCTGATAGATCTGGGTCTCTGCAGGTTATTAGGAGTAATTAGTGAAACAGTATGGAGACAAATCTGCAGGCACATTAAAATGTCAATCAGGATCTTTGTTATTTGCAATTTGACCGACTTATAAGTGAGTATATACGGTACATAGACTGGTGTCAGGATAATGTGACAGGGTGGGACATCAAGCTACTGTCTGCAGCATGATGCTCCAGTGCTAGACATCACTATAAATATAAACTGCCACACTGCAGACATCATAGCAATATCACTGAAAATGTTTTTTAAAGCTACTTTAAAAATCATAATCACATCAAAGTCCAACATGCAAGGCAAAGAGTAAATATTAGTACAATGTAAACAGATATTTTAGTACACTCAGGGGTGCAGCATGCAAAACAAACAGCAAAAAATTAGTACAACAATATTTTAGTACACTTGAAAAGTGCAACATGCAAGGCAAAGAGTAAATATTAGTACAATTTAAACATTTTAATACACTCAGGCATGCAGAATGCAGAACAAACAGCAAAAAATTAGTACAACAATATTTTAGTACACTTGAGAAGTGCAACATGCAAGACAAAGGGTAAATACCAATCAAAACTATGGTCAAATTTTATTTATAATCAATAGTTTCCTTGTAGCAAAATTTTCATTGTCACTGAGGTCATTCAATTCAAACTGTGCAGAATAATCAAGATGAATGACTCTTTGGTGGTTGAAGTCTATATTTTGAGTCTAGACTGTTTTGGTCAGTCATCAAAGCTTATTTATCTTACAGTACATACCTTAACTTTCTAATGGTAATTACCAGTAGTATTTAAGTGCAGGTAGGTTTTGCAGTGTTGATATTACTAATTTACTCTCACCAGTATAGTATTAAAAGAAATGCCCCATGTATGACCTCAGTCAGTTTTCTTCCAAGTCTGTCTTGATTCCTATCTCTTCTCCACCCCCTTTGAAAATTATTCACCTGTACAAGTACAAAAACCTGACTAGTCGCATGCCAGGCTTAAAGTCTGCCATAAAACACAAATTTCATTTCACTTTTGAAAATGTATCTTTGATGTTTCTGAGCTCTTTATTCCTATTTTTTACGATGGATTTTTTAGTGGCTGCACATTAATGGGAAAATTAGTGTCATCCAATGTGAAAGATGCATGAAAATACATTTCAGCTGATCATTGTCCACACTAAATGAAAGCTATTGTTCTTGTGTGCAACGAAAGTGAAATGGATATATTATTGTTCAGAATGTCATAAATTATATTTCATTATGATAAAAGCAATGGTAGATCAAGCAAGAAAAATAGGACAACATATTTCTGACTCATATTTTAGACCAAGGTACATTCACAAATTTTGGCATGTTTTGAAAATTTCTTCTACTGCCAATGTTTTATGGGGACTAAAAATTGGTGTTGTGCACTTTACTTTGCAACCACAAAAAACTGTTCTTATGGAATTATTACAAATATAAGCAGCAATGACATGATGGATTATATACATGGTATGTATGGTGTAATTTAGAAATTTATCTTTTTTGTGCAGTGTAATCAATTTTCCTAACTTGTTTGTATGACAAAAAGTCCTAACTACTAAAAATGTATATTTTTAATGATGGTGCCTTCTTGACACAGTAAATAAGCTTTTTATCTAATTGACCTGATCTACAAGATAAGACCAGGGTCCCTAAAGAAGCATGTAAATGTTATAAGTTTGGGAAACACTAATTTAAAAAAAGCACATTAGTTACCATGTATATAATTTTATAAAATTATTCAAATAAATATAAATATCTCTTAAGAGAAATACAAAATTGTATAATATTTTAAAAGTGCATTAGAAACATGAGAATATGTCAATCTGCTTGTGAAGACAAATATTGTTTTATATTTAAAAGGTTTAATTGATGGCTCAAAGTGTACAAATGTGGAGCATGGAATGCTTTGTAACTTGGGAAATAATGTAGTTTAAGGACTTAAACTACAGCTATTGTGTAAAATTTGAATCTCCTCAGAGAATTAAAAAAAAATTGATTTAGGATGAAACAAAAGAGATCTTTGGATATACATAAAATAAACTATGATATATTGTTATCTTGGAAACAATGTACATGTAATTTGAAATTTTAACATAACTTTAACAATTTTTCTGTTATATCACTACAATGTCAGCAGTGTGACAGTTTATAGTGATGTCTAGCACTGGGGCATCATGCCTTAGACATGTAGCATGATGTCCCACCCAGTTAGATTATCCTGACACCAGGTCATTAGTCCTAATGCAAACCTCTTAATGCTGAGCACCTGGTGAGGCAGCTGTTAGTACCATTTATATGTCTTTGGTAGGACTCAATTGAATTGGAGTTCAAAACCTGCAACCTCCCACATAAGAGACAGAGGATATACATGTACCCACTTAGGCCACCTGAGTGGTATACCTTAAAAAAAATACAAAAATATATAAGAATTTTCAGACAGAATTATTATGTATATAAAAATTACTTAATGTATTCAAAATGAAATGTCTTACCCACCCCTGTAAAAAAAATCCATAAGAATCTTCCTGTTGCATAATGTGTTGGCAGATCAAGGTCTCTGTTACTTGTTCTCTTGTTTATTCCAAACTAACAGCTCAGGCCTTGATCTGCTAGCACATATTGTGACATCAGAACTAGCACATATTGTGACATCAGAACTAGCTCATATTGTGACATCAGAACTTTCACATATTGTGACATCAGAACTATCACATATTGTGACATCAGAACTAGCTCATATTGTGACATCAGAACTTTCACATATTGTGACATCAGAACTATCACATATTGTGACATCAGAACTATCACATTTTTTGACATCAGAACTATCACATATTGTGACATCAGAACTATCACATATTGTGACATCAGAACTATCACATATTGTGACATAAGAACTAGCTCATATTGTGACATCAGAAATTTCACATATTGTGACATCAGAACTATCACATATCGTGACATCAGAACTAGCAAATATTGTGACATCAGAACTGAGCCTGCACAGTTTGTGTTTGTACTCAACTTGTAAGTAAGTGTATATGGTACTTATCAATACACAAATAATTATGATATCAATACACAAGTACTTTTAATAAACTGATTTTCCATGAAACTAACTAAAGTACAGTAATACCACATATGAATATTATAATTTTTTCCTGTTCTGGCTTTGTAATTTGCATTTTTAATATGGGTTTTTAATGTGGTGGAAAAATTGCAAGATTTATGATAGTTGGTCTCCTTGTTCCTTTTAATTAAAGCTAGGCTTTCTAGTGTCACAGAACTACAAATGACAAGATCATGTCAGGAATGATGTCAGAGACTGACATGAAGGTTAGGTACTGACATTTACTTTCAAAAATAGTTAATTGAAAATTTTCTTTTGTTTGTATTCTTACCCAATTTGTATAACAGAAGACCTTGTAAAAAAAATATGGTCTTTTATGGAGCTGTTACTCCATTTGTGTATGAATAGACTTCTCCACTTTAGGACTTGCATTGTGAATATTGCCATTGTTAAATGTGTACCAAATTAGAGTGATGGTATTGGAAATTGTGGAATTTAAACAGTCTCTCACTTTGACAGGAAAACAGGAAAGTCATTTGTAGCTGTGTTTGTTATTCTCATTTCTTCCCTACTCTTTGGTTAGTTCAGATGTGTTTGTGACACATACATGATTGAGACATGATGAGGTTAAATGAGCAAGAACCTTAATGACAAGTCATTAGTTATAATGTCAGCAATCATGATAAAGTGGTACGTCAAGTTCTTGACCTGCATATCTACCTATGTACCAGACTGGTCCACACTAAAAAGAAAATAGATTGAGGATAAAGTGTGATGTGCAGTTTGTCTTCTCAAGAGTGAATAATTGATGGAATTGCAGAGCAGAGACACAGTCTGTATATTAGCATATCAGTACATAGTCTGAGTCAGGATTTTTAGTTTGAATTGGGGGATTCATTTTTGCTTAAAATGGTCAGGTTTCTCAGTTTCTAAGACTGGAAAATGTAACAAAGTTACTGGGGAGAAAAGGAGGGGGTTGACTACACCTACCACACCCCTCTTCTTCCCCTTCAGAGAGCCTGTGTATGTCTGTGTCTGTATAATTGCTCTCTGGTGCTGGTATATGCTGAAAAATTGTACAAAAGCTAGATGATAAATGAAAGCAAGGTTTAAATGTCAGTAAATGTTATATAAAGACAATTATCAAGGTTTGTTTGGAGCTGTGCCAAAATGGCAGGTGACAAACTTAAAAAGTCTGGCTCACACCTAGTGATTCATAGCAGGGGTCAGCTGGCCATTGATTGAGAGATTGTGGATCTATCCCTTAAGGGTTTTAGCTTTTGGGGGTAGCTTTTGTATGTTTAATGGCATTTTTAACACATTATTGGCTGTTCCTAATGCAGTGAAAATTGGTGCTAAGTACCTTCCCATGGACACACCTAGAAAGCAAAACCAGGCTGGCCTGGGGAGATATCATTGCATGTTTGTGGATAAAATGAGCTTTAAAATGAATGATCCTTAGGCAGCTAATACAACAGATACAAATTATAAGCTGTTCTGTCCATACTTCATTTTGAAATCAGCCAAATTGAAGAAAAAAAAATTAAATTAAATCTGATGTTGGGATATGAAAGAATTGGACTTAAATACAAAGAATTTGGTCCATCCTTTATATGTAAAAGAAACATTGGAGAAAATTGCTTACTACTTAAAAAAATGCTGTAAGTATTTACAGATAAAAAAAAAAATTGGCTATCAGTTCATTCAGGTCAGTTTCACAACCTTACACTGGCAGGACTGTCTCCTTATGTCCCTGGGGCAATACCAGGCTAATTGTTTTAGTAGATATTAGTAGATATTAAAGGCCCTGTGGGGGTGTCATCAGTGTATACAAATTACATGGGGTTGTTCATGAGAGCAATAACCTGGGGAAACTACAAGCTAACATTGGTGAAATGAATTTTATCTTGGACAGTAAAATGACAAGATTTCCTTTGCTGGTAAAGCAACCTTTTGCACAAGAAAAGCAATTGAAAAATAACTAATATGGATCTATAATTTATATAGAGTATAATTTATATTATATAAATTTTCAAAAAAATATGCTTTTTTACTTTTTAAAAATATTGATAATTTCTGAAGCTGCATCAACAAATTTCAGCAACATCATTCAATATATTTGCCACCAAAGATAATATTTGTTTCAGATAAAGGAGAGCATCTGACATGTAATCCAAGGATTATAGGTTTAATACCTGTCCAGGTCACTTCAGGTTGGCTGCCACAGTTTATTCTGAGGACAGGCACACAAGTCCCTTTTCATCATCATGAAATAGCCAATAGCCCCCACCCCCATGTAAAGAAAATTTTGGGGCCAGAATTTAAATATAGCACTCAATGATGTTGGTTGTAATGATGGTCATTGACTGTGTGTGTGTGTGTGTGTGTATGTATATATATATATATATATATATATATATATATATATATATATATATATATATATATATATATATATATATATATATATATATATATATATATATATATATATAATACACACCTAAACATTTTCAGAGGCCAGCCAAAGCAAGTCCCCTCCCCCCAGTGTTCTCTTTGGCAAATCTGGCAATGTAAATCGCCATGAGGAACAAATAAAGACAGACATGTGCTTTTGATGTCTCAGAAGTAAAGACTTCTTTAATGTTTATAAAGAAAGATTTGACTTGATTTCTCAACATGATTTGATGAGAAATAAATTGAATTGAGTTTAAGGGAAAATAGTATACAGTTCTTAAATATGAGGGTTAAATTTTGTAAATGCTTTTATATAGAAAAACAAATTTTTCTTTGTGATAAGAAACTGAAAATATGTTCAGTGATACTGACTGTCATCAGATGTTTACAGTTTAAAATCTTTGTTGTGGGTGTTATTAATGTTATGCTTGACAATAAATGGATTGCAATGTATCATCAAGTTTTGATATGGTGAGTGGGTCAGTAAGTCATTAAAATTCGATAATGCAGGTTGATCACAGGCACATGAAATGTCTTTACATGTCACTTTATGATCTGATTAACAATGCTTAATGGCATCATTTATTAAAATGTTTCCTTTTAAAAATAATATTAAAGAAATTCCAGGTTAGATATTTGGACCATTTATTGAAATGTGAATTGTATTTTCTTTTTTTCTTGCTGTGATAGGTTAAATGTTTTGAATTCTGTAAATATGCACCTAAATGTTTTAAGCATATTACATTCCTGGATTAAACAGGGGTAAGTGATATTATTGTTGATATGAAGGGGAAAATGTGTTAAGAACCTGAATATCTTTATTGAGGTTGGAAAACTGAAAACTTATTAATGTTGGTGTTCTTAAGCAAATAAAATAAAGCAACAAAATACATGTACCATTTGTCTGATTTTCTGAAGGAACAATTTATCTCTGGGTTTGGCAAATTTTAAAATTGTCTGTAAAATACATGAATAATTATATTTTTGAAACACATGAAAGAATCTGCAAATTTATAAATAGAGACTCAACTAGGCAAAAATTCAGTAATTTTGAAATGTCCATAATGTGTTGGTAAATTTGTGTATACTTTTTCCATTATAACACATTTATCTAAACATCATACTTTGATTTGATTGATGTGTTAGCTGTCGTTTGCATGATCATTTCAACATTTGAGATCATTGTTTTCTTATAAAGTGCAGGAAAAAATTAGTAATATCAAACATGATATAAATGAGAAAATAAGCAAATATGCCATTTTCACCAACTGATTGTTATACTCTCTGTATCATGGATACTGACACTCCTGAAAATTTACATATGGTTTCAGCTCCTGAAGGAGTAATCAACATATTTACTCCATTATAAGATGAATCCAACTGCAAACTGCACAGACCCAAATCTGCCATCACATTTATGTTCTGGCAGATCTGGGTCTGCACTTTGTTAGGACTAATCATCAGAACAACTTAGACTCTAATCTGCAGTCACATTATGCTACCAAGGATGAGGCTCATTAGTTGGCACAGTTTGACTTGAATTAGAAAGTATATTTGGTGACCCTATCAGTTCTATGTCACTGTTACCAATTTTTCACACTTGAATGACTTTTGATTTGCAACTCTTGTTTATTATGCTGTTAATATTTTAGACCTTTATGTTTACACCTATAAATCTCAAAGATTGCTTTGCACCAAATATATTTCATGGTGACCTTTTTATACTTGAGTAAGTTTAGTTGTTTTTTTTTATCATCCCCATTGCTACATACACCCCCAGCACTTTGACCCTACTTAACCTACAGTCATAGGAATCAATTTAAAGTAGACTGATGCAATCATAGTTGGTTGGAACTAATTCATAGGTTGAAGTGACCTATATATTTTCACCTGTTTTTTCTTTACTCCCTCAGCTTTTGGACTTTTTACTTTAAAAAGTTGGGGTATCTTCACCTGAGAGTAATTTGATTATACCATAATTACTCACTCTGATCAACTTTTCATGCTTGAGTGAATATTCTTGCCTAATCAGACCTTTAATTATACAATGATGAAACATTATTGCACTTTTGTAAGTATTATTGTTTTGCATTAGTATTAATATTGCTTTGTTCCTTATGGTGGCTTAGTTATTGATGTTGAGTCACATTCAGTAGGTAAAGTGTTTAGTTTTATCCAGACCAGCCGGAAGCAGCTTGTCATGGCTGTCCTCTACTTTTGTAGTAAAATCATCAGTAACAGTTAGTATACATGGGCTAGCCAGAATGGGCATTTTTTGGGAAGGATTTCATGTTTGTGAACAATCACCAACATATAGATATTTCTTTTCTCTTCCTTTGAAAAAGTTGTGAATAAACATTGTGGGTGGATTTGTCTATCCAGAATATGCCAGTAGTACCCCATACCAAGATTTAATGAGGATAAGATTCATTGAACCCAGCTTCACTAAAAGCTCTTTTAAAAATTATGCTCGGATGCTTGAACAAGGTGTTATTTTTATACATGATTTATTACAACATATACTCTACTAGAGAAATAAGACGTCTTGTGCTTCACTGAAGCATTACATATTTAGGATTGAAATCTATCATGGCTCAGGTACAATTGCTATATATCAGATTTTATTGATGTCATGTAAATCAAACATACCATACAATACTTGCAACTAACTTGTTTGTATATAGTTACAGTGAGGCTGAATACATACTTAACAAAGCTTGTATTTGTTGAGATGGGGTTGAAAAAAAGACTTTTGACCATTGATGTTCTGAACATGAATTTAGCTGTATTTTTTAGACTGGTGTATCTCTGAATATGAACTAAATTATTATGGATAAAAGTTTGTACCATAATAATAGTTTATGCCATGATAATAGTGTGTTAGGTATAAAGTTTATCCCATGATAATTGGGTTTGGCCAATGTGTATATATGAGAAAGCTTGCAAATAGCTTCTCCTTCCTGGGTTTTCCTGGGTTCTTCCTCCACCATTTATACTGACTTCCATTTTCTTCTGAAAAATGTCATTAAACCTACAACAGAAGCCAACAACAAAGTTTGTTCATTGATAATAGTGCAGTCAGTACAAAGTTTATACTATCAATGCAAAGTTTATGCCATGATAACAGTGCTTTCCATATAAAGTTATGCTGTACTAATAGTACTTTAGGTATAAAATTTATGCCATGATAACAGTGCTCTCAGTATAAGGTTGTGCTGTAATAACACTACTTTAGGTACAAGTTTATGCCATGATGTGCCAGCAGGTTCTGTGTTGCCTGTCTCACCAGCTTGAGCAGGTAAACAACACTTAGTTTTGTGATAAAGTTTTTAAAAGTGTCATGGGATTCTTTTATTTGTATTTCTGAATAATTCTGGCTAGAATAAAAGTAATCTTGTATAGTATTGTAACTACTTATATCCTTTATATTGGTTAAAATCATAAAAGACAAGAAAATAACCTGGTTCAAAGAAGAATCATTACTTGGCTCCACCCCATCCAGTTAAATGGGCAAAACCTAATATCACTGTGTTTTAATATACATGTAATAGGATTTTCTGTCTTGCCTGTTTTACCTTATTCTTAGAAAGTATGTTTTATCTCTGAACAATGTTTTCATTTTTAAATAATTTAAAGTCACTTATATTCAGTGTCATTTGCAGTATTTAGCTGAAATGTTTGGAAAATATTACTATTGGTGTAAAGTTTATACACTAATATACTAGTATGTTTTGCTTGTCTCACAGACGTCTGCTGAAAAACATGAGAAAAATGGTATGTGTGTGTGTGTGTGTATGTGTGTGTGTGATTTAGATTTTTAACATAGCTATAACAATTTTTCAGTCATATCTGATACATAATGGTAAAAAATGAAAGATATTTGTGTGCAAATTTCCAATACCACAACACTGAGTTCCATTTAACGTTTGTATTTATGGTTGACTCGTCATTTTTGTAGAATACTTAAGTTTGTTGGCAGATTGGAGGGTTTTCAAAGCAAAGGGTCATTCAGTTCTAAACTCCAGACTTAACATTGCAACAGAAAATAGTTATTTTATATAGTATGATGACAAAGGAATTCAAGTTTTAAAAAAACTTTCTATTCACAAATTGA
Source organism: Potamilus streckersoni (assembly GCA_016746295.1). Lineage (NCBI taxonomy): Eukaryota > Metazoa > Mollusca > Bivalvia > Unionida > Unionidae > Potamilus > Potamilus streckersoni. Next base: position 740,558 of record JAEAOA010000318.1, on the reverse strand, counting down.
TTCATTTGCCTTTATTCCCATTATAAAACATGATGGGCATAGTTCATCAACATTTATATGTTAATTTTAAAAAAAAGACTTCCTTTGCAGGTCTGATTGTCATGTGATACAAAATAATGTAGACAATGATATTTAAACAGTTTTGGGTGATAATACACATTTTGGTCCCAGGCGAAGTCATAACTTGAATATATATATAAAGCAACTGATATTTTTTAAGAAGGAATAATAAAATACAAAATAGTGATGTAGTCTGAAGGTATTTAAGTTTTAACAACCTCTTCAAGGACAATGGAATGAACTATGGGTCTTGTAGCTCTGTTCTATAGTTTGTGACCCGCTTTTGTGTTAAATCAATATTTGAATTATTAAGGTATTATACCAAGCATAAAGACCTGCATTTAATGGCTTTTATTTATCCCAATTCTTGTACTAAATTGAAAATGGAAAGAAGTTCCTCACTACTTTCACAGGTACCTCTTAGCATTGTAGGTGATCCTCAAGAACATCCCAGTCTGATTTAGCCATTATGAAGCGTTTGTTCCCTGGCTTACAGGTGACTAGTGGGTCAAAATTTTGAAACATGTTTAAATATTTTGACTTCCTTATGGGTAAGTGTTTTTAATATTTTCATTATATTTTTGAGTTTCTTTCAAAACAGGGTTTTTGTTTCACATTTATTTTAAATGTACCATAGTTCTTTTATATTTTTTACAATCTGTTGTTTAATTTTCTGACCATGCACTATTTTCAATCAGATGTAATTAAGAGTTTTTTTTACAATATTATTAGCAAACAAACAATTTTTTAAAGCAATTGAAAGTTATAGAACTGTTTTAATGACAATGTACTTTAATGAAAAATTTGATAAATGCATTCTTTTTGGGATGTTATTTAAAGTAATTAAGTTATTTTGGTCATTCTTCACACACCCCATTCTCAAACTCTTACTTCCATTAACACTAACAAATAAGACTGGACACATCTATGTAACTTAACCTTTTGAAAGATACTTATACTGCTGGATTTGAATTTATCAATGGAGTTTTGGCACCCAAACTTGTTTTATCTTATTCCAGATTTGTAAACAAGTCTGTAAACACCCTTAGGACTGATCTGACAAACATAATTGAATTATGTCAGTGAGACTAGATAATGCCTTAAACAACTAATGACTGGATAGGAAGAAATTAGTAATCCTTAAATAGGCACACCTTTAGATGATGCAGTAATGTGATTTTAATTGTACCTCTAATAAGATAGTGTTTCTGACATGAATAATTTTGGTTACCTGATGCTATAAGAGAAAGATTTAGCACAGTGCATGACACCCAGTAAGAAGCCATTAGCCATAGGGACATGTTACCATTTTGAAATACTTAATTAATCGAAGGAGTATTCTGAACACTGACTGTATTTATATGGATAAATGGGAATTTGTTTGCTTATGTTTGTTTGTTTGTTTGTTTGTTGTTGGGCTTAACGCCATCTTTCAGCACACGATAGGCTATTCATGGCGGCCAGTATTAATGGTGGAGGAAGAAACCGGGAAATCACCGGAAAGAACCACCGACCCACCCACGAGAAGCTACTGGCAAGCTTTCTCACATATCCACATTCGCGGAGTCTGGACTCGAACTCACGCAGACAGAGGTGAGATGGCAGTGATCCGTAAGGGACAGCGCTTTAGACCACACGGCCACTCGGGCCGTTTGCTTATGTAAAATAGCAACAACAGTAATTAAGTTGAATTTCTCTCTCTCTCTCTCTCTCTCTCTCTCTCTCTCTCTCTCTGTATATATATATATATATATATATATATATATATATATATATATATATATATATATATATATATATATATATATATATATATATATATATATATATATATATATATATATATATATATATATATATACACACAGAGAGAGATAGACTGCACCAATGGCCTAGTGGTTAGAGTGGTCACCTCCATTGCAGGTGGTTGTGAGTTCAAACACCAGCCAAGTCATACCAAAAATTACAAAAATGGTACTAACAGCTGCCTTGCTTGATACTTGCATTAAGAGGTTAGTGTTAGAACTGGTCAGCCTGTGTCAGGATAGCATGACTGGGTGGGACATCATGCTACATGTGTGTGGCATGATGCCCAAGTGTTGGACTGTAAACTTCTATGTTGCAGACATTGTAATGATATGACTGAAAAATTTGAAAGCTATTTTAAAATTCCAAATCATATAGACATACTAAATAAATATATTAAATTTGCTTTCCTATTTTACTAAAGATCAAGGATTGTTTATATTTGCAGTGGCAAAATATACTTTGTTGTGGACAAAAAAATTGCCAGATTTTTGCCACTGATGTCCAGTTCTGGATTCTTTATTTTCTCTTTCTACAAGGTTGAGTTTTACAAATTCATTTTCAAAATTTAAAAAAAAATTGTTTGACTGGTATACATACAAGCATGACAATATTATTTAAAGTGGTCTGCATTCAAAAAATTTTAATTCTTGCTAACTGCTTTTTTAAATTACACAAAATTGACTTGCTCAAAGATCACATGATTTATCAAGCAGGAATGTGTATTATGTGAAAGGAAATTATGCTAGGAGTTCAATAAGTTTTAGAAGGATAATTAGAATGTATATTATATTGTCAGTTTCAACAGCTAAAGTGTCACTTAAATGTGCACTTTAAGAATATCTATATAAATGGCTTCAACCTGCTGGTGGCAAAGTTCAGTAAAATCACTAGCTGATCAAAATATGTAGATATTAACACATATGGTTCCTTTTACAATTGTGACCTTTTGTGCTCATCCTGTTTTCTCCAAAACCATACACCATAAATTTTTTTAATATAGCAAAGACATTTACTTTTTTAATTTAGTGGTCAAGGTTAGACAAACTGATTGTTTTGATAATAATGTGTAATGTCTTTCCTTACAGTTATAGGTTTGAGGTGTTCTTAACTGTTCAAAGGCTAATAAGCTTAGTCATAATTCAGTGTATTTGTAAAAAGCAGTAACAGTGTGATATTTGTTTCATTGCAAGAGATTGTTGCAGTTAGATTTCAGTTTAATTAAAAGATTTTTTTTTATCATAATAGACTTTTATTATAATACACCTTATAAAACATAACAAAATAATAATAATAATAATAATAATAATAATAATAATAATAATAATAATAATAATAATAATAATATGTAGACCTGGGTTCTGCAAAAAATTATGTGCCAAGGTGTTTCAGAACATAATACAAAACATAGTATACTATAAATATGTTATTGACCAACAATTTAATTTTTTTGGCATAAGAGCCTAAGCCATTCTTTAAAATTATATATATATATATATATATATATATATATATATATATATATATATATATATATATATATATATATATATATATATAAAGCTGGAATAAATGTTTTTCTCCAATTTCAAACAGAATACACCAAATTATATATTATATTATTTTTGAAAAAGATATTTTAAAAAATGATAATAAAATATCTCATATAAAAATCACAGGCCACCCACCACACCCACACAACCCCAACCCTGTTTGCTGTGTGTACATAAAAATTATATTAAAAAAGTATAATTATGTTGGTAATATTTAAATTAGTTTATGATAGTTTTTTTAATTATTGTTATCAAAAATGAAAATGTGCTGTTAATATCATTAAATTTATAATAAAATTGCTAAGGAATTTCCTTTGATTTCTTATCTGACAGTACTGGTGAAAGAGTACAATGGTGCCTACCACAGAAAAAATACCATGGTAAACTGCTGTACCAGCAATGTTGCACAGGCATATAATAATTTGTAAGGAATTTAGCATCAGCAATAACTCTTGGTGCTTAGAAAGAAAGATTGTCCAAGATTCAATGTTAGAAACTGCTGTGCCAGTTCAGTGACTTTAAACCAGCAGTTTTCAGACTGCTTAAGTAATATTTTTTTCAAAAAAAATTTGCTTCTTTCAAAAACTTTTTGCCCAAATTGTATCACCTTGTTCTGACAACTGATTTTTAAACAATATCCTTTAGTTATGCTTCATGAACAGGGTAGAGGGAGCACTATTTGTGTGCAACTTAAACCATGATTGTCCTCATTCAGACAATTGATAATGATTATAGTATTTAATGTTGTTTTGGTAAAGGAGGTATTGGAATGACTGTTACCACTGGTGAGTATGTTGACAGTCTCAGCTGTGAGAAAACCCCTCTGTTAGCTGACATTGTTTTCCATGTAAATTGAAACAAACAGTAGACAGGTAAAAGTTGAATCCTTTCTGTGGAATAATGTGTGCAATTGTTGCTTTTAACTCCTGACAAAATCAGTTTGTGTTGTTGGCTGTTATTGACAATTTTGCTAACATGGGGGACACTGGGTGGCATTGTTTATTTTCACTCTATGATGACTCCAGGTGATTTTTTGTAAATATTCATAGCTTGTAAGTGCCTATTTATTGTACAGGTATTGCAGAGCTTGTTTGTAAAGACTAGATGCTTTTTTTAGTTCTTGTGTCTATTATTTCAGATGGACCATCTCAGTATTTAACTATGGTCTTAAATATTGTTGATTCTTGTATGCAAATGCAAAGGAACTGCTGCTTGTTCCAAAGTACAGATGTGTGGGTGATATCAAAGGCAGGGGAAAATATTGGACATTTTAGCTACAGAACCTGATTACTGGATTCCATCGTTTGAATTGGGATCAGAGTGATAAAAGGCTGTAGTTATAAATAAATATAAAATTCAAAATTTTTTGATTGATTAGTGCTGTTCTGCAATAGTGCCAAAGAACTGGAATGCAAAACTTCACTGGACATACAAAAATAATACTATGTTATATTAGAAAGACTTGAATAATACTACATGTATATTTCTCCCAAAAGCAATTCTATCTATCTATCTATCTATCTATCTATCTATCTATCTATCTATCTATCTATCTATCTATCTATCTATCTATCTATCTATCTATCTATCTATCTATCTATCTATCTATCTGTCTGTCTGTCTGTCTGTCTGTGTGTAATACTTGCCAAGCAAGTTTTGTGGTTTTATCTTCAATCTCTTTTTGAAAAAAAAATAATTTATTCCTATCTTATGACAGGCAATTAACTTTGTGTTTGTGTGTGTGTATGTATGTATGTATATATATATATATATATATATATATATATATATATATATATATATATATATATATATATATATATATATATATATATATATGCCCCAGAATCATTCTATATGTCCTATAGGACAGATGATGATGCATTAAAGAACTATTATGTGCTTCCGTTGGACAGATAAAGATAATACTATCCTAATTGGACTGCCCATTTTCTGACAGATAAAGTTATCCCTATATGCCTCAATAGAACAGGATAATTTGATGTGCCTCTATTGGACAGGTAAAGATAATACTGTCCCAAATTGGCAAACAGTGAAAATACTATATACCCATTCTTTGACAGAAAATGATCATGTGATGTACCCCTGTCTCACAGATAAAGATAACACTATATAACTCTGTAGGACAGGATAATGTGATATGCCTCTATGGGACAGACAGGATAGGTCAGTATGCCATTATTGGACAGACAAGATAATTCTATTATGCCCATAATGACATTGAAAATACAAGAATACTACAGTATACCCTTTCTGGCAGATAAAGCTAACTCTACAATTTTCCCTGTTGGATAGATGAGGAAAAACCTGTCCCTAATTGAAAAGGATATTACTAGATGCTGTATTTGGACATACAAGGATAATAATATACCTTAATTGGATAATGATTGCAGAGTAGTAAAATTCTGTATGCTCCTGTCTAACAGACAAGGCTTAATATTAGGTGTACTTATTGGACACATAAAGATAATGTAGTATAATAATAATAATGAGGACTTTATATAGCGCCTAATCTTTAGAAGCTCTAAGCACTTTACAACATCTGACAACATTTAAAAAGAATAAATAGCATATATAAGGATATGATTACAAAAATAAAAACAAACTCCACAAAATTAGAAACAGAAAAACATGCTGTAAATTTTTAAGGTAAGGATATGTTATAAGGATACATTATTAGGTCTTTATGACTGTTCTTGCAGTTGAAATAGATGAGTTTTAAGAGTGCTTTTGAATGAGATCACTGTCTTTGTGTCTAAGTGCAGTTGGCAATTAATTCCATGTTGCAGGGCCCTGGTATGCAAAAGAATGATCCATATGATTTCAACTTCATAGTGTGTCTATTGGATAGGCAAGGATAATACTAGGTATTTATTTGACATATATAATGCAGTAACTCTATTGAATTGACAAGGATAATACTATAAATTTATTGGACATAGATTATGCTGTATGTCTTTTGGATTGACATTGATAGTACAGTCATTATTGGACATTGATAATGTAGCAATTCTATTGAATTGACAAGGATAATGCTATACATTTATTGGACATAGATAATGATGTATGTCTATTGGATTGACAAGGATAGTACAGTCATTATTGGACATTGATAATGTAGCAAGTCAATTGAATTGACAAGGATAATACTATAAATTTATTGGACATATATAATGATGTATGTCTATTGGATTGACAAGGATGATAGTACAGTCATTATTGGACATAGATAATGTAGCAAGTCTATTGGATAGACAAGGATGATAGTACAGTCATTATTGGACATAGATAATGTAGCAAGTCTATTGAATTGACAAGGATAATACTATAAATTTATTGGACATATATAATGATGTATGTCTATTGGATAGATAAGGATAGTACTAATTTTTATTGTATACATCAATAATGCTGTAAATCTCTTTTGGATAGACAAGGATAATACTGAATCCTTATTGGACATGTACAGATAATGATGTATGCATCTATTGGGTAGACAATGATATATTCTTATTGAACATATATTAATGATGTGGTATGCTTCTTTTGGATAGTCAAGGATACATTTCTACATTATGCCCCAACTGGACAAATATTAATGAATGTCTTTCTTTTTTAAACACACAAAGGTAATACTATATTTCTCTACTGAACAAAGATAATTCTGTATGGCCCTATTGGAGAGACGAGGAAATACTATATGCTGCTATTGGAGAGACAAGGAAAATACTATGCAACTATTGGATGGATAAGGATAATACTACATTATACTGTGCATCCCAGTGACATTAGTTTTAGGATAAACTTCTTCAGTGCTGCTTCCAGGAATCCATTGGGATGTAATATTGACCATGAACTGTCCATTTGATGTTGAAACATTTGGATGAATATACATAAATCACAGTACTAATTCAATTTCCATAGTAAACCTATGCCAAACACCATGATATTCAAAATTCAATAACTTAAAATTTTAAGGTGCCAATGATCAAACCTATATGTATCAGTATGGACATTGGCTTCAGTGTAGAGGAAAGGAAATAAACTGTTTTTTTCTGGACCTGCATTCAATAAAACAGTCTCATTTTTTATTTCACTTACAACTTATATAAGCTCTTATACATTCTTTTTCATAAAACATAGCTTACATTATTGCCCAATCCTGGCCAGCCAAACCCATATATACTCTATTAAATGTTAACCCATTTTCAGGCTGGTTCCCATTTTTCCATACCATTAGTACCATATGTCCTACAAACACAATGTGTAATGTTTTAATATGTTTTGTAATTCCTTCAGGCACCATGTTTGAAAAAGAAAATTTCCAACTATTGCATTTAAAGATTTTAATTCACTTATGTGTCTGTTTAATTTCATTTTGAGGGATGAGGAGATTCACGTTTTGTCAATTTATAATTAGTTCTAAAAGTCTTGATTGTCTTATGTGTTCTCTTTGTAGAACCATGGGAAATGTACAGCATGGGAGAGTTTTTTGATTCATCATTTTGCTGGAATTAAACAAATTTTTCTAATTATCAGTAAAGTTTGATGTCAGATGATGTGGCCAGCTATTACATTCTTACTACCATAGAAACAGAATCAGCTCTTGTTACAGTGATAAGCTTCTTAGAGGACTGTCTACTAAAATAGTAAACAGTAAAAGGAGATATTCATGCTTCTGGCACCATTCTGCTGGTGATACCCCATGACTAAGACAGGGAAAAGTTATTTACCTGTCTCATTTGACATAAGTTAGCACCCAGCTCCCAAGTTTTAATAAATCCCCATGTTTAGGTTTTGTCCTTCTATCAGTAATGTTGCAACCTTGTGGCCAACACTGGCATGTTAGAGGAAAGAGGACTGACAAGTGTAGAATGCAATCTAACAAATCCTGCCTGCCCAATAACTCAGCTGATAGACTGGAAACTGGTCTTTGATAATTAATGTTTGAATAGTGGGGATTAAAACAGGCACCAGTTAAGGGTTCCCTACATAGTGCCCTATTGCCCAGTTTTTATTCTCATAGGAGATCACTGTCAATAGATAAAATATCTGCATTAATAAAAACTTGTAGACAGTTAATCCAGCAGGTCTTGATCCTGATTATGCTATATTTGGCATCATAAATAATTCTCTAATGCCCACAATGATGCAATGTGGCAGCAAGATGGATTTAAAGACAAGGGGGATCCTTGACTCCCACTGATTCTTTGGATGTCATCAAAGAGGAGAAAAATGCTCTCTAAAATCACTTGGTATTAGTGTATACTTGTTCTCCCTCTGATATGCTTACAATATATGGCTAATTATTTTGTAAAGTATATGTTGATTTTTTGATTGCCTTCAAAGAGAAATTGTATTCCATGATTCCTCCAAGTAATGGGAGTTTTAAGTTTCAGTAATTTTCAGGTAAATCTGATTGTCCATTTCACATTTAGATAACTTGTACTTGAGAAGTCATCAGATACATTGATAAAGAGATCAAAGTTTATCAGTTGTGTATATCTTGTGTAAGTATAAATTTATAATTGCTTTAGGTTACAGTAGGTTTATAATCAGATAAAACTGCAATGCAGAAAGGGAAGTGAAAATATTGTCAACATTTTGAAATACTTAATTCATCCAAGAAGTGTTCTGAACACTGGCTGTATTTAAGTATTTCAAAATGTTGACAATATTTTCACTTCCCTTTCTGCATTGCAGTTTTATCTGATTACAAACCTACTGTAACCCAAAGCAATTATAAATTTACACTTACACAAGATATACACAACTGATAAACTTTGATCTCTCTCTCTCTCTCTCTCTCTCTCTCTCTCTCTCTCTCTCTCTCTCTCTCTCTCTCTCTCTCTCATTTTTCACACTAGGATAATTGTCATACTGGTCACTTAGAGCTTTTAACAGCTTGACCATAAGGTCATTTGGCTCTAGCTAGGCATAAGTTTATACCCTGGTCTCTGGGGCTTAACATAAGTATTTGGCAATTTTCACAGGAAATCGGACCCAACTGTTCACAGTTTCTTGCCCATGTTACAGCTTTGCATTGTTTTGGTTTTTTAGGCAGATAATTAGACCCACTTGGTGTTAAGTAAGATGCATTTATTCTCTTGCAAAATTTTGCCTGTGTTTGTACATCAAAAAAAAGAGAGTACCATAACAAAGTTAGTATTCATATGCTAATGTCACACAATAATTTAATTTCCATATATCTGTACAAGATTGGAGATTTATTTTAACTCTTTGCCCATTTTTTCAGAGATATTTTTAAAACAAAGAATATAAATTTTCCATATGACAAAATTTCACCAATAATTTGCATTAGCTAGGTTTTACAGGAATTGGATGATGTGACATATTGATCAGAAAATATAAAACAAAGCTTTAAATAGTTTTAAAAATTTTAAAATTTAGGATCAAAAAATTTACTTATGCAGGATTTAAGTTTTAGGTTTCAGGACTCCATGATAATTCATCATTAATTAGCAGCTTGGAGGACAGTCATGTAGATCATACCTTGAACTAGGTTGACTACTGCCTTTTGGACTACTTTTGCTATTTATGAAACATTGATTTGTGGGGATGTTATGAATGATTAAATGAATTTTGTTTTATCCATAACCTCTCAGTCAGTGACACAGTCAATCCAGTTGTAGAAATGACCAAAGTGATGAAAATATATTAGTTGGTAAATAAAATGCAACATTTTTCTTAAGTGGATTGCAAATGAATATTCCATTTATTATCTTTACATTTTGTTTTGTCTTTAGATTTGAACTATATTCCTCCATAAAACATTTGACCAAATGTACCTACAAAATGGATAGAGAGGTGGAGATTTTTAATCCTGATGCATACATACAGGTGCACACACACAGGTGTGTTACCACACATAAGTGCACACAAACATGAACATAAATATTTAAGCTGCACAAGGAGAATGTAAAAAATGTGGATACTTTGTTAAAGAAAAGATCATCATGGATGAAAGGAAAATGTTATTTTTCATATCTATATTTTTAATATGCTAAATTCTTTTAAACTGGTATATAGCAATGAACACTGAAAATGATGAATTCTTTGAAATCATTCTGTTATAAACATTAAATAAAATGAATTCTTACAAATCATTCTGTTGTAAACATTAAATACAATGAATTCTTACAAATCATTCTGTTGTAAACATTAAATACAATGAATTCTTTCAAATCATTCTGTTGTAAACATTAAATACAATGAATTCTTTGAAATCATTCTGTTGTAAACATTAAATACAATGAATTCTTTCAAATCATTCTGTTGTAAACATTAAATACAATGAATTCTTTCAAATCATTCTGTTGTAAACATTAAATACAATGAATTCTTTGAAATCATTCTGTTGTAAACATTAAATACAATGAATTCTTTGAAATCATTCTGTTGTAAACATTAAATACAATGAATTCTTTGAAATCATTCTGTTGTAAACATTAAATACAATGAATTCTTTGAAATCATTCTGTTGTAAACATTAAATACAATGAATTCTTTGAAATCAGGTCAAATCAGTGAAGATTTTAATAATGCTTTGAATATGTCATGTTTTGGTTAAAACATACTTTGTTTCAATTGCTTTAAATGTGAATTACAGTTTTATATGTGCATTACAGTCCAATCAAAGAATTGAAATATCCAACCATAATAGCCATGCTGTCTGTGTAATTATGAATAGAAAACTGATCTGCATGAACATATATTTTATTTTATTAATTCTTAAAAAGTATATATTGCCAACAGTGAGGTTGTTTTTAAAATTGAACCAACATTTAGTTAGATTAGTGTCACTTTGGTATCCTATCCTGGGGACCTTACACATCAGTCAAACAATAGGGCTAGTACAAAGCATGTTGTCAGTACTGGTCAGTATGGGGTCACTTAATTCAAGGTATCCTGCTGCTGACTGCTTGTTCAGCCAAACCAGAAGTTCCACCCCTCTACCACAGAGATGATAAGTAAATTAATTTCCTGGATGCATATTAGTTTCCACACATCTGTAGATAGGTTAGTGTAGACAGATGCCTGTCATATGTATGATAGAGACAGTTCCATAGGCTGAGAGAGTTGATGAATGTTGTAGGTATGATAGAAACAGTTCCTCTGGTTTTATATCCCTTTATATATGTTTCTTTGAAACAATCTTATTAATCATGTTTCACATGGATGAAATAATTTATTATGTTACATTCAACACTTACAGTGATACATATGTTTTGGCAATAAAGTTAACTCACTTATTTGTTCTAATGCCAGATATGTATCTCTTCACAATATTATATATTATGTAACACTAATCATTATTTATTTATATATATATATATATATATATATATATATATATATATATATATGTGTGTGTGTGTGTGTTGAAATATCTTAAATTATTTTTTTTATCCATATCAATCTGGTTAATTTATTTTCTAATTTTTACAGGTCCTGCTGCCTGCACTGTGATGTGTGAAAGTTTTGTATGCCAGACAACATGCAGACATAAATTTCTGCAAGCATGATAATGTGACATTTTATACTTTAATAATTTACATTTATCATTATGCCATATCCATTAATTATGCCGAGAATCAACTCCCTTTACTTCTATTCCCTCATGCTTCTCCATGTCTCAGATAATCTTGTATACACTCAGGATGTCACACTTGAATACAAGGTACGAGAAGAACAGGATGAGAGAACTTTTATAGGAAATGTAGCTCGTGATAGCTTGCTGTATGGAAATGTGTCAAACGAAATGTTTCAGCGGATGAAATTTAGTATTTTGACACAAGGAAATGAATATGCTTCTTTATTCACAATAGATGAAACTACAAGTACATTAAGAACTGCTAAAGTTTTGGATCGTGAAAGTATATGTGCAAATTCAAAGACTTGTAACCTTGGATTTAATGTAGCTGTCTACATCAAGAATCCAGATTCGGAAAATTTTGATATTTATAAAATCATCCGCATATTTGTAACTGTAGAAGATATCAATGACAATAAGCCAACATTTCCCAATTCTGAGATAACATTGGAAGTGTCTGAATCTGCACCAGTTGGTTATGAACTCTTCACTAGGGGTGCCATTGACAGAGACACGGGTGGGAATAACTCTGTTCAAGCATACAAGATGAACCCTAGCAAAGAAATTTTTGGATTAAAAGTTTTGATTGACGGAGATGGAACATCTGACCTAGCAATTGTGCTACATTATCCACTGGATCGTGAGACTAGAGACTTCTACCAGTTAACTATTGAGGCAACAGATGGAGGATTTCCACAGAGAACTGGGACATTGACAGTGAACATTACTGTTACTGATACAAACGATAACCCTCCACTGTTCACACAAAATACCTATAACATTACTCTCCCTGAAAACTCCAAACTATCCACACAAATTTTGACATTATCAGCTACAGATGCTGACATAGGGGAAAATGCCCGTATATCCTACATGTTCAGTAACAGGGTGGCAAGTAAAATCAAAGACTTATTTGCTATCAATGAGACTACAGGAAATGTGTCCGTCATTGGTGATGTTGACTTTGAGGTGGATCACAGATTTCAGTTTTCTGTACAAGCAGTGGATCATGGAAACCCTTTCAAATTCTCAATTGCCACAGTATTGATTTCTGTACTTGATATGAATGATAATGCTCCTGAAATAAATATTAATGTCCCTCCTGGAGGAACCAAGATTACAGAAGCGGCAGAAGTTGGGGCATTCGTGGCGCATGTTGGCGTAACAGATCTTGATTCTGGAATAAATGGGAAATGCACATGTCGTATAGCGGGAGATAACTTTAGACTGGAAGAATTTGGCATTGAGAACAATTATAAAGTTGTTTTAAACAAAAGGTTGGATTATGAGGTGGCAACACGGCATAATGTGACCATAATATGTGAAGATGGCGGTGTTCCAAAGAAAGAAAACAGGACTAGTTTCATTGTAATGGTTGAAGATGTAAATGACAACTTTCCACAGTTCACAACACCCTCTTATTATGCTAGCATTCGTGAAAATCAAATGCCAGGGCCAAAAATTGTACAGGTTTTAGCCGTGGATGTCGATTCAGGAGAAAATGGTCGTTTGCTATATGCTCTTCATCCAGAGGCCATTTCACTTTTTACAATAAATCCACAAACAGGTCTAATCAGTGCCAACTTCAAATTTGATCGAGAGAAGACACCAGAAATCAGATTTAGAGTTGCTGCCTTTGATCAAGGTGATCCTTCTTTGACTTCGACAGCAACTGTTGTACTGACAGTTTTGGACGAAAATGATAATGCACCCCAGTTTCAGTCCAATCCACTCTATCTTAGTGTGCTTGAGAACCGCAAGAAGGAACCAGTTGGATTTGTAAATGTTACTGACCCTGATGCTCAGGAAAATGGTCAGTTTGATCTCATATTCCCTTCAAATCCACAACTTATAAATTTATTTTATTTTGATTCCAAATCTGGTTACATTGAAACCAAAGAAAGTCTTGATCGTGAGCAAGTTTCATTTTATGAATTTACTGTAAGTGCTGTTGATAGGGGAGCCATACCTCTTTCCAGTACAGCAAGAGTAATCATCCGTGTTATTGATGACAATGACCAGATTCCTGCTATTTTATATCCAAATAATGGTAACAACACTGTAGTTGTTCCAGTTAACTCTCCAGTTGGACAAATCATAACTCGTATTGAAGCTACCGATAATGATGAGGGACGAAATGCCAAATTGTTGTATAATATACAGAGAGGAGATGTAAAAGGACTTTTCAGTATAGATGTTGATTCTGGAATTCTCACTGTTGGAAAACCAATGAATATCCATGATGTAGATACATACAGACTTAGCATCGCTGTGCAAGATAAAGGAGATAATCCCTTGACTGGAATAGCAACATTGATCATCGTGGTTGCCCATTCAAATGACACGGCTGCCTTGCCCCTCAGAGAGGAAGAGGGACAACAGAATATTCTAATAGTCATCATCCTTGTGCTTGTCACCGTGATTTTATCTGTTGCAATCATTATTACCATTTGTGTCATCCGTAGAATTGACCGAGGAAATCGCAATGAGCCAATCAGAAAAATTGTGGAGGAACCTAGAATGTATGAACATGCCAAGACAGAGGAGAGCGTATCTGCCTCTTCCAATATGTCCAAAGATTCCAAAGACTCCGATATGGAGCTCTTGAAAAAGAAGATTAAAAAAGAAGTTAGTTTTTCTTTAGAAGAAGAAAGTGACATATGGAACAATTCTAGCTTAACTAATGTGACCTCATTTTCTACATTTAAAAACCCAACATCTTTTAACTCGTCAACAGACTGTAAAGATACAGAGGTAAGCATTTCATACTTTTTTTTACTCTACATAACTGCCAACAGTTCCCTTCTGCTTGCAGAAAATAGTTGTTCAAATGGGGCAAACTCTTTTTCTGTCCATTCCACATTTTCTTCCACACAACAGATCATATATTATTAGGATGTAATACCCAGAAGTAATGTACCTAAATGTTGATGAGATTGTTCACAAGTTCCATTGTCAACATTCTTTATCAGTTTATCAGTGTTATAGCCCTTTCTTGCCATACCCACCCAACTTCATATTTGCCTTAATTATTGTTGGATGTAAACTAAATTTGGGGGAAGAGTATGATAGGGATTTTTAACATAGCTTTAAAAAATTTCAGTCTTGTCACTACAATGTCTACGGTGTGGCAGTTCTTAGTGGTATAACATGTCTAGCAATGGGGCATCACATGTCCATGTCCCACTCAGTCAAATTATTCTGACACCAAGCTGACCAGTCCTGGCACTAACCTCTTAATTAGGAGTGTCAAACAAGGCAGCTATTAGTACCATTTTATAAGTCTTTGTTATGACTCGGGAGGGTGTGTTGTTCAAAACCATGACTTCCCACATCTGAGGCAGACACTGTAACCACTTAGAGCACTGGAGTAATACCAAATTTGGTATGGAGCTTTATATTAACGAGACTGTGACAGAGTTCATTTGTCGGACTTGTACATCCACCATTTAGCAGAATTGTAGCCCCTGATTGCCCTACTACCCAAACTTGTTTTTGCAAAACTTTATTTAGATAAAAACCAAGTTTGGTATGAAGTTTTATATTCCTCAGACCTTGGCTGCATTCTTTTGAAAGCCTTGTACATCCACTACAGAGTATTAACATGATTGTCAGACTCAAGTACATTTTTTTTATCCAAGTATTTCTTGATTTTGACCAAATTTGGTATGCAACCTAATGCTGATGTGACCTTGACAGAACATTTTCAACTTTCTGCATTATCATTTACCAGAGTTCCTGTTGTCTACTTTAATTTCCATATAATAACTCCCTTAATTATTATTGCATTTCAAGCATATGTTATATTCAACTTGATTTCCATCATAATCTTGGTGACTTCAGTTCTCGGCTATTTTGTGTGTGTATGTGGGCAGGAGAGTTTTGTTTTCAGATGGTTTATTTATTTATTTATTTTTGTTTTTCAATGTTTGCTTATTGTCCACTCTAGTTTGTATGTGAAAATGCTCATTACCTATTCCCAAAGTAAAAATTGTATCATGGTTAGATAAAAGATACTGATAAGATCATTGCCAATTACATGAAGCCATTTGAACAAAGGTTCAAAGAAGATATACTTGGGATAGATTTCAGTTGGACCTTAGGCTGTCCAGTTATTAGCCATTTGACAATTATCAGTTAGCCCCTGGTTACCAAACATCATCATTTTTCTTTCCATTTCATGACATTAATTCTGAACATGTTTATGTAGTTATTGTAGCAAATATTAGGTAGATATACTTAGGCATGTGAAATGGAACACCAGTCCTGAGCAGAGTACACATGTTAATATTGTCTTAACACTGCAGAAAACATTGGTCATGAAAATTCATTGCAGGGTTCCATTACAGCGGTAATATTCCCAAAATATCTTTGACTTCGGCATAAATCAGTTTTACAACATGGGTTTTAAAAGGTTCGAGTTTACCAAGGTTGCTCTTCGTTGCAGTTATTATGCCCTAAATGTACAGTACATACAAACTAAAATTTCAACAGAAACAATGAAAATTGTGAAGCTGAGTATGTGGATATTTACATAGATGCAACTAATTAAAATGCCATCTGTACTCTTATAAGTGGAATCAAACTGCAAACTGCAAAATTTCTGATCTGCCATAGCATAATGCAGATCAGGGTCTATGTTGTTTGTTCTGCAGATTACTCCTAATAAACTACACAGATCCAGATCTGCCAACACATTATGCAACAGCAGATCTGGGTTGATGCAGAGTGCAGTTGGACTAGTCTTTTAAGCCAGTACATATGATAGATAAATCCAAACCATCATTTGAATTTCAAGGGCCACAATACCCTGAAGGTATATACATCAGAAAAGCTTGGCAAATCCAGAGATAGATGGATTGATGAATCAGGAGAGAAATTTTAAGAATTGAATTGCTGCTAAAAATGTTTGTTTTTTTATTTGTTAATCAAAGTTATGGGTACATCATATGTATAAAAAGAACAGATAGTGTCAAAATAAGATGTTATAACCACAGCTCAATAAATGATCATTTTTATGACTTCAATTAGATATATGTAGTTGAATATGAAGTGGGAAAGGAGAAAAGTCCAAAAATCTTATATTTCAAATGGATAAATTTAAAATGATTGGCTGTAACTATTACAAAGCACATCACATAGAAAAAATTTTAGTAATGGTAAACAAAGTAACATAGACATACGATGCCAAGGTATTGGTGAGAATCAAGCATTGTAGATATATTTTACAATTTTTTTGTCATTTTAAAAACAGTATCCCCCACCTTGACCTGATTAAAACCAGAAATAAGTTTTCTTTTGGCTGCTTATGTACACTTAGAACCAGAATTTATGATCCATAGAATAGGAAGATTAAAGAACCATAGAAACACAATTTATTGGGCTATACTCATTTTGGCAATAGGAACTGCCTGACAGTAGGAAAATAGACAGAATTCTGATTCATCAGTGTAGGCAGGACAGATTATAGAAAAGACAAAAAAGTAAAAAGGTTTACAATTAAGTATTATTAATTGCTTTGATTTTTTTTTGATACATTAGAATTATTTGTTGTGTTGATTATTTTTGCATACAAACATATGCATGTGCATGTATGCACACAAACATATCCTTGTATATTCTATTAATATCCAAACTATCAGTATCATGCTAATCAAATTTTATTCCAATGGAATCTGTAAAAAAAAAAAAACAGGAAAATGTTAACGGCATGTTGAAATTTTTGTATTTTTCAGGATCCACAATCAAGTAGATCATGGCTTGAAAACAATACATTAACATCATCAGATTTTAATAAGACAGACAGTTACACAGACAAGGAAATAAGCAGTTTGACTCAACATCAGCTCCAAGTTTTACAGCATCAGCGATTACCACGAGTCCATGAAGGGGATGAGGTAGCTTGCAAACTTACTATTCTGGAGACCTCTCTTTCTCCTATACTTAAATCTTATGATCATAGGATTTATGAACATCACAAGATGGCCTTATCAGTACTCCCCCACTCTCTCCGCTTCCCCCAGTCCAGCTGTTATCTTGATATTAATGAGTTTAGTGGGAGGGGTGTGTTTGTAGCATAGCAACATTTAAGTTCTTACCATTCTTGGCATGTAGAGCAGAGCTCCTTGCTCAAGTTCACACAAGTAGTAATCTGTACTAGCTAATACTGTAGTGGGAATTCAGCCAGTGTCCATCAGGTCACAAGTCCACTATCTTAACCACTGAACCACTATAGGTTCCAATGCCAGATTTGTGAGAAGCAGATAATGCCACATTTATTAATATGCATCATACACACTTATCAGTTATGAACATCATAGGCCCAGTCTTCCATCCCACCATAATGGGTAGACCCAGTCTGCCCTTCCATAAAGGCTAGACCCAGTCTGCCATAGCTGGTATGTATTGTACACAAAAGAAAACACTGTAGATTTAAATTAGCTTTTTTTAAAAGCATATTGATGAGTGGTCGGAAAAATATTGCAAAAATGCAGATGATTTAGAAACAAATGCTGGTTATTATCAGTTTCCCTTTCTCTCTCATGTCACCCAAGAGTCCAGAAACATATCCTAAGGAAAAATGACCAATAGGGTGTACATTTAGAGTATGGCGAGTTTCCCTAAAGTACAAGTCACATGAGTTATGCAAGCGCATTTACTCATTTTAAATTATGATTTCTTTTAAAATTTAAAACTACTTTTCTTTAATCAAAATCTATTAAATCCTGACTATTGAATGCTCAGAACCTTGACTGTCACCAAGGAACTTCCAGACAAAAATTATCAAGCTATGAACTTATTTCATTGGTGGCCATTTACTAAACTTGTTTTAAAATAAGAGTACATCAAGTGCAATGTCACAACCAAGTAGGACCAATTTGTTCATCAATGTGGTAGCTTTTATTGTGACATCACAGCATGCCTATTCAATCTAGACTGTACTGAATCACACCTTTAGGTTCATATGATCCAAAATGTCTGAGTACATTAACATTGATTTGCCATATTCACCTCTCTGGGCATCTAAATAATGACCTTCCAAAGGACTATCCAAATGAAGTGAATACATGCCACTTAAAGGTATGTATATTCAAATTTTAAAAAATGACACTCATTAATGAAAGTCTATGTTGAATGCATACATGACCCGTGTGACTTGTACTATAAGTGTAGACATGGTAAAAGGAAATATGTAAAGATGAATTGTTTAAGAGTTTGAAGTTGTTTCTTTCTCCCGTCTTGTATAGATAGATGGCAGGTAAAGTTAATAAAGTGAGTTGGACCTGTTTCAAATAGTGCAAATGGCTTTTTAAAATACATGGTTTTAGAAAAGTTTTATTTCTGCATGACTTTGGCAACAGAGACATATAAGTGGTTATACACAGAGATATATAAGTGATTATACACAGAGACATATAAGTGGTTATACACAGATATATAAGTGATTATACACAGAGACATATAAGTGGTTATACACAGAGATATATAAATGATTATACACAGAGACATAAGTGGTTATACACAGATATATAAGTGATTATACACAGAGACATATAAGTGGTTATACACATAGATATATAAGTGATTATACACAGAGACATTTAAGTGGTTATACACAGAGATATATAAGTGATTATACACAGAGACATATAAGTGGTTATACACAGAGATATATAAGTGATTATACACAGAGACATTTAAGTGGTTATACACAGAGATATATAAGTGATTATACACAGAGAATTATAAGTGGTTATACACAGAGATATATAAGTGATTACACACAGAGACATATAAGTGGTTATACACAGATATATGATTATACACAGAGCCATCTAGGTGGTTATACACAGAGACATATAGGTGGTTATACACAGAGCCATCTAGGTGGTTATACACAGAGACATCTAGGTGGTTATACACAGAGACATATAGGTGACTACATTGAAATAAGTCGACATAACACATTCAGTAATTTTTTTGGAAAACTTTTAATAAGATATCCATGTTACCAGCAGACAAAAAGTTACCTGGTGGGTGGGTAGATATATACATGCAATATAACCTACAGATTTTCATACAATCTCAGATTTTCTGAAACCACAACCTCAGGGTTAGTTTATATAGCTCAACAGACAATTAGCAAATGCCTCCCCCAAAAAATTATATTTAGAGGTATTCTTTTTAGACGAGGCTTGTGGTCTTTATTTTGGTTGTTGCTCATGATTTATTGCTACTCGAAAAAGTAACACAATAAATTACAAAGTCTATCAGACAACTTCAAACAGCATAAATTATAAAGACAACATCAGACTACTTTTAAACAGCATAAATTACAGAACTTCCTCTTTTCATTCTTTCTATGGTGCATTTTTTGGTGAAGTAAATGACAATTTTTATTCCAAATAAAGGAAATCTTTTGATGTGTTTATTTTTACTGATAAATTATATATTACATTTACCACCACTTAATTTTCACATGCATATGTAACACATGTATATAACACTTATCCAAAAGTTCATAAAATCAAGTGACCCTTTGAGTTCCCTGGTTTTAAATATCTCATACTTTGTTTCACTTGTGTCAGTACCAAGTCATGGCACTGGAGACGCTAAAGAAAACCGAAGATGCTAATAGTGAAACATCAGTGGAGTGTGGAACAAGTGACAGTGGCCGTGGGGGAAGTGATGAAGATATAAACAGCAACAAGGGCCATATGATTAGTGACTCAGGTACAATGTTACCACTTTCGATTATAACCAGTATCGTTACATACTGTTTTTGTCTGAATGTTGATGATAAAGATAATCCAGATAATATCAAAGATGCAGATAAAATTTACATGAAGCAATCAATTAAAAAAGTATTGTCTTGCCTGCAATATATGTTTAGTGGTAAGACAGTAGTGTTGATGTGATCTAGTTAACATCTACCATCAATACTTGCTTATAAGTCAGGCCAAATTGTAGGCAGCAAATACCTGTATCTTTAGTAGCATAATGCTCCTGCATTTCTTGGTTTATGTTCTACTGATTAGTACTACCAAACGGCGCAGACCAAGATCTACCACTAAATTATATAGTGGGAGATCTGGGTCTATTCAGTTTGCAATTGGATTGGTTTTATAATTGAGTATATACTGTAGTCTCAGTGTCTGGTAGATGGTTTTGAAATTGGAATATCTCTTTTTGAGATACATGTAGTATTAAAATTTGCACATGGGTTTATTCCAAATGATATGAAAAAGGTTTTGTTTGTTAGAATTATGGGGAAAAATTATATGCAAAATTAGATCATTTATTTTGAGTTAATTATTTAGAACTAATTGACATTAATAATTTTTTACACTGTGTAAAATTATTTTTTGAATCTGTAGTTCTTTTTATAACAAAAATAATGCAATTAATGAGACATTATTCCTTGTTTCCCACAGCAATCTATTACCAGTATTATGTATAGTGCAGAAATATATCCGTGGTAAGTTATTGGAAGTCCCACAGCATGCGCATAGTGCCAGGCTTCTCATTGTGCACCCCATGTTTTCTAATGACCATAAAAGAGCGAAACACATTTTTTCGGTGACCATCATTGATACGTTTATCAAATGATAAACCCATACTTACTGATAAGACAACCACCCAGATTTACAAAATTGTGCCAGATTTGTGCTTATGATAACTTTATCTGATAATAGGCTTTCTCCATAAATTTTGGAAAATTTATAATGCTGGGATCAGGAATGAATTTTACCAGCAATCTGATTGGCTTAAATTTAAGTCTGACTTAAAATTGACCAATCGCATGGCTTGAATCTAGACTTCATATAATATTTATGTTGGTGAAATTGATCCCTGATTTCATAAGGGGATAATAGTGTAGTTTGGGACAATCTTTAAAAATAGTGGAGAGGTTAACTGAGACATAAAGGATTACCAGAGATGGAATAAAAAATAAAAAGAAAAAGACAATTCTGTATTTAGTATACATATTATCTTCGCAGATCAATAATGAGAAAATCACAGCATGGGAAGAGAATAAATTATGTTAATGAAGAATTTTTAAATGAATATTTTTGTTTGTTAAATCTTTTAAATTAGATGGTTAATTCTGCAAGGTGTATTTTTAGTAACATCATGTGGAAGACATGTTTTGCATATAATGCTTAATACATGATTTGTTAGCATAACAGATATTTGTACACATTTGTCACCAATAAACCAGGTTTATGGATTTGATACAAGAAATATTTTTTTGCGTAATGTTGATAATTTATATTGCACACACTGATGCTATCATGAAAAGAAAGCTTGAGGAATACATGTATGTATAAGGCTAATGAAGTAATGAGCTAATTCAGTGACTGTGGCTTTAGATGTTGGTCAAGATGAACTGTCATGGTTGTACTGTGGGTTTTTGTTCAGATTATTGTGGTTATTT
The DNA here is from genome assembly GCA_016746295.1 of Potamilus streckersoni. NCBI lineage: Eukaryota > Metazoa > Mollusca > Bivalvia > Unionida > Unionidae > Potamilus > Potamilus streckersoni. Next base: position 718,066 of record JAEAOA010000318.1, on the reverse strand, counting down.
TTAATGCATGACCCTGCAATTTCCTTACTAAGTTTCTTTAACATGTTGATAGAGTTAAAGCTATGATTTACCTACTTATTTAGTTTGAAACCAGTTTTAATGCATCCTTTTTTTTACCATTGCTACAAGGACAGCATGTGAAGCTTTCTACACAAAGATTTTGTTCAGAACAGTGTTTAGAAAATAAGATAAAAGAAAACTATTTAGTTTGTATTGCATTTTCTGCAGTTTATATTATTTATAAAAAGAATTGCCATCATTATTTTTATTAAAACTAATTTGATTGTATTCCTTGCACATTATTTGGGCTAAATTAAAGTTCTTAAAGTCTGTGATGTTTTCATTTCCACACTTTCTATACATTATCTGTCCATGTTAGTTTGCACATCTAAAACAAAGCAATGGGTGGGAATTCATGAAACTTTGTTGTTATATTGCCATTGTCTACTGGCAAGAGGGATTACACCCTGAAGTCCCTGGGGATGAGTCTAATGCTCATGTATACAAATTTCATTTACAAGGACATTTTCACAAACTTTTTTTTAAACCAACTTTGTATATACAGTCACAGCAGAAAGATGCATCACACGTGGATGTAGGGATAGGTAGAGTACAAATTGGGGAAATGAGACAGGTGATGTGTAATAGGCAGTAAAAAGACATGGGGATTGGCAAGCCATTGCAGTTGCTAAGTTTTTTAGAAGGTTTGGTTATTTGTTCCCTGCAATTCATTAAGAAAGGGGGTAAATTAAATTGGACATTTTGTCCATCTATCATTCTTTCCTTCAGTCCATATGTCCTAGTTGACATTATTTGTTCAATGACTTCATTGTTGTTAAAATTTGATGTGCAACCAGATTTTGATTCGTGCCAGAGTTTGATTGTTTTAATCCCACATTGTTGGGCAGAGTTATGGTCCTTCATTTTCAGACCTGCAACTTTCTTGTCCAATAAGTAAATCTCTTGAATTTTAACAAATTTTAACATCATGGCAACCTTGGCTGTGTCCATTCATTTTGTGTCATTTGTTATTAGAGTTGTATCCCCAGATTGTTGGATACACTTTTGTTTGTACAGGTTAACTCAGTTATTATGATTCAACCAAATTTGCTCTACATTTTCATATTGGGGAGACCATAACTGGCATCTAACTTAACACCTTTAAATATATTTGTGGAGAAACCTGAAGATAAGTTTCATATAAAAAAAATAAATTAAGATTTGTTATTAGCTTTCATTTATTATTTAATCTAAATTTACTAGAGGATATATAGCTAAGTGCTAAAAAAATGGACGACGAAAATGTAAGACAAATGAAAAATTCTGTCTTTGTAAATAAATAAGAAATGCAAATGTAGTGTGTTTATTAATATTTTTGTTTTCTTTTGCAGAGGAATCTAAAGTTTTGTACCCCACATCAAGCAGAAGTTTTAATGCAAGCAATCACACTCCACAGCATTTAAACATTCATGCCAGTCCATCCCATAATAGTCCAAGGTCAAGGACACCGGCAGATAGTTTCAAGAGAAACATCAGTTTCAGTGATGACAGTGTTACTGCAAATACCACTGTCAATAGCAAGTATTCCTTGGGACAGCCAAGTCCTGGTCGTACATCAAATAACTACATTATTAGTCCCCACAGGAACAATATAACAAGGGAACTTTTTTTTATTAGTGGAAGGACACATGGAAGTAATTTGTTTGATTCTCAGAACACAACAGGTGGACTTCCATATTCTCTTGCAGACATTAATGATGTAAGTCAAATGATGTACACAGCAAGAGATGATGTGAGTGAAATGACATACACAACAAGAGATGATATCAGCACTACAACCTCAGGGAGCTATACTATTAATCCAGATGAACTCTGTCAAGAGATTGATGAACTTTTCTTCAAGGATATTGTAGTATAGCGACCTATTCTGGTGGTTGGTTACCAAGGTTACATGTGCCAAAATTTTAAGTCATTTACGGATGCTGATATTCAGTTTTCCTGTTTAGGATTTTTCAGATTTCTGATGGTGCTAATGTTCAGTGTGTGCCAGTTTCGGCAGGCCAAAGTCTACGATGATGACCCAAGTCTGATACACTATCTACTTACAGCCATATCGAGGTTAAATATCCATTAAAATCGTATATTGTCACACTCTTATCTTGCAAGTGTTAAACTGAGATTCAACATAGAAAGAGAAATGATAATGCTTGTTTGAAATGTGCAGCATGTTTGTATTAAGATATGCAAATATGAGGCACAGTAACCTATTTAAAAACATACTATAGAGCTTGTTGCTGGGTAGAAAATGTTTTGTTCAAAGAACAATCCATTTTCCTTTTTAAGACACAAAATCTAAATATGCTTAAAAAGCTTGAAGTATGAAAAATATAAATTGAAAATGAATATGAATCTCTTTCTTTAAGATAAAAATGGAAGAAAAAAAAACATGAAATGCAACGGTCTCATCTTCACTGCCATTTAGTTTTCATTCATTCCTTAGATCAGTGAGCATCTAAGATGCTTCCAGCATTGTAAGGGAACTAACAGTGTTGTACATGATCTTCCATCATTGTAAGGGAACTAACAGTGTTGTACATGATCTTCCAGCATTGTAAGGGAACTAACAGTGTTGTACATGATCTTCCAGCATTGTAAGGGAACTAACAGTGTTGTACATGATCTTCCAGCATTGTAAGGGAACTAACAGTGTTGTACATGATCTTCCAGCATTGTAAGGGAACTAACAGTGTTGTACATGATCTTCCAGCATTGTAAGGGAACTAACATTGTTGTACATGATCTTCCAGCATTGTAAGGGAACTAACAGTGTTGTACAGGATCTTCCAGCATTGTAAGGGAACTAACAGTGTTGTACATGATCTTCCAGCATTGTAAGAGAACTTTCAGTGTATGTTAGTATCTATGTTTGAATGTTGTCCGTCACAGAATCTTTATTTATGAAAAAATAATTTGTAAAAATGTTGATATGTATGATACACAATCTTTATGTACATAGCGTTATATGTCACAAAGTCAGGCAGCAGGACACGAGATTTTACGAAATGTAATTACCATAAGAAAAGAGGTAAGTTTGTCAACAGTGCTAAAAGATGATTCATTGTTTTTATTTTTTAAGAATAAAAATTTTTATATTGAAAAATTTTAGCACCTACTTATATTAATAAACTGTCTATGCTAGTCCTAGGTATTTATGTTTGTTTATTGCAGTTTTATGTTTATTTAGAGCTTGATCAAAGAGATACAGCAGTTTTCACATTCACAGAAGTTTACATTAGAGACTTGTCCACTACCTTTGTCACTATATAGTTATATAGGTACGATGTGAATACTGGTTGTTCTTTGCTGAGGAAGGCTGGATCAGAGCATAGATGGTTACCATCTGTACTGGCTTATAAATCTAATCAAACCACCAAAAAACAAAGATCCTGATTTGCCATAGCATACTGTACATGCAGGTTAGGGTCTGTTTTGAGATAAATCCTAACAGTGTGCACAAGCCTAGATTAGCCAGTGCATTATGTACTGCTTGATCTGGGCCTATACAGTTTGCAGATTGACTTATTGACTTACCTTATATGCAAGTACATACGGTACTCTTCTTGCAAGAGGAAAGGACTAAATATAAGTATTGTATGGTCTCTTTGCTCAAGATGTAAAGTTTGTGTTAACTTATTTGTTGCCCATCATCAGTCGATGAACTGAAAGCATTGACAATTCTGTTTGAATTATTTTTCAATATCTACATATGGATATAAATTGATGATCTGTTCTCTAAATTTTACTTGATTTGCTGGGATGAATAGATAACTAAAGTAAGAAATTTTCTGAAATTAGCACCTAGTTGTAAATGTCTGAAATTTCTTTAGAAATAAAATTTAACTGTACATTTTAGAAAAATGTTGAAAAATTGCAACGTTCAACAAATAAACAACTAAGATTTTGTCAAGTGGATGTTTGTAGTACAATGTATTTATTTAGATGAAGTTTTTTTGATTACCACAGGGTCTGATACATAATGAAATTGAATTTCTTTTATAATTTAGCACATTTAGAAGTTGAATTTATTTGAACTGATCTTGATGATGGGCAAACAATCATTTTATGTATGTTGATATAGAGAAATAAAATGTAGCTAAACAATATTTTCATCATAAAACGTAAAATTATTGCAGTTGCGTAGGTTTTTGTTAAACTATGTTAAAATAGTAGGGGCTGTACAAATTTGTTTCCAAGCCACTTATGCAAGACAAAGTGACTTGCTCTCACCAGTTTTCTTTTTATTTGTCCATTTTTCCCTCATAATTCTCTTCAATTTAAATAGTCTAATGTTTTAACTAGAATACAATTTGTTCAACATTTGTAATTGTGATGTAACTATTATACACCAAGTCTGTAACTACTACTAGTACTTGATTGTAATGTAATGTAGGTAATGTAATGTACTCATTTTCCATATATACTCGCTTATAAGTCGAATCAAACTACAAACTTCAAAAATCCTGGTCTGCCATAGCATAATGCAGATCAGGGTCTATGTTGTTGGTTTGGCTGATTACTCCTAATAAGCTGAATAGACCCAGATCTGCAGGCACATTATGTGATGGGAGATCTGGGCCTATGCATTTTGCAGTTAGTGTAACTTTAAAGCTTGTATCTATGGTAGCAGCTACTACTTGTACTTTGTGGGTACTGTCATGTAAAGTAATTAAATCATTTTTCACTTAAGTGTGATGTGTTTCCAGGTATCTTTTGTTACACACGCTGTTTACGTTTTAGAATGATTAAATCTATTCATTTTATGGTTTTAGTTATCTGTTCATATAAATAAATGGCTACAATTGATGAAATTATCAACGAAAAACAAACTTCATATATTTAGTGTTATATGCCAGTCTTGTCAAGGAGGTCACAAGGACCTAACTTCTGTGTTTATTAAAGATGTCCATCCAGCCATACAAATGTAATAATTGTTTAATCTATAGTGAAAATACTTTTATTTTATTTCCCAAAATATAAGTTTTCAAAGTAAATTCAAAACACAGAAGTCCCGTACACTTGATTCTATTAAAATATGTGTCCTTTTTTATTTACACAGTGTAATGATTAAAGACTGTTTCAGGCACCTTTGGGATTATAACTGTTTGGGGAAAAACACTTGAAAATTGCTTATGAAAATTCAATAATGAATTTGTGCTAATTAGCTATGGGCAGGGTGGATGAAAGAATTGCGAAGGAGAAGTTTAGAATCAAGTCTACCAATTAATAATCTGGCTTTCTACAAGCAGTCTAGAAGAAATCGGATCCAAATGGACATCACTGATAATCCGTTAACTTGTTTGTACCTTAGTAGAACATTGATATTATTCCAGTTTTAATAAATAAACCATAATATAATATTTTGGTAAATACAGTATGCCCTTTGTCTTGTTTGGAAACATATCTAAACCATATTGGCAAATGCTGAACATAATTTCTGTGTGCTGTTGTAATATGGGTGAATAAGAATGTTCTGACCATGGTAGAGACCAAAAAAATGTGCTGCATTTTACAGACTTTATTAGGACTTGTACATTTTTGAAAAACTGCACATGTATCAAACATTACTTTTTTCTACTAAGCTCTTGTCTAACATAAAATCAATTAGCCCTGGGCATTGAGCTATCCAGTTTGTACAGCCCTGATATTGCAAAAGATCCTTTCAGTTGACTCGGACTTATGAGATATCAGTCAGTATTTACTTTTACTTTTGCTATTGTGGTAAATGTTTGGGGGGATATTTGGTGAAATCTTTTGACAATTTTATCTAATCTTGTTGGTATTTATCGGACAGTTTTAAATTTTGAACACAGTAAGAATTTACATCTGTGACTTTGACATTTCTTATTTTATGTCTGGCGTTGATTTAGCATGGTTTATCAGTCACCTGTTAAAATTTTAGTCACATGTTTTACTAATTCACTAATGTCACCATTTTAAATGTTGCAACTATCTGTTGCAGTGCAGTTGTTATCTGATTTGTATTTTTGTTTATATGTTTTGTAGTTGATGATCTTTTGACCAGTCTGGTCACAGAAAGGCTGAACATAAAAAATACAAATATTAAAAACTTCTTATGTGTGTTCTTTTTTTTAAATCTCCAATGTTCCGAAAAAAGACAGACTGAAATCTCACCTGGTGAATTCTCTCCCTCCCTCCCTCTCTCACTTCCTTCTTCCCTCCCTCCCTACTAGTATTTTGTTGTGTAATTAAAAGGTTACTTTGAAGAGGAGAGGATGAGTGGAGAAATGCAGGAAACCAATGTTTTTGGGATTTTGGTCTCTCATCTTTTACTGTTAAGACATAGATTAATAGTCCCTGATTATATCTGCGCAGAGAGTAAACATCCTTATAGAGACTCCTCCAGTGGTCTAATTGGTTAGAGCATCCGCCTCAGATGCAGGAGGTCACAGGTTCTAACCCAGGTCAAGTCATATCGAAGACTTATAAAAATGGTACTAACAACTGCCTTGCTTGACGCGCAGAATTGTAGAATTGGTGTTGGGACTGGTCGGCCTGGTGTCAGGATAATGTGACTGGGGTGGAAATGATGCGACATGTCTGTGGCATGATGCCCCATTTCTAGATGCGCCATAAACTCGCACTGAAGACATCGTAGCAATATGACCGATTTTTTTTAAAGCTACATTAAAAATCCAAATCACACACATTGTCTTAGAGTAAGATTGCCTTACAGTGAGGTACATTATACATATACTTGTACTATTACATAATAAAAATGGTCTGCTACGGTGGCCTAGTTGTTAGAGCGTCAGCCTAGGATGCATCAGGTCGCGGATTTGAACCCCAGCCGAGTAATACAAATGACTTAAAAATGGTACTTGCTACTGGGACATCATGCAATGCTACATGTCTGCGGCATGATGCCCCAGTGCTAGACATACATCACTATAAACTGTCGCACTGAAGACGTCGTAGCGATATGACTGAAAAAGTTTTAAATCTACGCTAAAAATATAAATCACACACATATAATACTATATCCACCTTATAAAAGGGTATTAGTTATCCTATAGTATAGTATAATAGTGAGGAAGGGTCGTGTGACTTTTCAGGCATTGTCATATTCGGCATTAAGATTTTTCTTTTTGAAAGTCAGATTTCTTTTGTATTCGAGTCAAACTTGGGTATTATAATGTTTAATTCTTTTTTTCTGCGATTTGCCGGGTATTCCTGTATATGATCACTGCATTATGACATCAGCAATATGATGTAAGTTTGAATTTAAGTGTCGTTGTTTAACACTAAATGTAAATGAAAAGATGATTTGATTTTATAATTGTAATACAGAGGAAATTTACAGGGCAACGTACTTGTTTCTCTATGTACTTTACAAAAGGAGTCTATGATCTTTGACCTGTACTAATTCTATATATTATCATATTCCCACCGTTAGAATGTTGTCTGTCTCTCCATTTGTTACCACTTTAACTTCTGTGTAATAATTAGAGTTATAAATTATGTACAGCTACCCAATTTTGTGGATGACTGTTACGTAGGGTAAGAAAAAACTATATCAACCTTGGACTCGAAAACTGAAAGGTCAAGATAACAGTGAATAAAAAAGGGGAGTGGGTTCTACACAATATAATTTGTTCTACACCACAGGCCTTGATTAAACTTTGTCTTATATTTGCGGTTAGGAAGAATCCTATTTTGGGATCAAAGTTCAAGGTAACTAACTGAAAGAAAACGTTTTTACACAATTTCTTTTGTTTTGGAGGTCAGAGGTGTAAGGTCACTGTGGTTAAAAGGAGCAAATAGGTTTCCACACAGTATCACTAGATCCACGTTATACACCTAAATTAAAGTTTGTTGCTGGCTTAAAGTTTGGTTGAGCAAGAACCTTGTCAATTTTTGGGATCAAAAGATGAAAGGTCAAGATCATAATGACTAAGGGAGAAATATGGTTTCTAGACAGTAACATTTGTTCTACACCTTAGACCTAGAACAAACATTTTGAATGTATGCAAACTGCATCCAAGAAAGAATGGCGGTACTCAACAATTTCATATTTTACATAGGGTTAGATTTTTTAAACTAAAGAAATTTCCTGTTTTTTTCCTTTCTGGTTTTACTGGCTATTTAGAAAACATCTTTGCAATCAGTATGTGTTGTTAAAAGAACTTTTAATTCCCAATATTTTGGTGTATGATTGATAGGTGTAGCATGGATTATACACACATACATATACACAGTCACATGATCATCCTTCAAAAACTGCTGGCTCCGGTTGTTCCCTGGAACTCCCAAGGTAAATTGTGAAAAAAAAAGAGCAGATACTCTTTCTTCACATTTTATATATTTGGTAATTCATTCATTGCACTTTCAGAATCAGTTAATGTATACTCTGGCAACATATTTCCATATTTTATTAACTGTTAAAGATTGGGTTCTTTAGAATAGTTCAACCAAATTGTTAGAGCACATGATAGATGCATCTTGATTAGCTGTCTGATTAAATCATGTACAATTTCCACAAGCTTCTAACATACCCTACATTTCAACCACAATACATGAAAATAACATAAGTTACCAATATTTTCTGCACTGTGCATGTGCAATTGCAAACAGCTTCACCTTAAACCTGGCACTTTCTCGGAAGTTCATAGTATCTGTAGAGCGCCACATTTATGTATTTTGGATTCAATGGTCAAGGTCACTGACATAATGAATAACAATAGTTTCAGCAAGAAGTCTATTTTTGGGGAGATGTAGTCATTGTGACTGAATTGGGAAAATTGTTTCAGCACAATGAGATTAGATCTGCATCACTGACCAGGATCAAACTTTGTTGATGGCTTGTACTTGAGTCAATGAAGAAGACATTTGACTTGAGGATCAAAGATCAAGATCTCTGAAACTTTTAGCATGTACTTTTACTATAGTACTTATAAACTGAACAAGATTGAAACCTATTAATATAGGAGTCAAAAGGTCAAGGTCACGATGGAAAGGTTTTCTTTCTTTTCAGTTTGCACGTTAACTTTAGTTGCAGACCATATACTTTGTGACCAAAGTCTTTGGATTGCTTACAGTTAAAGAGCCTATAACAATTTCTAGAATAGTAAAAATTTCAAAGGTCAAAATAATTGACAAAGAAAAAATATTTTTGCAGCAAAACAGTTGTTTTAAAGTAAGTTCATTTGCGTACTTTTGTGGAGGTATTGAAAAAAGAATCAATAGATTATGTGGTCTAAAAGTGGGAGGTCGTTTTCACGGTAATTCTAATACGAAAATCATGGTTTATGTACATAATGTTTAGTTCAATACAGCAGAACTTGACCAAATGTCAAGATAACTGAGACCATTTCGGTCAATAACCTCTCAAGTCGTACATACTAGATCAGTGTCTACATTGATAGTTAATAATGTTGTTGGCTTAAATGTGCTGCTCACAGTACTAGTATCAAGTATTCGTTCAGCTATTATTTTATAAGCAATATTACTGACATAATAATATTTCCCATACTTTTCTATGCAATATAAACCAATACCTTTTTGTGCCATTGTATTGATGCTTAGATCCTTGGTTACGTAAAAATAGCAGTTGTTAAAAAGTCCAATATTTCAGTAGTGATGATCCTTGATGATGATCTCTTTATCCTTAAAAAGGAATCTGTCAATATAATGTTTGTTCACTGCTTCCTTATGCAGATATATGTCATACTCCTATTCAATGCATCCTTAAGGAAAAATATGTCATTATATTACTGCTCACTGCTTCCTTAAGCAGGAATCTGTCATAATCCTGCTCACATCGTTCTATATGTCTTTATAGTACCGTTTGCTCACTGATTCCTTACGCAAGAATTTATCATTATAATCCTTCTCACTGCATCCTTAAGCAGGAATCTGTCATAATCCTGCTCACATCGTTCTATAGATAGAATGTCTTTATAGTACTGTTTGCTCATTGATTCCTTACGCAAGGATTTATCATTATAATCCTTCTCACTGCATCCTTAAGCAGGGATCTGTCATAATCCTGCTCACATCGTTCTATAGATAGAATATGTCTTTATAGCACTGTTTGCTCATTGATTCCTTACGCAAGGATTTATCATTATAATCCTTCTCACTGCATCCTTAAGCAGGAATCTGTCATAATCCTGCTCACATCGTTCTATATGTCTTTATAGTACCGTTTGCTCACTGATTCCTTACGCAAGAATTTATCATTATAATCCTTCTCACTGCATCCTTAAGCAGGAATCTGTCATAATCCTGCTCACAACGTTCTATAGATAGAATATGTCTTTATAGTACTGTTTGCTCACTGATTCCTTACGCAAAAATTTATCATTATAATCCTTCTCACTGCATCCTTAAGCAGGAATCTGTCATAATCCTGCTCACATCGTTCTATAGATAGAATATGTCTTTATAGTACTGTTTGCTCACTGATTCCTTATGCAAGAATTTATCATTATAATCCTTCTCACTGCATCCTTAAGCAGGAATCTGTCGTTTCTAATGTTTACTGGCGCATAAACACTATGCATAAACTCCGTTGTTCAAAAAATGACACTCACTATTAGAATAAATACATTTTGTGAAGCCGTTGTTGATGACAAAAACATTTTGTAAAACCGTTGTTGATGAAAGGGACACTACACATTGTATTTATACCAGTGGTGTAACCCTAACTATCTAAGTGGAATTACAATTTCATCAGACTGTAGATATTACAATGTGTCCATTTCTGATATTCACAGAGGTAATTCGACGGATTTAATTTGATCGAAATATATTAAGGTCATTGGTGTAAATATATCCTTGCAAGTCCAGAAGTGGAATATAAAATCGATAAATACAAAAGAACGAGCAACGATGTTGTTCTTTCTGTTTACGTATGTATCAACGTACAGGTTTTCGCATTTAGCACAGTTTCTTTGATTCTTGCGTATACGCGTGAAACATTATGGATCTATTATTCATAAAGTACTATTCATCACAGGCAAAATGAGGTCATAGTGACATATGTATCATACTTCAGTTATTTTTCTTGGTATTTGGAAAGTCTTTGTTTATAAGATGAGTAAAGTTTAACTGGGAGTGATTGTTCTGTTTAAACAGACACATTTCTCTGCTTTTAGATTTGAAAGTTTCATTTATATTGGATAAAGCTTGTTTAATGTCTACTGTCACCCTCACCATAAAAAACCCACCCCTGATATACCGTACTCCCCATAAAATCGGCCCTAAACTGTGTCGTTTGTTTGCCTATGGTGGCGGTTAGAGAATGAATTACAATTTTGATGGAATGACTTTTTTTTAATGTCCTCAAAATCAAGATAGAGACGAGGAAATTCTCTTGAGCTGTTATTTTCTAATCCTTTAATTTTATTTAGCATAGTACTGGTCAGATGTCTTTATAACATCCTTTATATTTGGTTTCTGAATTTATTGTCTCGGTTTTGAACATTATAGCAGTGGGATTATATCTCGGCACTGTTGAGGTGTTCAGAGAAAGTCCATTGTCTTCACCAACATTTGCTGTGTTCATTGTCTCAGACAGTTCAGAAGCAGTGAAATGCAGGGCCTCGGACACTCGGACAGGCTAAGACAGCTAGGACAAAATCCCTGGAGCCCACAACGGTCATGGGGCTCACCGTCGTCACAAATTGTAATTCAAAAGGGACCTGCTGAAAATTTTTCGTAGGGCCCACACACAAATCCTGTCCGAGGCCCAGATGAAATGGTTCACATGCATTCGGAAATCTGAGAAATAGTGAAATGATTCACATAAAGTGGGACAAATATGAAGCAGTGAAATATTTTATATGCATAGGCACAATTCAGAAGCATGTGAATAGTTCAGAAGAAAGGCTTCTTGTGACTCATGTGTACAATGTTGTGTAATTAATGATCTGCGCTTTCAGAAGTATTTGTTTGAAAAACACAAATAATATACTTTTTTGTAACAGTAAGGCAGTTCACACCACACTTTCTTCCTCTTAATTCCGTCTTCATTGCCAGCTTGTAACTTGTTCATCGTAATTAAAAAAAACCTAAAATTACTTTTGATTTATGGTGCTACTTAAAGATGCTGGTCAAATAAAGCATATGCGATGTCTTAGTTCTTCAATGTCAGTTAACTTTGGGTTAAAGTTATAAAAGTACCAAAAGTTATAGGTAAGAATATGTGTGTAAAGCAATGACCACTGTAGAATCAAAGTTTGGTTATTTATTTATTTATTTATTTATTTATTTATTTATTTATTTATTTATTTATTTATTTATTTATTTATTTATTTATTTATTTAATTTATTTATTTTTATTTGACAAATCAAGCTTTCAATTTATTTCATCTTTAAATAGTTACATAAAACATTCTGTAGCGATTACTTCAAAATTACGAAGTGGACTGACGACTTTTGGCTAACGAAGATGACTAGATCTATCTAGTCTCTATCCTTCTAACCATCTGCGTGAACCTGATTCAATCAGCGACCTGCTTAACAAATCTGAACAGAGATCTAGTATAAATTTCTTTCGATCGTCACACTATATATCTTGGATATTTGGATAATTATGTTAGTCTGCTAATTAAAAAGATCAGAGAAAAATCCAGCTAGATCTGTAGATGCAAATAAGTAATTATTACGATAAATAACACGTAGTAATATAGAAACGAATCGAGAAAACTATGGTCTAATTAATATAATCTTCAATGGAATCGATATCGATTCCTACAAATGTTTTGATTTTTTTTTTATCAATTACACTATACCTTTTTAAAAATGGAAACAAAGGAACACACGACATCAATTAGACATGACTTATTCGTCGGCTTATTCGTCAGGTGCTCTCTCTCTCTGTCTGCGTGTGTTCGAGTCTAGGATTCGGCTAATGTAGATATGTGAGAAAGCTTGCCAGTAGCTTCTCGTGGGTCGGTGGTTCTTTCCGGTGATTTCCCGGTTTCTTCCTCCACCATTAATACTGGCCGCCATGAATAGCCTATCTTGTGCTGAAAAATGGCGTTAAGCCCAACAACAACATATATGTGTGTGTGCGTGTGTGCGTGTGTTATTTATCGTACTAACTCTGCACCATGTAGATAGTCCGCAGGTGTGCCATTGAACCATGTATGTATGTATGTATGTATGTATGTATGTATGTATGTATGTATGTATGTATGTATGTATGTATGTATGTATGTATGTATATATATATAGTTTCAGCAAATATTGATATTGCCCTTGCGATTGCAATGGGGGCGGCTTGAGATAAAAAAAAGTTGCTATTAATAAATGATAGGGAAACATATAATTTAATTATGAAAATTAAAATTAAAATTAACAAAACAGTTACAGAAACGTTAACTCATAATAAGAGGGGCCCCGAGTGGCCGAGTGGTCTAAAGCGCTGTCCGTTACGGATCACTGCCATCTCACCTCTGTCTGCGTGAGTTCGAGTCCAGACTCGGCTAACGTGGGTAAGTGAGAAAGCCTGCCAGTAGCTTCTCGTAGGTCGGTGGTTCTTCCCGGGGTGTTCCAGGGTTCTTCCTCCACCATTAATACTGGCCGCCATGTATAGCCTATCTTGTGCTGAAAAATGGCGTTAAACCCAACAACAACAACAACAACAACCCATAATAACGATATTTATGTTGTATTCACAGCCCGGAGGAGGGGAGAGGGGGGTCAGACTATTCAGATAGCGAAGAATGCATGCTGAAGGATAGAAACACTGTACATTCCAATCTTACCGGTGTATCACGAAAGGTGTACACAATCGATAACATTAGATGGAATTTATTACAGGTTGCATTGCAATATATATTTTTTACTTTTGTAAGCATTGCAATATATATTTTTTACTTTTGTAAGTTTAGAAGCCTTGTATCGAACCACATACCTAACATGATCATATATCATTGCACATATGGGAACTTTAACTTAACCCCACTTTAAAATAATTGCTAATATTTTTAAAAACGAACATACTGACAATTTTCAAACTTTGAATATATTTTTCAAGTTTCCAATGTTCATTTTAATAGTTGTTTGCGTGCATTTGTTTGATAAACATTATGACTTTATCCCGATTTGCAAATTATCAAACCATTTTACACGACGGCTGATAACCTGTGGCTCTGATTATAAAAGGTCAAATTCAGTTTTTTCTCTCCATAACGCAACTTGCTTTTCACCTCTGCAGTCTCGGAGTTGATCCATGTACAAATGCAACGGTAGAGGTAGCCCATCCCATGACAATGTATTTATCAGAGTTAACAATGGTCTCCACTATAAAGATCACATAACACCAAGAACTAAACAGTCAATAGATGTCAGTTGAACGTGTTATGAAATGACTGTTGCGTGCGTGCGTGTGTGTGTGTGTTTGTTTGTTAACATATCTTTAACAATTTTAGTCGCATCACTATATGTGCAGTGTTGCAATTTATATTGATGTTTATCACTGGGGCATCAAGCCACAGACATATGGCAACATATCCCACCCAGTCGAAATATTCTACCAACAGGTCGGTCCCCAAAATTCGAAGCCGTGACCAACAGCATCCAAGGCGGACGCACTAACCACTTGGGCCACCAACGCGATCAGCAATCACTGTTAAGTATCCCTTTTTTAAAATCACCATGCTCATTTTTGGGCTACAAGTCTCACTCGTCAGCAGGGCCGCCCCGAACATATAAGCGAACATGGCAGTCTCATAGCGCAAACCTGTAACACAAAACGGCTCGTATCGTTCCTTACAATTTAGCACCAGTCATAAATATGGTATAAAATAATAATATATAGTATTTTTATACTGAATGTATAACTGATAGCAAAATTGTAATTGCAAGCAAGGATACGATCCCCTGTGATATGTAAGGGGCGACAAACTAGACAAAAAATATTTTTTGTAAGGTGGGTAGGTGGGTGTGCAAAGTTATAGCTTGCCTAAAAAGCCAAAAGGTCCCATTTAAATATGTGCTTGCTGTTTGATAAGAAGAAAAAAGGAAAAACAAGCTAAAGGTCGATCAGATTTTGCTAATTTTATTCTCTACAAATTCATATGCAATTGACGATGATAGATCTAGTATAAATAAATTAATAGACAAATATCTTCCACATTCTGATTAAAGCGCATCAAAAACAATATAAGAATATAAAAATAGCAAAGATATCTTAAATTCATCACTGAACTAGAATTATCACAAAATTTATCAGCAAACATCATTTTCATCAGCTTCATTGATATCGATAATAAGTTCATCCTCCATTATCTATAACATACAAAACTGTTTAAAGGCTGTGTAGAGAAAATACAAAACGATCGGATTGTTGCACACAAAATTCGACAAAGAACCAGAGTGAGCTGCAGTTAATTCACCATTAGTCTAGAAACAAACTATTCTGTTTAGAAACGAAAACGTATAGAGTTCAAGACCTTTTACTACTATTGCGGTAATTATTAAGACGACGTCATACTTTCTAAAAATCAAACCTAACTTAACCCGAAGCTCTACTTGCAGTCTTTGCACTGAAGACTCATTCTGAAACAATTTGCAAGAAACGCGTAATGCGTTTGAAACAAGCAGTCACTTCTTATGTCCCTTCAAACAGGAGCCGCCGTCCCTCCATACCATAGCCGTCCTTTCATACCCAAGTCGACTCTTCATACCCGAGTTTATGCATTTGCCTTGTTCAACACGAAATTGAAAAAAGCATTATCCATGAAGCGTAAAAAGAAAGAAAATAATAAAGAAAACCCACATGTTTGTATAATTGTGTGTGTGTGTCTGTGTGTGTGTAACACGAACAGCTTGAAATCGGTTCAGATGAGCCAGTTGTAATGTATGTACACGCCAAAAATTAAATACAATAAAATCTTGTTGGCTCCAACAATTTGGATCTCTCGAACTGTTTCTAAGATCCGAAAATCTCACTGACTCGAACTATTGATATCTCGAACTGATTTGCCATGTTCGTTGGGTGTTCCATCAACAGAGACTGTGGCTGGAAAATTGCACGAGAATGCATGACTGCAGGATACTATAAGAAGTCACTGACTCGCGATGTTAGCACATTATATGTTATAACGTCACGAAGCATAATTGGAGTAAATTGTCTTGCCCGTAGACACACCAATGTTTACCTATTTACGTAAAGGTTTTACCCTTTATAACATATCACGATCTTTTGAATTTCATTTTTGTTCAAGAAGTTCTACTAATCATTCTGAGTATATATTCGCATAATTAGTTTTAACTTTCCATGAAGTTTTACACAATAAAGTTGGCCACATCAAACTCCTTCCCCACTGCCCCCTCTCCCGATGTTTGTGTTATCCTGTCAATTTCAAACGTTTGTTTTGTTCAGTGGACCAGTCTCCGACGATGCCTTGCAACGATAAGTCGATCTAAACAAGTTAGACTCGTGCAATGGACAAGTTTAGCGACTGACGCATTATACGTCTTGAATGATTGCTTCGTCGCAAAGTTACCTCTATTTCTTAAACCTCTGATTTATTTTTGTCAAGATGTTTAGCCCAGAAATAGTCACACAACTATATCCTTATGCGGATATTCGTTTTCATGACCGCTTTCCTCCAGAGAAAGTGTGTAACTCCCCGAAGTCGTCGAGCTGCCATCGTCTCCTCGGCCCCCACTGATCATGCTCAAGCTGTCTCTCTGCCCATTCTCATATGTAGGGCTGTCTAGCGGCGCAAGATATGATAGTTCATGGGCACTAAACGATCCATCCGAATGATGTCGAATCCGCTGAGACAATGCCGGCAGTTCAAGAATAGCTGACCGAGACTCCGGGGAGACTGATCTATTTACTGAAGATGGGCGGGAATGTTGACCATAATTTTTGAAAATGTCATTACCTGAAATGATTGAAGCATTTTGAACACTAACTGTACGATTATAAGATGGTTTGTAAGTTTGTTGACCTGAATTTCCTGATTTTACAACGCCATCTACATTGTTTGGTTTGTACAAAGAAAACAGAGTTTGAGCGTTTGCATTCGTTGTTTGCGTTGGGAATGAATTACTTGAATTAACTGTATGAGGACGATATTGCAAACCTTCACTGCTATCCCCTGAATTTGGAACGCCTATTTTGCCATCAGTTTTATCGAACGATGGATTTTTGGATATGTCCTTGTGAAAACTATTGCCATTCCATGATTGTGAAAGACTCGGTTGATCAAATGACCGTTTATGTGTCACGTGATCTGGCTCACTAAAAACATGGTCTCTTGATGATAAAGATGATTTGTCCAGAAAACGAACGCTTTTCTTTTGACTGTAACTGACATCAGAACGGTTATCGTCGCTCTCCGTGTGAACCGGTTCGTTAATATTCCTCAGCGTTTGAAGTTCTTTGCGGGTTGCAGTCCTGCAAGGGGTATGAACAAAATTTGCAGTGCTTTTTGGAACTCCTGAGACTTTGCGAGATTTCTTGATACTGTCCGCTTTTAGGAAGACACCTTCCTCCTGGTCGACTTGTGAAGACTTTTTACAAGGATTATGAATAATAATACCTATCCCAGAATCAACACTCTTCTGAGTCTGGAGTTTTCTTTTGTCAGCGAAATCTGAAATGAGCAAGAAAATAGGTCTCAAGAACATCCAAAAAGATTATATATATATATATATATATATATATATATATATATATATATATATATATATATATATATATATATATATATATATATATATATATATATATAAATATATATATATATATATATATATATATATATATATATATATATATATATATATATATATATATAATTCATTTAACAATAAATTATCGATTCTGTTGATATCCGCATATTTAGTTTGAGCAATCTGTTTAAAATTACTTGTTACTTATCAGTAAGCAAATCTGATATGGTCAAGAGGTCACATTCTGTGGACTTATTTATCAATCAAATTAGAGCTTTCTTATTGCCAAACGTGTCTCTTGGAACAAATCGTTGCTAAAGATTACTATATTTAGCACAAAATGCAACGCATTATCTGCTAGGCTTCTAAAACAATTTGCTTAAAACATTTCAAAGATCACCAAAAATGTATTTTTATCGACGTCTTTGAGATTTAATTGTTAATAAAAGCAGATATTAGTTCATCCATAATAACTATTTGCACCAGTTCATAAACTATAAATGGGATATATATATATATATATATATATATATATATATATATATATATATATATATATATATATATATATATATATATATATATATATAGATGCATGCATGCATGCATGCATGCATGCATACATACATACATACATACATACATACATACATACATACATACATACATACATACATACATACATACATACATACATACATACATACATACATACATACATACATACATACATACATACATACATACATACATACATACATAAGGGGCCCCGAGTGGCCGAGTGGTCTAAAGCGCTGTCTGTTACGGATCACTGCCATCTCACCGCTGTCTGCGTGTGTTCGAGTCTAAGATTCGGCGAATGTGGATATGTGAGACAGCTTGCCAGTAGCTTCTCGTGGGTCGGTGGTTCTTTCCGGTGATTTCCCGGTTTCTTCCTCCACCATTAATACTGGCTGCCATGTATAGCCTATCGTGTGCTGAAAAATGGCGTTAAGCACCACAACAACATACATACATACATACATACATACAGCCAATGCTGCTTTGACTAATTATCGAAGATATTTTTAGCAAATATGTAGGAATTCAACTTGAAAATTAGTGGTTTACAGCCCTTATAACTCAGATGTAAAACAACCCCTTGTATGTAGTATTGTATAATAATATATAGTACAAATTATAATATGATTCAGTACTATAACTTCAGCATTTTAATGCACTGAATCTTTAGGTATTCATGTATAGAACCTGCATTCCCATCCTTGTTGGCTTGTTGGCATATGTATGTATGTATGTATGTATGTATGTATGTATGTATGTATGTATGTATGTATGTATGTATGTATGTATGTATGTATGTATGTATGTATGTATGTATGTGTGTGTGTGTGTGTGTGTGTGTGTATGTATGTATGTATGTATGTATGTATGTATGTATGTATGTATGTATGTATGTATGTATGTATGTATGTATGTATGTATGTATGTATGTATGAGTACCATAATGACGCTGTCCACCTAAAATGTATTAACTGCAAACAACTTAATGAGTTATTTGGGATATTCTTTTACAAAATCTAATTTACCAGTTTTTACCATCCGATAAACATAATGCATCAAGATTCAGTAACTTTAGCATTTACTACCAAAATCTACATCATAACATTAAGTTGCCTAAGCAAGACAGAATTCATGTCCCATCATCATCAGTATTTTTTTTGTGATTGAAACAATCACAACAACATTTGTCAAAAAAAAAATTTAAAAAAAATTACTCAACCAAATGAATTGTCGCCGTGAATTCGGGGTCAGTAATTGAGTGGTTGACAATCTGGAATTGGCACTCTTCCAATAAAACATTAGGTTTTTGAAGCCTGAATCCTATAAGTTTCATCTTTTCCCAAACATTTATTTTTACTGACCTGTGTAGCAGTCCGGTCCTTGGTCAACCGTTCCGATGAAGCTGGAACTATCGCCTTCACTTCCACCCCTCCCACTGTCCAGCGTGTCCACGTCTTGGTTCTGTGTGTCGCTGTTCCTCCTCTTTAGGATGCTGGTCAGCGGTTTAAGCTATAGAATATAAAAAGAAGAAAACTAATTTAAAAAATATGGAGGGAAATTGTTCAGAGTTTTGGCAGTAGCAACTGATAACTTTATTCAACGATATTAGTCATTATAATTAAGACCATAAGAGTGTAGTTTGTCCTGTAATCACGTGATTAACCATATCGGTGGTTTTTGGGATGGCAGAAAAAAACAAGTACGGAGAGAACTTCAATACTATCTGCTGTGTGTGTGTGTGTGTGTGTGTGTGTGTGATTTTTTTTAACGTAGCTTTAAAAAATGTTCAGGCATACCGCTGCGATAGCTGCAGTGTGGCAGTTTAGAGTAATGTCTAGCACTGACATATGTAGCATAGTATCCCACCCAGTCACATTATCCTGACACCAAGCCGACCAGTCCTAACACAAACCTCTTAATGCTGAGCGGCATGCGAGGCAACTGTTAGTACCATTTTTGTAAGTCTTTGGTATGACTTGACCGGGAATCGAACCCACGACCTCCCGTACCTGTTCTTGGATGTTAGACATTTTATACTGTTAAAAGATTGGTTCCCAGTTACGATGAACAGTGCAAGTGAAGATTGATCGGCATATTTACTGCCTATTTAGAGCACAGGATAATTCATTGTTAGAACGCTTTTACATATCTGTATGCTAAACAAGCATAAAAAATCTCAAATGAGTTTATCCTGTCAATGAAATATTTTTCTATTTTTGCTATCAGACAAGTGTAAAATTGTAAAATATGGACATTTATGCAAGGTTCTCTCTATGTTTTGGCGGGTTGGGGGAGGGGCACGTTTGCATCCTAATAACAAAAGACCAATAAAATATTTATTTTGTGATCACTTATCGTGATGCGGTTTTCTTTCTGATTGTCCCTGCATAAAAACTCTTGTTTTTAGAACTTGCATTATTACAAAGACTTTATTATAATCATATAGGTTTAGAGAACAGCATTCAAACCACACTATGACGTATTTTCCTATATAAATCACATCGTTTCAAACTGATATCTGTGACAAGCCTAATCTGCAGTCGCCTAATTAAATACAGATGTAGGTGTACATTCTACATTTTACTTGTGATTATCATGCTAATGTTGTGGATCACGATATATTTGTGCATTATGCGTCTCCAGATTTGTTTCTAGACTGATCACAAACACACACACACACACGTATGTATGTATGTATGTATGTATGTATGTATGTATGTATGTATGTATGTATATATATATATATATATATATATATATATATATATATATATATATATATATATATATATATATATATATATATATATATATATATATATAAACAGATTCCCAGATGTGAAACTAATCTGTTTAGCTTTCGAAGAAATAATACTCATAATGAATATAAACAAAATATATTAAAAACTATATAATACTACACTTGCTCCCTCCTTTGATTAAGCGTATTCGTCGCCATGATTACATGGACACACACTATACAAAAGACGACAGTAATTACATGGCCGAGACCTGATTGAAATTCTAAGGTGAAAGAGCTTGACAGTGCTATATCAACCTCACAGTATTGTCCAAAAGGTGTGTTGCCACAAGAATTGGTAGTTTATAAATATACGAATGCACGACTTAAAAAAACACCGAATAAATATAAGGAGAAGAAATGCTATTATTTAAATGAGTTCTAAGTTGTAGGCACGCCATCGGAATAGTCTTGAGAACGAAAGTAGCAAAATGTCACGGGGTGTATCATTTACAGTACTAAGTGATGGTTTAACATTATTTTACACAAAACCCTCCTGCTGTTGTTGTGTGGCATTTTGGAACAATGTAAGAATGAGACTATGGAGTAAAAATCATAGTCCATTATCACTTATCCTGAGCAAAAGGATCATCTATACTCTTCAAAAATTTAAAACCAATAATACTTTTTTATCATTTGGGAAATATTATGGTATACATAAATATGATATCTTTGGAATCTGAGAAAAGATTCGTTAACCACCTGTTACCATCCTCACAAAGAAGCAGAATTCTTAACTGTAAAAAGTAACCGAAAATATTTTACACAAATTACTCGTTTAGCCTGTAAGTAAACAGAAGAAAAGTGATTCCGAAACATTACATTGCAAATTTTGACAAATTGAAGTTAACAATGTAAATCAAATGGTTGTGTCTGATTCATTTCCATCCAATATTTAACACAGTTTCAAGGTTAGAAAACCCATCGTTTATGTATCTGTAGATATAACCTGAAGCAGTATATATATATATATATATATATATATATATATATATATATATATATATATATATATATATATATATGTATGTATATATATATATATATATATATATATATATATATATATATATATATATATATATATGTATATATATATATATATATATATATATATATATATATATATATATAGAGAGAGAGAGAGAGAGAGAGAGAGAGAGAGAGAGAGAGAGAGAGAGAGAGAGAGAGAGAGAGAGAGAGAGAGATTTCAGCAGTGCATCCAGATCGCAAAGAGAAAGAGAAAAATCTTACTTGTTCTTTTGTGTAAGGAATTCCTTTTTCCCGCTGTTTTTCTTTCTGCAGTGACGTAGAAGTATTATTTTGAATCATGGCCAGGTTCCTGTCATACATGTACTTTTCCGGCAATCTTTTATTGTCATTCCCATTGGCATCCTTTGAAGAGGTAGATGAAATTTCTGAGAGTTTTTCATCTAAAACATTTCGATCATCTGATCTACTTTTCATAGCCTTTCTTTTATCACACAAGCATATTTTGAAAATAACCGTTACCATTAGCACGGAAAGAAGTACCGTAATACAGACGACAGCTATGGCAATCCAAATACTCTGGCTAAGATTTCCAATTGCAGCTGCTTGCACATGTTCATCTTTAGTTACTAATAATTTACACATTTTCGATGCATTTCGCGGAGGGTACCCTTCATCTGTGACTATGACCTGAAAGATCAAGTCAAGGTCAACATCAGCATCATTCAACGATCTGTTCAAAATTAGCTTTCCTGTGTCTAGCTCTATAAAAATGTCATCGGAATTGCTAGTTGTGTTCAGAGAGTAATGCAACTGCGCGTTTTTACCCTCGTCTCGATCAGATGCCAGTATTTGTGCGATAACCGATCCTACTTTTGTCGTTAAGGGAATCAGTACAGAATCGTCAGAGTCATTAGGATATTCGATGACTGGATCGTTGTCATTTAAATCTTGAATGAAAATAGATATTTTAGCAGAAGATGACCTCCCTCCCATATCGACCGCCAACACGGAAAACTCATACTTGCTCTTAACTTCACGATCAAGAGGCACTCTCGTTTTTACGAGACCGCTATCGGGGAAAAAGACGAAGAGTTCAGAGATATTTCCCTGGTATAGAAACCGCAGAGAAACCGATCCATTAATTCCATTGTCTGGATCTGATGCTTGAATCACGCCGACTCTAGTCGCAGCAGGTTGATTTTCGTACACAAAGAGCTGTGTGGAATTCATGATAAAATGGGGATCGTTGTCATTCTGGTCAGTTATATGCACGACAACAGTTCCCGTTGAGGTCAAAGATGGCGTTCCCTTATCTGATGCTATAACGCGAAAAATGTATTTATCTTGAATCTCTCGGTCGAAACTTATTCTAGCTTTTATGATCCCCGAATCTCGATCTATACTATATAGAGCCAGAGTTTCTGGATGAAGAGAAAATGCCACAAGTCCGTTCTGGTTCTCATCCTTGTCAGCTGCTGAGACGATCCCGATTCTTGCTTCAATAATATTGTTTTCCTCTACGCTTATGTTAAACACTTCTTCGGTAAAGATGGGAAAATTGTCGTTGACGTCAGTGACTTTAACCCTGAAACTTGCAACGCTTTGCCGATGTGGGATTCCGAAATCTACGCATCGCAGCATTACCTCGTGTTCTGGGTTAACTTCTCGATCAAGACGTTGAAACAGAACAACTTTGTAGTTATTCTTCAGAGTGAGAAGTTCCAACGCAAAGTTTGGATCTGCAGAAATGCACGTCACTCGGCCATTTTCTCCACTATCTGAATCCAAAACTTCAACGAGAGCGATATATGAACCAATCGCCGTATCCTCAGAAAGAGTAGTGCCCCCTGGTGGTAGGTTTATATTAATTTGAGGGGAGTTATCATTTACATCTGTTACATAAATGGACACCTTGGTTTGGGAAGTTAGCACAGGATTTCCCTTATCATATGCAACAACGTAAAAGTGAAACTCCTGAATTTTTTCATAGTCCACCTCTCCAATCACTTTTATCTCGCCCAAGGACGCATCTATTTCGAAGTACTCCGAAACTGTAGTAGCTGTTCTACTGCTAAAGCGGTAGGACACCACTCCATTTTCTCCTGAATCTGCATCTGTCGCGGAAACATTTAGAAGTCCAGACTCCAATACTAGGTTTTCAGGTACTGAGAGATTGTATTCTTGCTGCAAGAAGGTTGGTGCATTATCATTAATATCTGTAATTATAATGTTCATAGTCAATGTACCAGTCCTTTCTGGGCTTCCGCCGTCCCTAGCCTTTATTGTGACAGAATATAAATTTTGTTTCTCTCTGTCAAACGTTTGAGCAACCTTAATATTGAGTTCTGGTTCTTGTGCCCGTGTATCGTCATGTATTTTCGGAACATCTAACAGAAATAGTCCATTTCCTGACACCTCATACGAGTTCACTATCCCCGTGTCCTTGTCTCTCGCCCCATTTATAGTAAAAACAAAGGAGTCGTCCTCCTCAGGAACCTGTACAGTAATGGACGATATGGGGAACTCTGGAGGGTTGTCGTTAATATCCTCCACTATTACTTCAGCTAAAATCATTCTGTAAATGTCCGGAAGACTGGGTGAGTTGTAGCGGTACACGATAACGTTAAAGCTAATAACACATCTCATTGATGAATACTGACATTCCTCGAATGATTCTCTGTCAATCTTTTTCACCGTGGACAAGATACTTGTAGTTTCATTGATAGAAAACAGTGATGCATGTTGGTTACTTTGAGGTAGGATTTGAAATAGGAAGAGCTGTAAGTCCTTTGGCGGGATGCTTTGAAGAAGATGAGTGTCGTTTGCGATGTTTCCAATGAATACCACTGCGTCTTCTTGTTCCTCAAAAATGGTGTACTTCACAGTAGTATCCTGAGCGTTGGTTTTTATAAGGTACAGAACAAGAACAATGGTCACGTAAATTACAATCCCACTCTCTCTTGCCATTATCATTATTATCAATGTTCTTTCACAAAGCAGAGTTCTTCAACATTCTACAGACATTCAGGTGTGTCTGAAAGAAGAGACAAAACTCATTTTAGAAGTCAGCAAGTAATGTACTATGTTTATCTTTCTTCTGGAAAGTTTAAAAAAGCAATATTTTTAATTAACTGCTAAGTATTAACGAAATATCTAAAACAGGTGAAATACAACATCTTAACATTCTAGCATTGTGCTAGCACTATGCATAGATAGATAGATGGATGGATGGGTGGATAAGTGGATGGATGGATGGATGGATGGATGGATGGATGGATGGATGGATGGATGGATGGATGGATGGATGGATGGATGGATGGATGGATGGATGGATGGATGGATGGATGGATAGATAGATAGATAGATAGATAGATAGATAGATAGATAGATAGATAGATAGATAGAGAGATAGAGAGACAGAGAGAGGGGGATGGATGGATGGATGGATGGATGGATGGATGGATGGATGGATGGATGGATGGATGGATGGATGGATGGATGGATGGATAGATAGATAGATAGATAGATAGATAGATAGATAGGTAGATAGATAGATAGATAGATAGATAGATAGATAGATAGATAGATAGATAGATAGATAGATAGATAGATAGATAGATAGATAGATAGATAGATAGATAATAGCTTTATACATACGTGATGAAACTACATTTTTCTGCATTGATATCGAATATAATAAAATTAGGTGTGTGTGTGTGTGTGTTTGTGTGTGTCTGTGAGAGAGAGAGAGAGAATAAATCATCAATGCACCAAATTATTTTTCCGATTAGACTGCCTTTAAAAGTATGACAAAAAAAGATACAGATGGCTGCCCTTTCATCACATAACTTTTTTCATGTGACCAGTAGCAAATTGCTACCTTGTCAAAAATTATTGCATGAAAGTTGTCTGTGTGTGAAACAGTTTCAGAAGGGTTTCGTATCAAATGGTTATTAAAAAAATAATGTCCTCTTTCTGTAGAGCTGATAATGGAGCTTTTTACGTTGGTCTCACATCGTATTGTCACCGATCATTTACATAATTTTGAATTTCGTTTCAGATTTTGCACATCAGAAAATGTAAATGAAACAGCGGGACGAAACTAAATTTCACTTCTTGAAAATTAAGAACGCCATTGTAAACTTTTGTGTAATATTAAATTATTCTAGCAAATGTAACGTGCAATTTTACCTAATTCAGTACAATTTAAAAAGACAGAAAATAGTCAAAGATTCATGAAAAAAGTTTCATTGTTCCTAATTAAGGCCTTTCGTTAAATCAACGCATTGTCTGCAGTAAATATTCTTTCTCGATTGTTTATTACTTTTTACATTATTTTTTAAATGGAGATGCAGTAATTACTTAACTAATTGTTAATTCAAAAGTATGTAGGCGAGGTTAGAAATTTATTTTAGTCTCATTAGTATTAGAATATTCTATAAGAAAATAAGAACCACAAAACACATTTGAAACTATGTTCCAGGGAAAATAGTATAAGCCGTTAAACGTCAGTAGCAATATTTTGATGGTATATCACGCGTGTTTATTGCTGCAAAATAATGCACAATATCACACAAATATACAATTTTATATCGTCATTCACATTCTTTGGAACCAGATCTTAGCATGATAAACAAATCATACCTTGAAGATAGTAAACTCTCATTTCCGACCTCACCCTCAACACAATCATTATTTTGCGCATACTAAAATTTTCATCATTCAGAACCTGAGCTTTGTACCTCCTGATTCATTTGGAGTTTTTATCATTTGGTTATATGTCATCGTGCTTTATAATCTTGTAACTTATTTGTATCATTTCTCCTTAATCTCTAGTCATTTTACAATAACAATGTAAAAGTATTGTGTCAGCATGGAATCAATCTCAGATTAATAAAATCAATACACTAAACAGTAGGCACTCTCCGAAACAATTTCCCTACCAAGCCAACTGCGTCTTAAGACTTTACTCAAACTTTAAATTGCAAATATGATGCAAGATTGGGAAATATTACTCAAAATAAATAAATTCAGACCTTGGATGGTCAGACTATTTTAATAAGATTCGATTGGTGTACATTTTTACAATAGTTATGCCTGCCAAATAAACAGCTGAATTCGAAAGAAAAAAAAAGGACGATGCATGCAAGTTCATAAACGTATTCGATAACACTTCATTGGTGAGCAACGATGTTTTACTTACCGCGCATTAATATTACGTCTAAGATCTCTCAATAGTTCAATGCAGTGTTTGATACTTGCATACTTCCACAGTAGCTCTTAACCTCTGTAGAAGCTCATTGCATAGGACATTTTTTATATCTACCAGGACCCAACCTCTCACAAGTGAATATAACGGCTCACTGCAGGTGACGATGTTCGACACCTTTTTTTATTGGCCATTACCGCGGATAAGACATAGGGGAAAGTGAAAACGGGATCCCGCTAATTCACTTGAACATAATTTAGTCTTCGTAAATATCTTGTTGTGGTTAAAAGCATTGTTCAATTTGAAAAGAAGTATACTGTCCTTGTATCTAATTGACCATTTCGGACTATTTGTATTTGGAGACCGCGATAATTGCTCAATAATAGGCTCTCGACGGGGAAGCTCCCGTTTCTTTGTGGTTAGTCATTATTAAATAACGGAGCCAGGGCACCCGGGTAACAACGGGATGCATACGAGTAATGACAAACTGAAAAGAAACTTGAGGGATTGACAAATTTCCTACCGCCATACCTGAAAAGGTCCGTTCTCGCTTAAATAGATAATTAGTGCTTTGACTACAGTGATAATTATTCTATTTTTAATAACATAATTAGCCCATAGAAATAGAGATAACAAGAAAATTCTTGTTTCATGAGAAAGCATTGTTTTGCATTAACTATGCATCCTTGTGAAAGTTGTCAGAAATAATTACTTCCCACCCATATTCTATACCTGTGTAAAATAACTACCTTCAGATTCAAATATTTTAGTCCAGTCAAGAATAATGTTAATGAATACTAAAACAGCTCTCCATTCCAAAGTACCTCTATTTACCAGCTCTTCAGTTTCGATTTCTCGAGACGAGTGAAAATAATTCGTTTCAAGAACTAGCTTTGAAAAAGAACGTTTTATTTGTGACGTGCTGACTTGGTGGGTGTCCAGAAACATTCATTTTGAAGAGCGTCTTAGCGATTCAACAACCGGTCAATCGAATAACGAGTGGCACGAGGAAGAGTTGGTACACGTTACTATATTCTTTGAGAGAAAAAATAATAAAAGTACTTGAAGTAGTAATATATTGTGTTGTTACAGACGAATTAGTACTAGTAGTTATAGTTCTTGTTGCTGTTGTAGTACATGTAGTAGTTGTCAGACAGCTAGTAGTAGTAGTAGTAGTAGTAGTAGTAGTAGTAGTAGTAGTAGTAGTAGTAGTAGTGTTAAGAAAAAGGAAGTAGAAGACGAAATGTTTTAGTGGTATCTGTATAATAATAATAATAATAATAATAATAATAATAATAATAATAATAATAATAATAATAATAATAATAATAAGAAGAAGAAGAAGAAGAAGAAGAAGAAGAAGAAGAAGAAGAAGAAGAAGAAGAAGGAGGAGGAGGAGGAGGAGGATGATAATGATGATAATGATGACGACGACAACGATGATGATAATGAAGACGACGAAATGTGTATTTTCTCTTAGAAAACTTAATGATGTCCATTTTAATCCTGTTGTCACTTTACAAACATTTTAAACTGCGCACATTTTAAAATATTTCTTTCAAGCTTCGCTGTGGAATTTGCATGTATATGCTTTAACGATACACGTATTTAACGCCTTGGACTATGCATTTATATGTTTGAACAGTACACATATGCCTTGGAATTTGCATGTATATGCTTTAACGGTACACGTATTTAACGCCTTGGAATATGCATTTATATGTTTGAACAGTACACATATGCCTTGGAATATGCATGTATATGCTTTAACGGTACACGTATTTAACGCCTTAAAATAGGAATGAATATGTTTTAACTGTACACATATTTCACGTCGTGGAATATGCATGTATATGCTTTAACGGTACACACATTTCACGCCTTAGAACACGCCCGTATAGGGTCGAACGGTACACGTATTTTACACCGTGAAATATGCATGTATAGATTTAACGGCTTTCATATTTCACAGCTGTCTTGAAATTATTACTAAGACATTGTCCACCTATCTTCCATAAAGAGAAAAAGACAGCTTCCAAAAAGACAGCTTCCATTGGATTAAAAATATGCTTTATGTCATGTACAGGTACGAATTTGACCTGTTTTATGTTTGTAGCGAAGTTAGGTGTTTGTGATAAGTGTGTGTGTGTGTGTGTGTGTGTGTGTGTGTGTGTGTGTGTGTGCGTGTGTGTAATGGATGATCCCTAAAGAATTATTATAATATTTATTTTCATGGCAGCAAAATATGTAAGTGTTTATAATTGTATAACGACTTCATATAATTGTAGGGTAAACGGTACAACATTGTTGAATTAAATTAATACATTAAACCTATCCCGGCCCTTCCGCCTGTGAATGAAAACTAAATATTTACACAAAAGCTGAAAAAATGGCAACGACGTATAAAATGAATGTTTTACAAAATCATGTCAATATTTTGCATGGATTATCAAGAACGTCTCAAGAAATTGAATGTTGCTCACTTATTAGATTATGAAATAGGTGGTAATTTGTTTTCAAAACTTATCACAATAACAAATTAAAAAATTGTCAAACATAATTTCATATGGTACTAGAAATAATAGTTGGCACCGTCTTTCCATATTTAATTAAGAAAGAGGCGGGTCATAGCACTGTCAAAACGGACATATATGAATCTTTTATCAATTATGAGTGGGTGCTAGGTACGGGAACAAATCTTGACAGATTTTATTTTGCACAGAGCCCGGTGGAATTGCAAGGTATAGTTTGAGCTTAACGAGCAATCTGAAAAGAATTCTATAAATTTTCACCGAAGGATTAATAACTGCTCTTTGATTGAACTCTCACAACCCGGGAAGCCGCTTTTTGCAACCGAATAGAAAAACGGAAAGTCTCTGATGCAAAAGAATTACTAACGAGGCATTAAACTTCCTTTGTCAAGGTTCTATGCGTAATAAATCTGATGACAGAGTGATAACTGAGGCAAAATTAATATTTATTGTAATACAATGGTCCCAGCTGTGTGCGTTGATGAATCGGTACTCCTAAAAGAAAACTGTCACCGATTAGTGGGAGGTGTGTAAACAAATGGGGTTTCTGGGGGCCTAAAAAAATAAAATCACTGTCCCCAACTAAATGTTTCATCTCACTGATATTTTATCACATGGACAATGGAAACAAAATGTCATTAAGTTGCTGTGCGTGAATCAATTTTAGAAGATTTATAATCAAAGAAAAAATAGAAATGTAGCTGAAACCAGTCCAAGATCAAATCAATAAACTGATACAAATATGATGTCCGAACGTAGAAGTAATAATTTATTTTTAGTTTATATCCTGAATTTTGTTAATGTAGCTCATTTACTACAATTTGTAGCATGCATACACTACAGTGTGTGAAAGTGTTTAACAAAATGAAAAAGGCAAAAAAGACTCTCTCTCTCTCTCTCTCTCTCTCTCTCTCTCTCTCTCTCTCTCTCTCTCTCTCTCTCTCTCTCTCTCTCTCTCTCTCTCTCTCTCTCTCTCTCTCTCTCTCTCTCTCTCTCTCTCTCTCTCTCTCTCTCTCTCTCTCTGATGAACACCAGGAACGCTCTGGATAGCGTAGTTCTTTCAGTTATTATCCCAGTAAGGCTGCTAGTGGGCCAAATAATTTCAAAGGATTATGTACAGTAAGGGGCAGTTTGCGCCTAGGTGATAACAAATTGGTTCGTGTAGCCTTCTGACGTATTCACTTATGGTAGGCTCGTTATTCAGTGATGAGAGAGAGAGAGAGAGAGAGAGAGAGAGAGAGAGAGAGAGAGAGAGAGAGAGAGAGAGAGAGAGAGAGAGAGAGAGAGAGAGAGAGAGAGAGAGAGAGAGATTTTTTCGTAGGTGTTGATGTATAAATTAATTGTAGGTCAAAGACTGATTTTAAGAAAATGTACACTTTAATCAAAGAAAAGTAACCCAAAAATTGTGAATGGTATCAAAAAGTTTTAAATAGCGAATCATTCTACAGGACATGAATAATAAATTATAACAATGTTAGGTTTTGTAGTTAGACCTGGTGAAAGTGTTGGATGTAAGTGTCAAATTTAGAAAGAAAGCTTCCGTTTTACCTGTATGTAAACCTAAGACCATTCATCCGCGCACCCTTACTATTAACTAAGGTAAGTAGCAGTAAAAGCGTAATAAAAAGTATCGGATAGGTCAGATCACTCAAATCACTATAACTACACCATCAGCTTATAAGGAATCTACAAAACGGTCTGCATTTTTTTTTTCTAGCTCAAGTTTCACTGAACACTATATCTCGTCTATTAACAACGGGACAGTTGCAGGAAATACATATGCGACTAATTATTTTCCAAACAAAACACAAAACAAGTCAAAGTTTGTGATCTCCACCTCTAAAACCAAGAATAAGACCTGATGCCAACGTTCTTTTGGGATTTGCCAATATGCAGCGATTGTTTTCACTACTGAAAATATAGATGATTCACACTTTTTTACCGGTGAAATGGTACCGTCAACAGTCAATTACGAATGTACGTGACTCCTTAATGAACAGCTTATTTAACGGGTATGTACTGGATAATTTGACAGTAATGTTTGAAAATATGCAAAATGTGAACCGACAGAACCTTCAAATCAAAACGTTTGTTACGATAATATATAAACCATTTATTTTTAATTGTCGACAGTGGTACGCTTGAATACAAATTTAGGTGTTTGAGAACAAAAGAAGGATCTCTGGAGAGAGAGAGAGAGAGAGAGAGAGAGAGAGAGAGAGAGAGAGAGAGAGAGAGAGAGAGAGAGAGAGAGAGAGAGAGAGAGAGAGAGAGAGAGAGAGAGAGAGAGAGAGAGAGAGAGAGAGAGAGAGAGAGAGAGAGGGAGAGAGAGAGAGAGAGAGAGAGAGAGAGAGAGAGAGAGAGAGAGAGAGAGAGAGAGAGAGAGAGAGAGAGAGAGAGAGAGAGAGAGAGAGAGAGAGAGAGAGAGAGAGAGAGAGAGAGAAAGAGAGAGAGTTATTTCCGTTAATTGATACCGGCAGACTAGATGACCACAAAAATTCTTTTCTTTGCTTTGTTCGGTTCCATTTGCTTAAAAGGTTGCTTAGCGATGCAGATATAATTTTGACCACGATCACACTGTTTTCGGGTTACAACCCACGGCTAAGTTTGTACAGTCAAGCGGCAAGTAAATAAAATCATTCTAATATTCGATCGTTTTGATATCTGATGGGATACATGCTGCCGAATAGCATTTGGCAGTAAATTACATTTGTGATATTTATTCCTATTAAACTTAAGTGGATAATGATGGAAAAATCTAAAAGCGATAAAAGAGCTAATTAGATGGAAATTACTGTTTTCCCAAGTGCTGCTTGAGTGACAAATGAGAATATGCTGAAATTACAAAGTTGGAATTATCGTGTAAGCATGTACATACATACATACATACATACATACATACATACATACATACATACATACATACATACATACA
This sequence comes from Potamilus streckersoni, assembly GCA_016746295.1. NCBI lineage: Eukaryota > Metazoa > Mollusca > Bivalvia > Unionida > Unionidae > Potamilus > Potamilus streckersoni. Next base: position 685,319 of record JAEAOA010000318.1, on the reverse strand, counting down.
TACATACATACATACATACATACATACATACATACATACATACATACATACATACATACATACATACATACATACATACATACAAAAGTACGTATGTACGTACATACATACATAAATACTCGACGCACGGACACATCACACATAACCCATCCATCCTCTCATATATATATATATATATATATATATATATATATATATATATATATATATATATATATATATATATATATATATATATATATATATATATATCACACAGAAACGTGTATACAATATCATTTGATTGGACTAAATCGGTTATATGCGATTTTTGGGGGGCGGGTTGGTCTTTTTTACTGTACTGAAAGCTACGATAGCCCTGCTGGTTCAGTGATAAACTCCTAATACAATGGTCAGAGGTTCAATACGCGCTCAGGCAGCTCTGGTTGACTCCCTGGCTGTGTCCTTTGGACAGGCTTTTAGTTCCAATGTCCTTGGTATGTTATGAAGAATACAATGTTATAAGTTCCACTGAAAGCACCCAACCTAAATATCTTGGGTAAGGAGCCATTACCAGTTATAACATAAAGGTAAAGGTAATAAATCAACAAGCAAGTCAGAATGAAAAAGCAAAGATTTAGGGTCTACTCAAGTAGAACTATGGTAGTTTCATAGGAAAATCCATCAATGGCGCAAAGTCTGACCTAGACGTAAAACACCGAGCATCAGTTGTACCCGAATAATTTAATAAATGAAGATAAACACTGTTTGCTAAAGAATATTAAACAGGAATACGCCTCTATATATCTCATCTACTGTCCAATAAAATAGTTTTAAAATTAAGTTTTTACAGTCTATGATGTTGCTGTTTTATTTGAAAATTAAGAAATGCCATATTTAGAACAAAAATGAAAACTTCGTGTGCAATCCAATGTTTACCAGATAAAATATTATTTAATACCATACCATACCATACCATACCATACCATACCATACCATACCATACCATACCATACCATACCATACCATACCATACCATACCACCATACCATACCATACCATACCATACCATATACTATACCTTCGCATACCATAACAGAATCATTTAATGTATGCTGTTTGATTTGGATTTTTAACGTAGCTTTAAAATAATTTCAGTCATATCGTTACGATGTCTGTTGTGTGGCATTTTATAGTGATGTCTAGTACTGAAGCATCGTGCGGCATCCGTGGCCGACGCTCTAACAACTCACTAGGTACCTGGAGAGGTTAATAATGTATGCCAAAGTATGATCGTACTTTATATAAATACCATTCTTTAATGATGTAATTAGTTTAATTGATTCTTTAAAATCGGCTTCCTATATAAGTTAAACAATTTTATTTTAAGAAATCATTCAACATATTGATACTAATTTAAAGAATTAAAATTTTTATGTGGGTTCTTCAGTATTGTAATTTCATTTCGTCAGTTTTTCATCAGATTGGAACTTCGGCCAAGTCATACCAAAGACTTTAAAAAATGGTACTAACAGCTGCCTTGCTTGGAGCTCAGCATTAAGAGGTTAGTGTCAGGACTGGTTGGCCTAGTGTCCGAATAATGTGACTGGGTTGGACATCATGCTACATGTCTGCGGCATGATGCCCCAGTGTTAGACATCACTATAAACTGTCACACTGCAGACATCGTAGTGATATGACTGAAAAATTGTTAAAGCCACGTTAAAAATCTAAATCACACACACACACACACACACACCAGTTTGGAGCAAATAATTGGTCAGTGCATTTAAACAAGCCTCAAGGAGATGGTATCATTTGCGGGTCTATTACATGAATTCAATTAAATTTTACTCCATTTGCGTATGAAGTTATCTATTCTCCTAATGTAACATGCACGCATCCTCGTCACTGAAAATAAACTTTCACGAATAAAAGTATAATTGACGAATTATATTATAAAAATTATTTTTATGTGTAGCGTCTATGTTAGAAAATGTCATGAAAAATGAAAAGAGTTAAATGGGTTTCAACCTATCCTGTCTGTCTGTCTGTATATATATATATATATATATATATATATATATATATATATATATATATATATATATATATATATATATATATATAATATTTCAACTCACCTATCTGTTTAGAAGCAGCCATCGGTACAAAAATATTCTGTCTTAAGCTTGTAACTATTTTCGTTCAGATTTATTACAACGAAGAAGGGGGACTTCTAAAACGTTTTGTTTACTTACTTAGGACCAACCAAGCTTCAAAGCTGTTGACATTGGTGGAATTCTTAATCTTAGGGCTGGGCTTTTTTTTTTTCTTCTTTAGAATACGAGTAAACCTACATAAATATACCTTAGATAACGTGCTGCGTTGGTCTTTTCACTACATCATATTTTCATGATTGTCAGGTTTGCACGAAATGTGAAGATTTTGTACATCGAACACAAACCCTTCCCATGGCAATTATAGCCACACAGACTGGTTCGCTGCATTTATCATTCTTATAAAAATGTTTTTACTTTTTCGAAATGAAAAGGTTACCGTCAAGGGAGAAAAAAAAATGCCATCAATACATTGTCTCTTCAGCAACGTTACGGTATAATCAAAAGGTTCTATATGGTCACGAAAAAATGAAGTAGGCGTTACCGACTGGTATATTCGCTTTTCAACAAACCTTGTCATATGAAAAGATAACAATGGCTCCATCAACAAGTCTGTATAATTGGTAATCGCTGCAACATTGCCATTCATATGTCAAAAAAGACACCAATATTTGCTCACATTTTCATGTTTGATTTTTGAAGGGAATATCATTATGCTGTAGCATTCCCATTTTATAAAGAAATCTATATATTATTAGGTTTTTGGCCTTTTTGTGTTGGACAAAGAGAAGTCACAAATTACAGACTCTCGTTAATGGCACAGTGCCAATATTTTCCTATACGTACTGTATAGGAGCAACGTCACCTTTTAAAAGATTGTGCACAAATATAGCTACCAACAATAAGGTTTGTCAGAATCTATGCAATTTAATATAACAATAATCATAAAAGACTTCAAATGCGAAACATAAATGGGAAAAATGGGATATATTACTGAGCGAATAGTGATAAACAGACAGACAAGCAGTCAGACAGACAGACAAAAAGACAGATATATATTGCCTGTTGCGATAAAATGTACAGATTTTACCAATGTGAATTCTGATCAACGTTATTCTCAATAAAATACACGATGGATACTAAAGATAAATGTTCACCTAATTAAGCCACATTATTTTCGTTTCTTTTTTTCACCGACGTGCATTGTTTCTTGCTAGAAGAACATCGGTACAGTGGCCACTGGAAGCAAAAATCACCCCAAATATACAGCGAATTTAGAGTTTAAATATACACATGTGTGCCTCCACCTCCTCTCATCCTATCCTCCGAGGGATTCTCCCCAAATGCAACTATAGTCCATAAAGTTTTAGTAATGATATGAATCAAAACAGGTAGCTTGTTACCTACGTTAAGGTATTAAAAATGATATAGCGCAGGACAGGGAGGTATTTTCAGATACTTGCTAAGCTGTGAGAAATATCGTATATAACCCTTCTTACCCTAACAATCGGACGATAATCCAATACCTCTTGGGCGAATCAACGCTGCCAGTTTGCTGTTTCCAGGTAGGTACTCAATTCTCACTACACAGAAGAAACAGTGGTTTCAATATGACTAATTCGTACAAATTATCGCAAAATATACGGATTTCACGAGATTTCGGTCTAGTGAACCAGATAATAGAATAAAAAGCAATCCTCTCATTTCGCTCCATCTTTACCGTATTTGCTTAAATATAACACTCTCCCACCTGCGAACAACATAGATCCAGATCTTTAGGAACATAATATGCGAGATGATCTGGTTTTACGCTCTTTGTTTTTCGTACGCTATGGACGCGTTTTATTCTCGACAGATCCAAGTTTGCACAGTAACTAGGTGCGTACTATGGGCAACCGAAGGTATATTTGACATGGATAGGTGATAGGAAATGTCGCAAATTGATGCCAATTTACGGTAGTTAAAGATAAGACCCCATCCATTATAAAGACAAAATCAGATACAATATTAAACATACATCAATTTACATTCAAATTAACATCCTTATATCTTTGAAAAGCTTTTGCTTCATTTGATAAATACGTACTTTTTGTTGATATATCTATTTAGGGTATTATTGTAATTTATATACTAAGATGAAAATTTCACACGGTACAGAAAGCAGTCTGAAATCTGTATTTCTTTATATGATTATAGTTTTTCTTTCTTTTCTTTAATATTTTAAAAACGTTGAAATTGCGTTAACTTCATGCACGAGTTTCGGGAACAGGAATAACACGTACATACATACATACATGCATGCATGCAAGCATACATACATACATACATACATACATACATACATACATACATACATACACGTACGTACATACATACATACATACATACATACATACATACATACATACATACATACATACATACATACATACATACATACATACATACATACATACATACATACATACATACATACATACATACATACATACATACTGTTCATCAAAGTTAATAAAAGATCAATCATTCCGTGCACGGATTTTTTAAACAACATCTCAAAGATTAATGACACTTTCCGAAGTAATACTAACTGATATTGCTTGTGCTGGACACCTAAATAGAAAATGGAAAAACTAACCAGTGTAGAAACAAATTCATGTTGCCGGATGGACACAGCCCCCCCCCATCAGTCCTTTACAAGACAATCATTATCTCCCGAAGATGGGAAAAAAACTTTTTTTTTTCTAGTAGGATGAAAAGCTTTCTCAAAGATGTGCAGGTTTATCTTAAATTTCCATTTAATAGGAAAGCATTAGTTTCTTATACAAATGGTCTGGAACTATATTTACTGCATCTCATAATCGAGTATCATGAATGTTATATAATAAAAAATAATTTTTAAAATCCTTTTAGAACACTTAAAAAAATCTAAATGGCGCTGAAATGGAACTTGTCCACATGTAATTTACGAGATTTGTAACACATAGTATCTGAACCTGCAAGCAAGGTACATTTGTAGAATTTGTACATCTCTTTGAAGTAACAATTCCTTCTTCATAAGAAGTTTGAATGTTTGTTTTACAAAAATGCTTTCTTACGGAGAAATCTACACCACTACTTTCACATCAACAAACTAAATGCCTTAAATATCATTAGATTTCACCTATATTCTAACATAACATTGTTGTTGACAAGGCCATAGCCGAGTTCAGTTTTCAACAGTTTGCATTATTTAACAGAGTTAGTATAGCCCCTGATTGACAAACCCATTTGCTTTTAACTTACAGATAACTCTGTTGTTTAATATAAATTTACCTGACATCTTAAAATTGAAAAAATCTAGGTTGATATTGATTTTCAGAATTCTGCGCCATTATTTAGTGGAATTCTAGCGCCAGGTTGTTAAACCCATTGATTTTCATTTCTTCTCAATAACTCCATTTTAAAGCCATTATTGTACTGGCATGTGGCTAAACCACGTGCATAAATCACACACACACACACACACACACACACACACACACACACACACACACACGGGTTTCAGAAAATTTATATCTGAACACTATACATCAGGTCTCTTAAATTTATAAAAATGGACTTCTTGTTTCTAAACGCGTAAATGTCTTTTGTCAGCCTTTGTTATGTTTTATTAGAGGGTTCGTTTTTCTATATAGAAAATAAGTACGATATTTTGTATTTCAGATAGCTAATTATATGATGCAAAAAGAAGAGAAAATAAAGATCTTCTTGAAATATAATGTGAAATTTCGCACATTCTTTAAGTATCAATAATAATACCAAGGAGTAAAATATTGTATAAAATGTAAAATTAGTCCAAACAGAGATTAAGTTTGACTTCAAGCGCATTTATAAATGAATACGAATACGAATGTGTGTTCAACGAATGAACCAACAAGAAATTGTGCTGAATTATGCTTTCGCCTGCTTCACATATATAGCGCATAATCCAAATCTTGGCATTATCATTATAGGAAAACTGCAGGTCATTATAATCCAAAATTACCTTCAATGATGTTAACATCATGATAAATTGAACCATACATGCAAAAGTGTCACGGAATCTGAAAAGAATCACGAAACTAATTCAGTTCCCATAGTAAACATATGCAAACGCCATGATATTAAAAATTCAATAACTTAAAATTTTTGAGGGCTCATGACCTAATCTATATTTATCAGGATAGATGAAACCTGGAAGTCAGCTTCTGTGCAGAGGAAAGGATATGACCCGCGGCATTTTCTGGACCTGCATATATTTGAAGCATGTGTTTTCAATTCCGCACAAAATAGTCAGGTGATATTTTTAGTAATGAGTGTTTCAAACTCAATACTATTAAAGGACTGAAATTCCATCAGTAAAACATTGTCTGTTTTTATTCACTTTCAGCAAGGATAAGGTCTCAAAAGATTCTTTTCCCTAAAACATAGCTTACATTATTAACCAATCCTGTTCATCCAAACCCGTATACACTCTAATTAATGTTCACCCATTTCTAGGCTGCTTCACATTTTTCAATACAATTAGTACCTTGTGTCCTGAACTACAGCTACATGGAGTGTAGAGAGAGAGAGAGAGAGAGAGAGAGAGAGAGAGAGAGAGAGAGAGAGAGAGAGAGAGAGAGAGAGAGAGAGAGAGAGAGAGAGAGAGAGAGAGAGAGAGAGAGAGAGAGAGAGAGAGAGAGAGCATTGCATATGTCTAATTACAATATGAGAGAGAGAGACAAAGCAATTATGATCATTGCATATGTCTAATTACAATATGAGAGAGAGAGAGACAAAGCAATTACGATCATTGTATATGTCTAATTACAATATATGAGAGAGAGAGAGAGAGAGAGAGAGAGAGAGAGAGAGAGAGAGAGAGAGAGAGAGAGAGAGAGAGAGAGAGAGAGAGAGAGAGAGAGAGAGAGAGAGAGAGTTTTCACAACAAACGACTTGCTTTATCTATTGCTCTAAAAAAGTAGATCAAACAGCTTTGCGCCAGGGACAACAAAAAAGTACATCGCATTAAAGATTTGAATCCCATCGACGACAGAGATAAACAGCGCCTTTACTGCTACATAAATTAATTTGAAAACATCATTAGGTCTATCTGATATATGCATCTTAGACATTTCGACAGTGACCTTGTTTACTCGTACTGATGATCCGCTTTGGACGCGGAAAACCAATGCTTTGTCAATGCTTGAAACGGCATTTCGGACCTATTTACATTGAGTAGTGCTAATTCCGTGTTTCTTTTTTAGACGTTTTGTGTAAGATAGAAGAAACAAAATCAAGTAAAAATTGATGAAAATCTATAAAAATCTGCCCCTTAAAGGGTCGCTCCTAATTTTATGAAGGCCCCTACCCCCATTAGTTTTAGTTGTTAACATTGATATCGGCTTCTAATGAAAATTTGCACAAATCTATTTTAGGCTGACTCTATAAAGTGTCAAATGTATAGAAGGAACTCCATGCCTGGCCAAATGAGGTCGTCTACGGAACAAATAAGATCAACCGATTCGAGGCAAATTATTGTTGGTTTCCTTTAGCTAACCGTTTAGTTAACACCGCGTGTTTAACTTAGTGACTGACCGATGACTATAATCCCATTATAGCACGATTAGGTCTTTCATTAAAGAACGAAACTCTGTCCGGCTTTGTCCCCCAACACTTACAACACTGTAGGTGCCTGGTATACCAGTATGCTACTATGGTTATTATTTCTTTATAAAGGCAAGGAAGATAGTTAAACATGAAGGTATTATTTTACTTTAAAAAAATATATTCAGCCCCAAATACAAAAATCTCAAACACCCCCACCCACCCCAACCTCTTCTCCCCAAAAACAACAAAACAACAATCTGATAAAGTGAACACTGTCATTCTCTAACTAGATTAATTTCGACTTAAATTATGAATAGTATTCAAGAAGCACGAAATTCTTTTCCAGGAGTAGAGAAAATTAAAGTATTATAAGTCATCGTCGTCCCTAGGACCTCCTCGTTAGGTTTATCATGATTCCTATGACCTCCTCGCTAGGTCCATGATTATCCCTGAGACCTCCAATTTAGGACTTCCACGATCTTTAAGACTGCCTCTTTAGGTCGATCATGATCCCTAATGCATCCTTTTTAGGTCGATCATTATACCAAATGCGTCCTTTTTAGGTCGATATCATGATCCCTAATGCGTCCTCTTTGGGTCGACCATGATCCCTAATGCATCCTCTTTAGGTAGATCATGATCCCTAATGTGTCCTCTCTAAGTCGATCATGATCCCCAATGCCTCCTCTTTAGATCGATCATGATCCCTAACGCGTCCTCTTTAGGTGATAATGATACCTAATGCGTCCTCTTTAGGTGATCATGATTCCTAATGCATCCTATTTAGGTCGATCATGATCCCTAATGCCTCCTCTTTAGGTCGATCATGATGATCTTTAGACAAATGATCCCATTGTGTACTGAATTTTTATCATTTATGAAAGAGTGATTTTAGACAAAGGACTTTATAAAAGACTAGAAAAAAAAAACAGCTTCTGTGCACTGTTCTGTTCTCATTCGTAAAGAGTAATAAGGTCTTTTTTAAAACTGTTGAAGGGGCAAGTGTATACTTTAGATATATTTTAAAGTACATTTTAAATAAAATTTACTTGCATTTAGAACAATTATTTATTTATCAATAACTTGTTTTTAAAACATCAAAGATTTTAATTTCTCAGGTAATCTGAAGGACTGGTAGAGGGAATCTTACAATTATAATACAATGCTGCAAAGTATATTTTTGGCTGCTATATAAAAAGAAACGGACATTAACTCTTTCAAGGTAAGCAATTTGGATGGTGAAAGTGTCTTGATATATCTCATATCATCTGACAGACAAAATGTTTATTTATTTATTTATTTTATTTATTTATTTATTTATTTTTTTATTTATTTATTTATTTATTTATTACAACGTGAGTCACAAACATAAATGGATCCATCCTCACTTCCTTCCTTTCTTAATTTCTTCCTTTTTTCTTCCTTACTTCCTTTGTCCGTCCGTTCGTTCATTCAATCATTTATTCATTTATTCGTTTATTCGTTCGTACATCGGATGCATACAATAGGAAAAAATATTATAAAGACACGTTTATACACTTATACAAATACACATCAAGCCTACAGATGCACAAAAATGCCAGGGTTGTGAGTATTAGCTAGTATGAAACGTATTTGAATATAAAGAACACAATGATTATTGATAAATCAATGGCAATAATACAATAACACCATTATCCTAATAGGGGAGCGAATGATAACATCAAAATCGTTCTCTTTTTGAAGAAGCGTTTACTTGCATTGCAGAGGTAAAGTAAACCATATTCTATCTGCAATCACTTTGAATAATCAGTTTTCAAACAGTACATTGCAACATTTTAAATAAAATTCACTTTCATTTAGAACAATTATTTATTTATTTATCAATGAACAACTACGAAGAAGATTGCAGTACATGCAGAAATGTCTCCTGTATACCCGAGTTATAAAGCAAACAAAGAACAACAACATCAACGACGACGAGGCAGATAGTCCGTTATACAGGCATAAAATAATATATCTTCCCTATTATTTATAAGAATATGTACATTGCAGATGTAATAAATAATGTCAATGGTATTGGAAGTATACGATGACTGTCTTAATCGCAAAGTCAAGTTTCATTGGGAAATAAATATTCAGTGAAATCATCACCACATATAAAATATTAAACATATCATATGTAATATTCAACAATTATTTGGATTCACACCAGGTCTCTTATATTGTGTATGAAACAACACGAAACAAGAATGTGTAACTCACACTAACACACACGGAGATAGGGTTGGTGTCTCCCAGTACGGTAACTCATGGTCTCACCCCAATGGACCCCTTTCTTGGACAAAACTTCAGAAATGTTATAGAGTCATTTTTGTGTCACCCTCTCTGATGGTGTCACCCCGTGTGGTCTGCGCCTCTCCCCTTGGTCCCGTGTGACGCTACTGTATGTATGTATGTATGTATGTATGTATGTATGTATGTATGTATGTATGTATGTATGTATGTATGTATGTATGTATGTGTGTGTGCGTGCGTGCGTATGTATGTATTTATGTATGTATGTATGTATGCATGTATATGTGTGTTTGTGTGTGTGTGTCTGAGAGAGAGAGAGAGAGAGAGAGAGAGAGAGAGAGAGAGAGAGAGAGAGAGAGAGAGAGAGAGAGAGAGAGAGAGAGAGAGAGAGAGAGAGAGAGAGAGAGCATGTATACATTTGAATTAATAATGTTTGGTTTCATTTATAAAAGAATATTTCACTTCACATTTTAGAAAATAAAGATTCTCTACTAAACAAACATTGGTCTCGGGTGGACGAGTGGTCTAAAGCGCTCGCCTATACCGATCGCTGCTATTTCATCTTTGTCCGGATAGGTAAAAGTTTCTGGCTCGGCCATTGTGGGCGAGCAAGGCGGTTAACTTGGGTCCTGCGCTCCATCTGGCTGCCAGTGCGAAGCTCTGGGCCTAGCAAACTATAAGGCGGGGCCTGCATGTGAGAAAACTTGTCAGTAGCTTCCCGTGTGTCGGCGATTGATGGTATAAGTTGTTCCAAGTTTTTCTTCAAACACTTATTACTGGCCGCTATGTATAGCTATCGTGTGCTGAAAAAGGCGTTAAACCCACAACAACGAGGACAACTAAATATCCATAGCATGGCATATAAATCGACACAACGCTATTTTTCAGTTATGAACATTTTTATTGTCGAAGATTTATCTGATAGCTTAACCAGAAATGCAGAATAACATTTTTGGCCCGGTAAGGCTAAGCCCGTTTTAAGGTGTATTTAACAATTACTTTTGTCAGTCCTTTTTAAATGGTGCAAAATGATTTTAAAATCAGTCCATATACAAATAGAAGCGTGGCGTCAATGTTAAGTTATGCATTCATTATTATTAAATTAAATTAAATTATTATTATTATTATTATTATTATTATTATTATTATTATTATTATTAAAAATAAAGTTATTATTATTATTATCGTTTTAAAATTAATATTGTTATTATAATCATAATCATCGTCGTCATTGTCATCATTATTACTATGTTTATTATCATAATCCTCATTATTATTATTAGCATCATCGTTATTATTATTATTATTATTATTATTATTATTATTATTATTATTATTATTATTATTGGTATTTACGAATGACGACTGATTAATACATTGATAGGAAGACAGCCATGTATTGAACAAGCAATTAGTTCCCTTGTCACTGAATACGTTGGGTTAATGAGCTAAGATAATCTATATAAAAGTATTTTTAGAAAACCCAACAACATCAAAAACAAATTTAATAACATCATTTTACCTAGCTTATGATTATTTCCTTTCTTACCTCATTTTTCAACAAACACGATAAATTATCGATTTATGCGATCTCGATGTCTAAACAATGTATTGATAGGTACGTGTAAACAGTTACGAACTAATTCCGTAAAACGATACTTGCCTGCAAAAAACAATTTATAGAACATAAACTATATCCATTATAAACAAAACAAGCGACTGATATTTGAAATCGAGCTTAAAAGAATTCACCTCGTCTTTATGCAGGCACCATCCTGATAGTTGTAGAGACGAATCCCCACAGGTGTGTTATCCGTGCCAAGGATTAGCTATAGCTGGTAGGTCCTCACCTTGTTCACCTGAAAAATATATTTAACACCGGTATGGTACGGATCAAGTTGGCCCTTCAATCTCCCGCAAGATTCACACGTGTATTTTGTTTGTGTGCGACTTAAAGAAGATACACATTTTGTGACAAATAATACTTGCAAGAATGTTTGAAAGATTTGCAAGGATTAGAGAGATTAGTAATATATTTAAATCATCAATCATTTTAACTTTCATGTGGCTTTCCCCAAGCGAAACTTTTCAAAATCATAAGCGATCAATATTACGAAATGTTTAATTTTAATACTTTTTAATATTTAATTTTCTTTAAAATCGATGCAAGCTCAAAATATATAAAGAAAAATGGAAATCCGACATAGTTTCTTAAATATCCCTAAATGAAATATATCGATAATATTTTCGAGGTATTCCGAAGTTTAACTACAGTATTTTTTTTTTCAGGTATTCATAATAAAGAAACTGGGTTTTCTTTTATGTAAACGACTGTACCGAAAATACAGTTTAAATTGTTCGTATGTCACTTTTGTATACGATGGAACTGTTAACAAGTCAAAAAGAAGAGCGATTCCGTTCTTCTCTCGCAAGCTCACAATTTTTTACACCAACATCATTGTAATGAACAAGTTATTTAACCCCTATGTCACTACGTTTAAGCTAAGCCAGTGTACTGTGCAAGTTTTACATTTCCGGTTGGGGATCGGGGAGTTTACCTCAGATATTAGTTAGTATCTCCACACAAATACTAGTTATCACAACGTAATGCATTGTAATAATTTGTTTTGCTTTCTCTTTCCTCTCTTTGGAAAAATTACAAATTTCACTCAAGATCTAAGAACAATTCATAAATGGTATACATATGATTATTTTACAGAAGAAGAGGGTCCAGATTATACACTAAAAATGGTTACCACAAATCACCACATGCATTCATGCGTTTACCCGTTATTCCCATTATGCAGGATACTTTTTGCAGTCATATATATAAAAAACATCCTTCGTGGCAAACGGAGTATGATCATTAAAAATAGCCATGAGAGAAAACAAAAATTATGATGCTAAGGCAATGATTTCAGAATAGGTGTTAATACTTTCAACCTTTAAAAGTTTAATAAATTTTAATGGATAACAAATATGCGAATTTAGGTTCAAAAGTAACAACTTTAAGAAGCCACATATTATTAAAATAGAAATACAATCTGATTAGTCCCACGGAAACCTTCAAACGTTTTAGCAATCAATATGCAAGTATTACATCCTGTTATTGATGTTGCTGTCAAATTTGATCAAGAGGTTCACAAAATCCAAGCAACATGAAAGACAGGCGCCAGTAATAAGGTTAATGCAGTGCCAGATTACCCATTAAGCACAATAAAGACTCTTTTAGGGTACTAGTCCAACCAGGGCACCATAAAAAAAAACTGATTGTTGATGATAAACTTGAATAAATCATATATGACCATTTTGATCTGCATGTACGAGTATTTGGATTTGGAATAATGGCAACACTTATTTTCCCAACATTTAGCTCCTTATTTGTTCTTTTGTTTCACATTTTTATGTGGGAGGGGCACCATAATATTTTCCGTGCTTAGGGCCCTGGAAGGCCTAAATCCTGCACTACGTTAATGAAAGATCCATGCAACCTGAATGAAACATCCAAGTAACGTGAATAAAAAGCCCAAGTCACGTGAATGAAAAGTCCAAGTAGCGTGAATGAAAAGCCCAAGTAACGTGAATGAAAAGCCCAAGTAACGTGAGTGAAAAGCCCAAGTAACGTGAATGAAACGCCCAAGTAACGTGAATGAAACGTCCAAGTAACGTGAATAAAAGGACCAACGCGAATGAAACGTCCAAGTGACGTGAATTAAGGGATCAGTTTTACCGTCGGTTTTATGGCTATATCATTTTCCGTTTATTACAATCGAATAATAAAATACCAAATATAGACACATGTTCTTCGCATATTTTGATTTCAATATGCTTGCATTGAATATTTCCATGTTTTTGGAAAGAATAATGCTCTAGACGTGTTTACTCTGGCCACTTAACGACTTGGGGTCATGTTGTGACGGTAACATTCCCGCTATGCACCTCGTTAGTCTCTGCATGTTTCAAGGGCACATGTTCTACCATCAGACGTCAATGGTTAAAAGTACGTATCGTATCATCAACCGAGCAGTAGGTGAAGTAAAGAAGTCGGAACAATGCAGTTTAAATTGTCAAAAGCCCAAACTTGGTTAAACTCGCATTTGATACCAGACAAACGCATAGTTGATACCAGATAAATGCATAGATGATACAGGACAAACACAGAGTTGACACCAGACAAACGCATATTTGATACCGGACTATCGCATAGTACTTGCCGGACAACGCATAGTTGATACCAGACAAACGCATAGTTTATACAGGATAAACACATAGAGCTGATACCGGACAAACGCATAGTTGATGCCAGATAAACGCATAGTTGATACCAGACAAACGCATAGTTGATGCCTGACAAACGCATAGTTGATACCAGACAAGCACACAGATGAAACCGGACTAACGCATAGCTGATACATAATGTTTTCTAATCTTCAAATGTATCTTCTTTATCACAATAAATGAAGTCTATGTTTTAGGTGGATTGAAGAAGTTGTTGGCTCAATATAGTTTAAATTGTCAAAAGCCCAACCCTGAGTAAACGTGCAGTTGATACCAGACAAACGCATATTTGACACAGGACAAACGCAGAGCTGATACTGGATGAACGGATAGTCGATATCGGACAAGCCTATAAATTGATGCCGGACAAGCGCATAGTACATGACAAACAAATGCATAGTTGATACCAGACAAACACATAGTTGATACAGGACAAAGGCATAGCTGATAATAGACAAACGCATAGTTGATGCCGGACAAATGCATAGTTGATACCAGACAAGCTCATAGATGATACCGGACTACGCATAGTTGATACATAATGTTTTCCAATCCTCAAAAGTATTTTCTTTATCACAATAAATGAAGTCTATATTTTGGAGTATGTTTATTACGGACTATTATCTTTATCGTAAAATCAATATGACTGATTTTTATTATTACTTTTAATAATTTTCTGTTAAACTACTGTACTATACATTTTTTTCCCAGAAGATAATTACAATTTTACGAAAAACTCGAAACATGTTAACTGTTATGGTCACCATTTTCAGTTTCATGCCAGAATATAGTTCATAATGTTCGAAATAATTGAATTAGATTTTACAAAGTCGCTAAGAAACATGGAACGAAAAATTTACAGAAATGAAGTGAGATACTTTTTCTTTACAGTACTCTGGTTAATTTCCAGAAAGCATGCGCAACTCTTACGGAAAAAAAGTCTACATATAAGGCTAACGGATATAAGAGTGGGAACGGTAAATTCCCCAGATTAAATTGATGACGATTCAAACAACACCTTTTAAAACTCGCATTAAGTATATTTTTGCCTTAGGCAACAATGCTTTTAACGATTTAGATGTTAATTTGGTGGGTGATTCAGATCTTGCCATGGATACTTTCTCGCATCCATGGAGGCACGAGAGAGAGAGAGAGAGAGAGAGAGAGAGAGAGAGAGAGAGAGAGAGAGAGAGAGAGAGAGAGAGAGAGAGAGAGAGATCAAAACATGTAGATGGACGAAGAGTCTACATATACACAGAAAAAAACATAAAGCTACTAATACAGCAAAGGGAACCTAGGAAGCAGATTTACACAATTTAAAGGCACTAACAGGGCTTTGAGTGCATGGTTCTTTGTTGACCTGGGTATGAGACATAAAGGCGAAAATGCGAAAATAAAATAACTTAATTGGAATCATAATGACAAATCCAATAGATACCTTTCACTTTAAAGTCACAGTGTCATTAAGTAGATATGGCTATTTGCCCTTTATGTTCTTTGACATTTTTTCTCATGTTTCTCCGTATTAATGGCATATATATATATATATATATATATATATATATATATATATATATATATATATATATATATATATATATATATATATATATATATATATATATATATATATATATATATATATAAGCACAAATAAACTTTTAATCTGTGTTATCTATGGTACAGATGATCCCTACTTGGGCTTTTAACTTCATGGAATATATATATATATATATATATATATATATATATATATATATATATATATATATATATATATATATATATATATATATATATATATATATATATATATATATATATTGTTAAAAGCTATGGATCCAAGCGATTCAAAATCACCCAACAATGTAACGATTTGTGTGCATTTTTTAAAACAAAAGTTGAATATAAATCTCCCTGTAAAGGTCTTTCAAGGGCATCCGAAGAATTCTTTGTTGTGGTGGTAGGGCAAACATGTAGTGGTCAGTCATTAAGTGTTGCTGTCGTTGACCAAAACATATTTAGACGTGAAATGTGGAGGTGAATTACATAAATGAATATGAATAACAAGTATTATGTCACTATCTAAGAACTAACAGTTTAAAGTATTTAAAAATTCATAAAACTTTCTTAGGTTGAAGATCATAGCTACCTCATGAAATGCACAAAGAAAAGTATTAATCAATAGTAGTAATTTTAGTAGTGGTAGTGGTGGTGTTGGTAGTAGTAGTAGTAGTAGTAGTCGCAGTTGTTGTCATTGTTCTTGATTTAGTGCGATACAGTCGTCGAGATCACGTCTGTTTTTCGCAATAGAAAGCATGCATGATCGATTTACGGTAGGACGAAAATCTCGTGATTTCCCATGACCGTGTATGCTTTCATTGGGTTATCATTTACTTTTATTGTGCATATTTTCATTGCATGGGCACATGGGCGCCCGAAGGTTTTTTTTTTTTTTTTGCAGCGGGGGTGGTGGTGGTGAGTTGTTGCTGTTGTGGGGCTTAACACCATTTTTCAGTACGCGATTCATATATGGCTGCCAGTATTAGCCAGTATTAATCAGGAGGAGGAAGATACCGAAAAATCACCGGAAAGAACCACCGACCCAAGAGAAGCTTCTGGCAAGCTTTCTCGCATATCCACATTCGCCGAATCCTAGACTCGAACCCACGCAGACAGAGGTGAGATGGCAGTGATCCGTAACGGGTGGTGGTGAGTACAAGAGTACAAGCATTCTGAAACTAAAGCTAATATTTACTAAGCGCGCGCGCGTGTGTGTGTATATATATATATATATATATATATATATCTATATATATATATATATATATATATATATATATATATATATATATATATATATATATATATATATGGGTGAGTGCAGTAAGTATGGGTCACGTGACTTGTGTTGCAGGCGCTCACGTATGTGCATTTAAAAAATTCATTACAGAATCGAAGAAAGTAAGAAAGCAACCATATCATTTTACAATAATTTGACTTTGAACGATGGATACAAATATATAAAAACTTCAGTCATACATTTTCTCATTGTCATCTCATCACATATTTTCTCACGTATCTAAGAATCTGTAGCTTAGCTTTCAAAGTATTAATTAAGCCCTCGCATCTTGCGTACAGTAATGCTTTTGATGTAATGTGGAGAATACCGTATTTTGATCAGATAATGTTACTTGATGTTCGTCATTTAATGTTGGCGGTAAATTGACTAAAAAAAGCGTGCAGAATTATAAACAAATTAGAACTGAAGGAACTGAAGCCTTGTCAGCGTGAGAACCTCGTTTAGATAATGCCTAAGGTAGCTTTATGTCTTTGTTTATCATTCTGAATCTGAAGTGGGATGAGATGATTAAAATTTATAATAAAAGCGCTTACATTCGTTTTCAAAATATAGGAGTATTAAGACCTATGCATAACGCTTGCCCCAGGAAGAAAGGCATTTTTTTTTTTGCCCAAATAGCTTACCAAGAGCAGAGACGTTTAATTTGCAGATGATAAAACCCAATTAATAGCTGTGTCAGAAGTTTTTCCTTTACTTTTACCTTTTATAACTGAAACACTAAAGAAAGAGTAAATACTTACGTTTCTTGTAAAATACTTCTTATCGGTCGATTTTCGTTCAGGTGTTATTCTTGTCCTATCCCTTTCTATATAATCTACGTAACCAGACTAAATGACCTATCGTCAAAGAGAAGATAGCCATGCATGGTATTAAGAAAAGGTCTTTTGTTGACACACATGTACACCATGCAAATTAACATGGACGCCCGCAGAATTATTTTCTGGGAAGGGAGAGGCAACATGTAGTAGTCAGCTATTACGTTTTAATGATGTAGGCCAAAACATGTTTCGAAGTGAAATCGGGGTGGGTATGTGTTGAGCAAATGCAAATGGGTTGATGGTTCATATGGTTCATAAATATCGGCATGTGTTTGGATTTGACTGACATAAGGCGAATCATTCAAAATACTTATTTCGTTCATTTAAAGAAATGACTTTATCCTAATGACTCCTCTAACTTCAACGATTTATCTGATAACACGTCTTCGATACTCTGATGAGAGAGAGAGAGAGAGAGAGAGAGAGAGAGAGAGAGAGAGAGAGAGAGAGAGAGAGAGAGAGAGAGAGAGAGAGAGAGAGAGTTTAACGTAACTTTTTTTGTCGTCATATTGCTATGATGTCTGCGGTGTGACAGCACAGGAGTCTGCAGTTTTATCAATAAAGCACGACGAAATTTCTGATTACATGAAATCACCTTAACGGTATTATAAAAAACAAAATAAGGAATGCAATTCGACCACAACCCTCCGCTCGATTCGAATTTTCTCACGCGTCTTTTATTCCTTCAGAATCGCACGTAGACTAAAAAACTACACATATCTATTTAAAAAGAACAAAACAGTAACGTACCTTCTCATCACTCTCGGACGACCATCGCAAGAATCCAATCCGGCGAATTAACCTTTATTTTCACCATTACGGTCACAAACCCTGGAAACGTGAACCATTTGAGGAAGTAGCCCATTTCTACTACGGGCTAAATAACGTCATTAAACTAATTTTACAAGATAAAATGTTTAACTTGTTTTTATTTCAGACTGCATCATTGTATAATTTTTGTATCAATTTCCAGAATAGAAATTTATAGTTAAAGTTCTGACAGTACAAATAACGATTGATGACGTCATCATATTCGAATACTAGAGCCTAGACGGATGATGCACTCGGAAGATTCTGCGCCTTGTTCGGAACGATTATTAGACCCTAACGCATATTTACTGATGAGCAGAAGCTAGTACAAATTGGCACCTTACTCAATTGGTTCACGTTTCCAGGGTTTGTAACCGTAATGGAGGAAGAAACCGGGAAGTCTGCTGAAAGAACCATCGACCCACGAGAAGCTACTGGCAAGCTTTCTCGCATATCCACATTCGCCGAATCTTTGACTCGAACTCACGCAGATAGGGGTGAGATGGTAGCGATCTGTAACGGAGAGCGCTTTAGACCACTAGGCCACTCGGGGCCCCCAGGTCGAGTGTATGTATGTATGTATGTATGTATGTATGTATGTATGTATGTATGTATGTATGTATGTATGTATGTATGTATGTATGTATGTATGTATGTATGTATGTATGTATGTATGTATGTATGTATGTATGTATGTATGTATGTATGTATGTTTAGTTCAGTCAGTATTGTGTTCAAATAATATTTGACACGAATCATTTATTTAAATTAATTATTGGAATTACAAAGTGCTCATTGACATGGACTAAATTGCACTATTTGAATTATTGTGAATTTATTCAAAAGGCATTCTGGATTATATCAGCGTGATCCATTAAGACTATTGGTAAATCAGAACATGTAAGACTAATGGTACATCAGCAAATTCAATACTGGAATAGATTTGGAACATTTTGGATATATGATATAATATTTACAGTAACTTAAGTTTCACTCAGTTACGTGGAGAATAAAATATTTGTTAAAGTTTGATAAACTTTATGAGTTTTACTATATTAATTTTCTAATCTGATCAATCGTTAATTTTATATACTGATATTTGGAAAAAAAGTGTGGTCTTCCTCGATATATTTAAAGAGCATTTTGTCATATAATAAATGTACAACTGAAAATTATTGAATCGAGGTCCATTGCTGTGTTGATTACTGTGATGCGTTCCATTCTTTTGTGATAAAATGATTTGCGTGCCGCACTAGTGGCCATAAAAGAAGACTTTAAAGGCGAGTTGGAATCATACTACTATATCAGCCCGGGTCGGTTACCGTGGTTCTTCTTTGGACCAGGTACCATGCTTCAATTGCCTCCGTACTAAATAACCTACATGTCTTAATGTGCCTTACAGCACCAAATTAAACGTCTCATTTTCCCTTCCATAACGTCACTTTGCACCATTATGTAACCACTCGTTTTCTCTCATATAGCATCAGTTCCATTAATATTGAATTCTCTGTCTTTTATTGGTACATTTGAAAAGCTCCAGATTTAGATACAAAGTTTTGAATAGGACGCGAATGGAAATCCTCATTTTCCCCGACAAATCTCGCTGTTGCATGATGACAGTATTTTTTGTTATATAAATGTTGACATACCATTAAATCCTTTTTGCAGTATCTAAACATTGTAGCAAAGTGAATATTCATGAAATATCAAAATAAACTACATATAATTCACTTGAGATGTCATAAAACACACGCAAAATTGGTGAAGAAAATGAATGACCAAGTCAAAATTCAAAGAAATTGTTTTTCCTTGGAAAGGATTTATGAAATAAATAAATAAATAAATAAATAAATAAATAAATAAATAAATAAATAAAACAAGATCAAACATTGAACCGACAATAAACTTCATACAAGAAATTTGCACGATTAAGTTTTAGACAACTTTTGAATTATTAATACGAATAAAAATGTTCTCAAGCACAAAGGGAACAAAAGGACCCTATTCACCTCACCAGAAACTTCTGTCAGAGATCAGGTACCTTTAAGAAGGGTTTAGCCAGTGTTTCCCGCACTACTCAGATTTCAATACATATATACATTATAAAATGTAACCAGTCATTACGAGAAGTGAAAACCTGCATACTGAAGGAATTAAGTGTCTACAACATCCACCATATGTCGTGCTTAGTGCATTATTTATTAGTACCAACTGTTAATTCGTACGCTCGACTGTTTATAGTTACAAATGGTTCCCTGTATATTTACAGCGCGCATATGTATGGAAGAGAAGAGAAAGAGTGCGCATGACTTGCGGTGGTGGTGGTTGGGGGTGGGTGGATGGGTGTTAGTGTGGGGAAAAGATTTGGGCGAGATCATTAAAGCAAAGCTCTGATGTTTAGTGCTTTGTGCTCGTATTTTTAGCTTATAACGTGCATATGACTTTGAACTTCCGGCACCAAAAATGCACGAACGAGCATAAAAAACTTAGTTTGTTTTCTCCCATTCAATGAGTATACTGTATAATACAACTGCGACAAGGAATGAAAGCTACGAATGTAATAATCATACCACGCTACAATTCATATATATTTCCTAGCATACAAAAGAAACAATGATCAGTACCGAGGTGTATTAGATTATTAGACAATCACTATTTTACCACGATTCTTGCAATACCAACCTACACTAAAAAAAAAAACACAACAAAAAACAAAAAATAACAACAAAAACCCCCAAATAGAAATCCTACTGCAGCAGTCGAATTGAAGTACCCATTAACGGTCATTATAGGCATGTACATCACATGTACCTGTCTCCACCCCACCCCACCCCCCAAAAATAGTAGTGAAGTGAATGACTGTCGGCGAGATGAACCAATAAAAGAACACATAATATGCAAATTTTCGTAAGATCTCGGGAAATGTTTAAATGTAACGTATAATTATTATAAATGATTCTTAGTAGATCTTGTTCTTGAATTTATCCGATAATGACGTAATCTTGGTAGTATTTTAAGAAAAAATACTTCAGTTGTAATAATTTCACATCAAAGTTTAACATCTCCCAATATTTTATAAACACCTTTTTTTACATTTTACATCTTTCATTTTTCCCTTCCATTCTTAATCGAATGGATTTCAGTAACTTTCACCAATAACAGACCTTTTTCTCTCCAAACATAATATCCCTCACTGAAAAAGGGACATTTTCTAGCAAGTAACTATTATACGATCAAACGTGTTACAAAAACTATTCCACATTTAATACAAATTTATGGCATGCTGCATCTGACTTGACTACATAAAATGCCTCAGTTGTCATTTGATCTTACTTTGACGTATATCGGGACTATCTCTCACACTGACACAGCAACAATTGCGTTATAAATCTGCATTCGTTTTATTAATTAAAGTCAAGTAATTTCTACCTTGTTCAACAATTTCGCTTTCATTTCTATTCCAATATGTACAGGGGCGTGGTGTTATAGACTTCAGCGCAGCAACAATTTAATAGAATTTTTAAATGAATTCAGAAAAGTTGCATTTAAGACGGAGGAATGAAGTATACTCTCCAGATCGGCCACCGAAAAAGAATTCAATCTAAAAATTTAAAAAACAAACAAACAAACGAAAAATAAAAAACAAACAAACAAAAAAAAAAAACAACAAAAAAAAAACAACCCAGAGCCATTGAGAAGAGTGAAGGACGTCAATGAATGTCGTTGTTAGAAGTATCGATAAGGGGGTTAGAGATCCATTAAAAAGGCTTCATGCTATTTGCTTTTAATATTAGTTCTATTTTAATATATAAAGATGGACTGTTGTTGTTTTGGGTTTAACGCCACATTTTAGTCCACGATATATATATGGTAGCCAGAATAACCGGTGTTGAAAGATCCTGGGTAAAATCCTGATAAGAACCACCGACCCACGGGAGCTACTGGCAAGCTTTCTCACATAACTACATTGGCAGAAGGAGAGACTCTAACCCAAGAATTCCAGAGGTGAGATGGCAGTGATCGGTAAAGGCGAGCGTTATAGACCATTCGGCCAGCCGGGCTTGTGGTATCGGCTTCTATCATGATGTGTGTGTGTGTGTGTGTGTGTTTGTGTGTGTGTGTGTGTGTGTGTGTGTGTGAGAGAGAGAGAGAGAGAGAGAGAGAATCCATTTTCCTGAACATCTGAAGCAAATACATTAATAACTATATAACAAGACCAGACAAAAGTAAAGATGAAAAGCTATATCTAGGTACTCTTACAACCCCCCCCATTATATTCAACATTAAATTAATATTTTTATAGCATATTCAATAACTAATTATGTCTTCTCTTACAGCTACGACTCTAATCTTCGAAACTAACTGCTTCATTTAAAACACAACAACAACACTGCACAATAACAATTGATGCTAAACGTTTCGTTGATAGATATTCGCAATTGTTACGGTCGGCATGTTTTAAATTTTTTCTTTTTAAATCTCCGTGTTTAAATAGAGAAAACTATTCAATACACCTTTCAATAAGAATTTAAAGCTAGAATTCAAGGTTGCAATTTTTATATAATCACAGGAGTCTGCAGTTTTATCAATAAAGCACGACAAAATTTCTGACCACATGAAGTCACCTTAACGGTATTATAAAATAATTATGTTATACTACCGTTAAGGTGATTTCATTATTATTAATTATGTTATACTACCGTTAAGGTGATTTCATTATTTTATACTACCGTTTAGGTGATTTCATGTAGTCAGAAATTTCGTGTGCTTTATTGATAAAACTGCAGACTCCTGTGAGGTGTGTATATATATATATATATATATATATATATATATATATATATATATATATATATATATATATATATATATAACAGAGCTAGTAGTGAATTGAGATTTTAAATTAACTCACCGTTTGGGAAAAACTAAAAGTAAGCTTTCGTCCGGACTCGTTCTTTCTAAAGCCTGTATCAGGACAACCAACATCATATTAATCCTCATTAATTGCACGCGCCAAACTGCTCATTGTTTTAATTGTAATTTCCTGTCACATCTCAATCCGTAATCCAAATTTAATTTCTCTCCGTTTTCCGAGGATGGAGCTACATTGGCACACGCCAGAAAGTCAGTTTGTTTAACGCCACATCAAAGTTTGTCAGGGACAATACAATCAGCGATGTTTTCCCTCTGGCTGTACATTTTGTTCGATTCACCCAATCCGCAACGAAAGCAAGTCCCCTCTAAAGTTCAGCTGTATGTTTAATATTGACACATGTATAGCAAGTGTGAGATATGGTTCGGCCCATCAGCGGTGTTACAAATATACTAATAGAACACAATTGATTAATCGTTCATTTGTGATACGTCAGAGTTCTGCAACAAGATTACGTGTATCCAGAGATACCGAGGAAGCACCATAGAATCGGGGAACTAATGTTCAGCAATGTCGTCTGCTTCGGGAGGAAATGTGTGCAGGAGGGCAAGCTGATAAAGACGAGTTTAGAAGTTTGAATGAAAAGATTCATTTGTTACCTGTCACCTGCCCAGAAACGAACACTTTCATCGCTAGCTCAAAGATAGTTAATCACAAGGTGAAAATTACGTTGCAAATAGTTGCGTTTTCGTTTTCGAGTCTCATAGGGATCTCTCTCTCTCTCTCTCTCTCTCTCTCTCTCTCTCTCTCTCTCTCTCATTAAATATTGAGCCGACATCCCGTTTTTTCTGCTTACAAAGTTTCTTTTGTTTTCTCACATCAAGTCTGGAAATCCTTCATTTTTTATTCTAAAGACACGCTCATTGGAACTTCCCAAAAGCGACATCTTCCACGGCAAAATAGCATCCATTTCTTTGTTGCGAAATGTGCGTAACTTATATGTGTTTGCATATAACATTTGCATTTGCGTGCCTGTAGTATTTCCTATTAGGTACCGTTCCAACAATTTTAAGCCAGGCCGGATTAAATATTGAGGAGCTGCTCCCAGGGGCCCCGCATTTTGTAATTGCCCGAGGCTTCCTGCTACCTTAATCTGGTATAGGAATTGTGTATGGCCTTTCAGTCTTTCTGCTAGTATTAATCTCAAACGGACTTACTTTGAAAAAAAACCGGATATGCCCACAACAAACTTAATATCATTAGTTTTATTTACTTTTTAAAATTTAGTTTAACGTTTAATTATACAAAACTTTGATTTTGAAACGAATCTGCATAATAATTGATATAAAACAATATAGTTAAACGGTTGTGGGAATGGCGTATCTTTTGCCTTAGCTTGCACGTTTTCTGTTCTCCTTCAAGTTGATAGGTGGGTCATTGTTAGAAAACGAATGTCATAAATTTATCACTCACCTATACTTGGTATCAACTGTGTTGGCTATCACGTTGTGCAAACACGCGTTCTATTTACCAGAAGATGCAATTTTTACGGAGATGGGGGTCTGGCAGCAAACGTGTCTTGCGGACTACAAATCGGTCAATGTTATATATTGAAAATACACAGCTATATTGTGTTCCCAATAGTTTGAAAGAGGTTAAAATATTCATGTCTAAATTACAGAAAAAGTACACCGATACAATCCGGTTTTACTATCACTTTATGCTTTATCACGAATAAATGTGACTATTTTTTATTACCTAGAAAAAAAGCGTCATAATAGACATATATGTTGCGTAATATATGGTGAAGATGTCATGCAAAAAGAAAGATAAACGAAATAAAATATAGAAGCAGAAAGAAAACAAACATATATACACCAAATTTAAAGGTAAGATAAACCAAGCTACCATAGAACTCGCTTAAGATCTGACAAGACGAAATTGTAACTTCCAGAACGAAATTAAATCTATACAGTTTTTCAGTGTGATATAACAATGAGCAAGCTGTGCATTAGTAACTGTTTGTAAAGGGATGTTTTTGACACATTAGGGCTGGTACCTGATAAACTGGTCATTTTAGTTTTATTGTTCCAGGTTTCGAACAATTAATTTGTTGTCTTTTTATTTATTTTTTTTTTTTACGACAGGCAACATTATTAAACAAACATATACTTAAGGAACAAATATGCTGTTGTACGACGAATAACGACAGAAGACAATTCAACGTGTTTGGACCATAAATATCCAGAGGTACCCGAAGCATAGCGTATTCGCTACAAGTTCACGTAAACATAACAATGAACATTCTCAAACAGTGGACAAAGAAGTAGCAAGCCTCAAGTGTTTCAAATAGCGTGTGCCAGTGATTACCCACAACGGCATACGAAATTTCTTGCCGAAAATTGGCAGGGTATAGAAAGGAAAAGAAAACATTTAAGTATCAGTTTGGAAAAATGAATATGACTTCATAAAGAATTAATGTTTTGACAAAACAAAAAGCACATGCTCAAGGCAATCCTTTAAATTGTGATTTTTAGGAGGAAAATGACCTATTATGGGTTATATCTCTTCCCCAAAAGTATATTGACGTACAGTAAAAAAAAATACCTCCCGGCTAGAAGGAGAATCGCAGGAAATTGTTGGTCCATTAGAGCGCCGGTCTCGCAATCAAAGGTTCGCGGGGTCGGTACCTAACCATGACATCACAATCCGTCTGCCTCTATGTGTCCTTGAGCAAGGCACTTAGCTCCATTTCCTCGGCATGATATAGCCAATCGTGTGCTAAAGTGCCGATATAAACCAACCAATGAACTCTTTTCTTTTGTGTCCGCAAGTTTCGTTGTCTTCTGTCACATCTTTCTTTCTGTTTACAGTATGGCTTCGTGCCAGGTTCCTGTAATTTCAAAAAAGCCAGATGCACAAATTCAAAAGGGTTTAAATCTCTTATGTTCAAAGGAATAAAGGAAAACTATTTGTCTACTCTTGAATTTTGACCTATTACTCGTCAGACAATTGAACTATGTGAACCTCCACCAGGTACGCAA
This sequence comes from Potamilus streckersoni, assembly GCA_016746295.1. NCBI lineage: Eukaryota > Metazoa > Mollusca > Bivalvia > Unionida > Unionidae > Potamilus > Potamilus streckersoni. Next base: position 658,644 of record JAEAOA010000318.1, on the reverse strand, counting down.
AGTCAATCAGGTTTTAAAGAGATTTAAGAAAAACAGATTTTATTTGTGCGCTCGCTCGAACGTCCCGCCAGGCAAAAAAGTCTTCGATCTGTTTGTATAACCCCACAACAGGGATATAGAGGACGAGTTAATAAGTATGTACACAAATGGCGATATTCTATTCTAAATTAAAATTTACTCTCTATTTAAAACTGTTGACACAGTACGTCAGTAAAGAGGGATTTCGCCAGTTAAACCCCTGCATAAACACTGGCCTCTCTGTCACACTGGAGCTCAGAGCGGAAATATTGTGATTAAGTAATGATATACAGTTTGATTAAATGACACTGTAAATGCAGATTTTAGACAATCGACGCCAGCTAGCCTTCAGAACACGTATATTGGAATATGGGATAGCTGTTTGTGATTTCCACTTGTTTTTGTTATTTTTGAAAACGCGGATATATTAAGATAGGAACCGTCCGTCCATCCGTCTGCACGTACAATCGGTTGTGCACTCGTAATGTAGTTGCACTCTCCGTATATTGTTTAAACTTGACACGTAACATTTGCGTCAATAGTCTTATCGATGTAAATTTTGTTAAGTTTTATTTTAATTTTTAGCACAACCCAGGAGGTATGACAAATGGAGAAGGGGTGACTATAAAATAAAATAACTGAATTATATGACTTACGTGTCAGAGAATATGCAAATGCGATTAATTAAAATTTACTTAATTGTAAACAAATTTCATACACAATTGACTTTGACCCTGAGGTTCATCCTTACCGTCAAGAAGATTTCCACTAGGTCATAACCTGGAAATTATTGTGACCTTGACCTTATAGCGATATAGTAGACACACTTGATGTGCGTGAAAAGACAAATGTGCACATCAGCTGAAGCTAACACCAGAGTCCATCTCTACCCACGGACACTTATTCCCTTGGTAATAACTTGGAAGATATTAAGAGCCTCACTTATAATGTTACATACCCTTACAGGGTATAAAAAGACAAATTTATACATGCAGCTGAAATTGGCACGTGGGTTCATTTTTATCTCATCCTTCAAGGGACTTAGCCCCTGTGTCACATTTTTAAAACTACAGAGTTTCTTGCACTATGACCATTTACTTATCTGCTAGACATCGAAAGGTAAATGAATATACCTAACTGATATTTCGCCCCTGGGTTGCCCATACCCCACTTAGTGAATTGCCTAATAGACTTAACCGTTTTGGTGGACGTCAAAAGTGGTAAGCCGAGGATACGTTTTAAACACAGAATCAATTATCTTATACATATGTGATAAATGTCGAAAGTTCTTAGATTACATTCATTCATTATTTTAAAATTAATATCACTTCTGATACTAGCCAAACAGAAGTGTCTATCCGTGATATGTCCTTGTGGATGTGATTTACTCTTTTTGTATCCTATCAGTTGCAATAAGTTCATTAACATATCAAATTGTGAAACAATGCTGCTTTCTCTCGCAATGAAATTTGCGCCACGTAAAGTAATTTAATATCTAATGTTTGACGTTGCTGCAGTTGGCAACTTAAGGAGGCAGGGTACAGTTTCGTAATTTGGCCCCTGGCAAATTTCTTAACTTAGGGCTATGGAGTGACTTTTTCAGCAATTATTGTCTACTAATTAAAGATATGGATATATTTGTGAGCTAGGTGTTTCGGGCTTGTGTTGTTCTTGAAATTGATGTCAGGCATGTACACCTTCCATAGTTACTCTGCAATATGTTGATAGTGAAATACCAATAGTTGTCTACGAAGAAGAGCTAGCCTCTCGTAACAGTAAACATGTGGGTTTGGGACAAAGAGCATATCTCAAAAACGGCTTGGATGACAACTATTTTCAACTGCATCAGCCTGTTTAGTACACACTGTTTGGCAGAATTGTAATCCAGGAAAAGGGCTTATGTTTGCACTGTGAGTATCACATGGTGTCAAAAATGACCTTCGGACATGAAAATTGTAGGTATAAATTTGGGGTTGGGGTGCATAAACTTCTTCTGTTATGAACTGCCACTGACTTCTCTGGTCAAGTAATTAATATTTTTATGCTTTGTTTTACTATAGGTATCTTAAAATATGGACATTCTTGACCTCACTTGTGTATTTGATTTTTTTATGATTTTTTTTGTACTAGGTCACTGATTGCGGCATTAAATTTGTACATAAAAACTGGCCCCTGCCCCCTTAACACAAGATTGATGATAAGGTTTGAGGAAATGCTTTCACCTACCGGAAGCATTAGATTTTGACCTTGATGTTCATTACTTCTTCCCTTCATTTATGTATTCAGTCTTAGTGACAGCTGAGCTCCATAACATGTAATAAATCCAACAGTTACATTATCGGTTTTGAATGATTTAAATAGCCATGAATGCAAACTAATGCAAATAAAGGTGCCTAACATTATTTTTGTCCAGAATATTCGTTCAAAAATTCATGGAAACAAAGAAAATTCTCATCTCTTTTGCATTCCATTTTTGACGATTTCTAGCTGAAGATGGTAAAATAAATTATTGCTCTGTCTTTCTTGTACAACTGAAACATTCTTAATATATGGATACGGTAAAAATCATGTTTCTGAAGAAAAATAACTTTCTTTCAACAAAGCGGTTAAATCTAAAAATCAAAAAGTCTTACATCTTTATGTGGACGGTCTTAATGTCCTTAACCTTGCTCACTCCTTAGAGTAGTCACGCCCCAAAGTGCATAAACATGTGGACCTGGGAGACGGATTCATTTTATCTGTGTCGTATCATGAGCATATACCTTGTTGCTGCTTTTTGTACTTTATTGTTACTGATTATTTTCTTTTCTATGCGATATTTTTTTTTAGTCAGGCTTACTTTTGATGATTATAACGTTATCGGTAACGTTCTTAGATAGAAAGTCACGCTATTTAAAAAAAAATGTAGTAAAATTCCAGAACAATGAATGGTTCTGTGATTTTCCATTCATTGACTCGTTTTGGGAATAACAATTACGTCAACATTTATTTTATAACTGCGAGCGGTAAATTGGGACGGTGTAAAATCTATTTTTTTAATTGAGAATGATGGAAACAATTATCTTTAAAGTCTTGAACATGGTTGCTTTAATTGATAACGATGAAAATAGTATCTTTTCAGTTTTGAACACGACTGTTTAACTGATAACAGTGGATACTGTAAAGTTTTGAACATGGTTGCTTAATTGATAACAACGAAAATATTATCTCTGCAGTTTTGAACACGAGTGCTTTAACTGATTAAGTTGGATCTCTGCAGTTCTGAACGTGACTGTCTTAACTGATAAAAAGGGACAATATTATCTCCAATCTGATTAAAATCAGATATCCACACATTGATGACCAGTCTCCCTAACGCATGTGTACAAGACTTCATCTCGTTGACTGATAAAATTAACGATTATGGTAATAACATTGGTCACCAGAACATGACCCCTTAGCGGATGTTCACTTCGGAGTGTGGTGATCTGATTTTAATCAGATTGTATTCTTTCTAGTTTTAAACACGACTGCTTTAATTGATAACAATGGATAACATTATATGCGTAGGTCTGATTTTTTGGCTAACTATAGAAATTATTACTTCTGCAGTTCTGAACATGAATGCTTTAAATGATAAAGATTAAAATTTTATCTTTTGCAATTTTGAACACGACTGCTTGTGCTGATGACGTTGGATAATATGATCTCTATGAAATTTTGAACATTACTGGTTTTAATCGATAACGATGAAAATATTATCTCTGCAGTTTTAAACATGATTGCTTTAACTGATTACGTTGGATTAGATTATCTATGCAGTTCTGAACATGATTGCTTTAATTGATAAAGATGGAAAATATTATGTCCAGTCTGCTTAAAATCAGATCACCACAAGTTGATGATCAGCCTCCCAAACGCGTGTACAAAAGACTTGATCACATTGGTTGATATAATTAGCGATTATGGTAATATCATAGGTAACTAGAACCTGACCCCTAAGATATGGCTGTCAGCTATTCGCTTCCGAGAGTGGAGATCTGAATTTAATCCGATTGTAATATCCCGCAATTTTGAACGCAATTGCTTTAGCTGATAACGATGAATAATATAATCCAAGGTAGGCCTTAGACGGATTGGATATAATTGACCCAATCGGGCCCCGCGCATACAATGGCCCCGTGCGTTATTAATTTAAAAAATATATGTTTGAAGAATGTAATTTAAAGCGATGGAAGAAAATTTTAATATTATATAAAACTTGTTTAAAAGTTTATTTCCAAATGACATGCTTTCGCATTTGCTTAGACAGCTACTGATATCTATGTGCAGTTTTTTTTTAAAATAGGATGCTTTAATTGATAACGATGGGTAGTATTATTTCTGTGCAGTTTTGAACTTGACTGTTTTAATTGATAACGATGGATATCTCCAATCTCATCAAAATTGGATTTCCACTGCCCTTCACGTAGGACAACGGAGATCTTATTTGAATCAGATTGTATTATTTCTGCAGTTTTGAACACGACGGCTTTAACTGATAACGATGGATAACACTATATGTTAACTTTGATAACATTATCAAAGTATGCTCAGATTGATAACTATGGATAAGAGTATCTGTACAATTTTTAACCTGATAACTTTAATTGATAACGATGGATAATATTATCACTGTGCAGTTTTGAACATGATTCTTTTAATTGATAACCATGGAAAATATTATATTCTAAACATGATTGATAAACTGATAACAATGGATGCTATCCCTGTAGTTTGAATTTCTTTAATTGATAACGATGGATAGGATATTATTATTTATGCTGTTTAAAAACGATTTATTGTATTGATAATGATGGATACTGTTATCTCTGCAGTTTGAACACGAGTGCTTGAACTAATAACAATGAATAATTTAATTTTTCCTCTAAACTAATTACATACACACAAACATATAGAAAGATCGTCAGACTATAATGCCTTGACCAGAAGTGCTGGATATCGAAGTTCATGGACGCATGTGATCATGTAATGGCCTGTCCATCTGCTGCTAATAAAAGTATGACGTTCAGGAATGAATTTTGGAGTCATCGCCAGTGGCGACACTAGGGAGGTATTGGGTGGGTTGGGTGTGGATCTCACCGGGTGACACCAGAATGACAGTCGAGAAACATTGTTGAAATTTTGTACAGGAAGGTGATCCAAGGTAGTGACACAGTGAGTTACTGGACATAGTTGTCTATAAAAGTTTAGAATATTTGTGCAGGAAGGAGGTTCCTGAGGGTGACACCATACGTTGCTGCACTGAGTGACACCAACTCTAGTGAGGCATCGTGATGGCGAAGAGGAGAGAGCATGCTGGACGAAAAAATGGAGGATTTTATCCACCCCCTCCATTCTTGATTGAGCCCATGCTTTTTGCTGCTACATCGGGCCTAAAATTATGCTAAACATAGAATGTCAACGATTGCCATTAAAGGAATAATAAATAGACCTAAAACTTATTTTGAAAAGGACAAGTTGCCTTTTTAATGATTACAGCCCGCAGGTTGAATTTAAACTGATTCAGTTACACTCTCCAAACAAAGATTGATGGTACTACAGACAAAGATGAACCCTCTAATAGAAATCCCGCCGTGTATTACATGTTCAATCTGCCAACAGAAAGACAAATGACTTCAGCTTTGTCATCCTCAGGTAGGATTATAATAAATGGCTATATAATTATACATTTAACAGGTTAACAAGCCCGCTAGGAACAAACAACACGGGTGGAAAGAACTTCAAAGAACAAAGCGTAATACAAGACCTCCATCTTCCACGGCCACTTGTCAACCACACTGTATCATGCCATGATGATTAATTATATAATCATCAACCTTTTAAACATAAACAGGTGCAAAACAATTAAATTCGGAAATGAAAGACTTAACAGTAACAGTTATAATACTTGTAAACGCGTATTTTACAGTTTGTTGTTTTTTTTTTTCAGGGACAAAAAGAACTGCAACTTAAAGAGAAATATAACGATACCATCGACTTAAATTAGAATTATTCTGAATGATGCATTTTCTTAAAAGAAAGATAAGCGATTTTCTTGTACATAAAACAAACACCTTTACTAATTATACACTTGATCAGATAAACTTTTCAAACATTCTTTCTTAAAATAATGCTAAAAATAAAACCTTCGACAGCAACTAGATCACTAAAATGACTTTGACATTGTCACAATATCTTCTACTGTTATGGAGCCTGTTCTTCATATATCTTTTTGAAGATAAATTGAAATTCGTTCAATTCGTTCAGTTAGACTCTCTGGTGGCTCTTTGAGATCTCCGCCAAAACAGGATTTCTTGTTTAGTGGAGCTGTCACGGTGCCATGCGAGAATCTGATTAAACATTACCAACATGTGCTATTACAGAATTTACAACAATAAAATTGGTACCTAAATGGTGAGACTAAAATAGTGCAGGAAATAGTTTATTTTTGTGTGTTTCTCAGTTATATAAATTTAAATTATGGTTTTTGTATATCTACTTCACTTGCTACTAATTTGATCCAAGTTTATACGTCTGTACCAAGAGTGAATTTAACTAACTTTAATTCTGCAGAATGCTAATGGCACGAGTCGTACAGAATATGAATAAACAAAAAGTTATTATAGTTAGATTATCCTGAAAAGAGATCATTGCAACCACAGTTTATTTTGAATGAGTGTTCACGTAAGTGAAAAAGGTGAATGCACACGTCAGATTACATGACCATACACGTAACAATATAACAAAGAGATGTAGTTTTAGCATGGTTGAGGAGCGTAAATAAGTAGACAAGAGGTCTGTGGGACGGAATCCATCTCTGGAACTAGGGTTCCAAAACGTTTGAAACATTTGCACTTTAGGTCTTTCCATAGCGTAATTATAACTATCTAAATGTAACGAAAACTTACGGCAACAGATATTCACGTTGTTTCGCGCTGATTTTTAGAAGGGTGGTGGTTGTGGTAATGGTAGGTCTCCTGCATCGCTCCTTCACCACCAAAACCGCCTATGAATGTCTTGGAAACTTATATATATATATATATATATATATATATATATATATATATATATATATATATATGACACACACACAATCTTTGCAAAAGCAATTAGATAACTGGATATACGTAAATGTATTTGAAATTTGAAGCGTGACCCTAAATTATAGCTGTTAATATTAATAATGAAAATTACAACAAATTTCTTTTGAGTCAACACGTACATATATACACCATATACAGTACCAAATGTATTAGACACAATAAATCTATGTCTGAAATAAATTATTATAGTTATTTTAGATCATTCAGTTTACACTATTCCGCTGATACATTTCCCCATACAATGCACTTTAAGGAAACGGAAAGAGGACATTATCATTTCATACTAAAAATAGAATTTTGTCGTATGCCACCTCCATCCTCAGTTATTTTACATAGTACGGACAGGGTATACCCATTCTCCCAACACGGCTGAACTTTCTTCAGTTAAGCTGGGCAGTTCCAACAAGGAAGAACCTCAGTCTTCTTCAACAAATAAATGACAGCTTCAACATGCAATAAAACAAATCTAATAAAGACGACATTCTAACTTCCTTTAATCCATCATCTAAGCATATTAGGATGATGTCCTATCTGGGAAACGATACCATACCAAGGTTGTATGTGTAGTCCAGCAGAATTTGAAATTCAAATTCTCTACATTTTTATATAGGGAAAATATCGGCGTTTGATAACGTGGTCATTGTGCTGGGGGAACCAGTTTCCTAGAAGAAAATCGCGTACAAGAGACAGTGACCACTAATAACTATAAATGCCAGCATGGAGACCCAGAACCTGGTCGTAGAGATTCACTGGTCCATTATTAAATCTGTGCAACAAATGACAAGAACTCCGGCTTTTGAAGAGACGGGGAAGCACGGAGAAGTTGAGATCCAATGAAACATACCGAAAACACGACCATTTTCCATACCGAAATCGTATGGTCAATTTAAATACAAAGCCATCGAATTTATGCTCGTTACTTTTATAACCACAATAATTGCATCACAATAATACAATTTTAACTTCTTTAAAATAATGAAAAATATGAGTCGTCTGGAAGACAATTAGAAAGGAGTCGAATAATACAGTTAAACAATACGTAGAGGAAAAATAAAGAGTACATAATAGCAATAAGTTTGTGTGTTTTCTATAATATACTATATATATATATATATATATATATATATATATATATATATATATATATATATATATATATATATAATCATATATTCTATTTTGCGTTTTCTGTGTGCATAGGATGTACATTATGGGTGGCATGATGCCACGTACGAAAAACAAACTTTGTAAGTTTTGAATCTTTGTATAAAATGGTCACTTTTATTTAGGAATTATTTTAACCTCAGAAATTGAAAAGCCTTACGACCTAAAAAAAACCCCAAACAAACTACTCTTCTCTGAAACTGAAGATTTGACTACGGAAGTGCTCGAAGGATCGTGGTCAGATTTATGCTTTGTAAAAGCACAGTTTTACAAATTGCTTTATTTTACGAAGAATAGGAACATAATATTAGATCTAATGTATCACGTCATCACAACAAGGTATAAAGGGGCCAATTATTTGGAACTATTTTGAAAGATTATTAACATGCATACGTGTCCGCCGAGTTCGTTGGCGTAGGGATAATGTTCAAAATTGGGTAGTAAATGGAAGATGGCATAGACGCTTGTTTAGCAGCGATGGTTCAGAGTTTGACTAGCAAGTATAGGAGAAAACAATCCCGATTCATGTTACCCAAGAACTTTAAAATATAATGATGATCGTCAAATTAATCTTGAGTGTGATCATATTCAACACTAATTACACTTGAGCTTCATGCCAAGCTTTTTAAAAACCAATAAAATCATCTTTTATCACAGGAATAAAAACGAAATAATGAAAACTCTGAAATGTTTCGACAAAACTGTCACAGTGATGGCATCTTGAAGCGCGCCTTATTGCTAATGGGCGGATCTATTCAGGAAGCGGTAATCAAATCTGGGTAATAATGGTGCGATACAGATGTGAGTAGTCAGATTTCAGCTGTCCAGTCCCTATTATCCCCTACCCTACTGTGATACTGACCATTTTTAGGTAGTTTGTTTTGACAATCAATAATTATCTGACCACGGTTGACAGTGGACACCCTATAGAAGTTGATTGTACACATTCTGCCTTAATTCTGCAACTGAACAATGGTCGACTTAAAATAAAGAAAACTAAAAAGGTGGAATGAAAGAGAGAAATGTTCATGCAATCTACATTCGCGGGTTTTACAAATGAAGTCGAATTGCAGATATGAAATGTCAGAGATGATTTTAAATACAATATGTTTTGAAGACTTAAATATTTATTTTGTAGACTGAAAGTTTTACTTTCCTTGGCTTCAAAACAAGTAAGAGGAAACGAGACCATCATAACTATAACACATTCTGTTGTACTGCTGAGTTGAATCCTTTACCCCTATTAGGGTTACACTGACCAGCAGTTCTGAGGCATAAAAACGTAAGACAGAAGGTACAAACCGTTTGCTTTTGTACTGGTGACAACATGCTCTCTGTGGTGACGTATGTGTAACTCCAAGTTGTGTGTCTGTATGTGTGTTTGAAAGAGATTAAACATCACAGTTTTATTTAGAGCGAAATAAAGGTAAAGAATAACAATAACCGTCGGCATTTTATTCTGGTTCAGGCCCTGCACAATTAAATCCTGCCTTCTATTCACCAGAACAACTTAATAATTTGCATTAGCTGATTTGGAGAATTGCTCTAATCATTCACTTTATGGATTTAATGTTTTAGGGTTCTGTTATTTCATGATTATTTTCTGTAAGCCGATAGATCGGCATTTTTGTCAACATTCTCTTCATAAGAGAGATGAGTTTAACTATTTACATTGGTTGTCATATAAACCATCCTTGCCCTGGGATGAGTTGCATGATCCATATGATATGACTGGCGTAAATCTTGAATTAGGCTTGCATGTGTTTTTCTCTCCTAGCTTTCCGGAAAACGGCTGCTACTTTCGTCAACGTCTTACAGTTGTGTCTCATCTTTGCTGTTCTCATCAAACTTCACTCAATCAAGGAAATCCACACCATAGTATTTATATTGCCTATGTTTACGCTGGATATACATAGTCTATATTTTGGATAGTAGTCGGGGCGATCACAAATTTCCATTTTCGCAGCCAATCAGTAATGATAATACTGCACAAGGATTTAGTAGGTTTATAGGGAGCAATCAAAATGACAAAACGTTGTTACGTGTTGACACATAAAAAATAATAAACCACAAATACTGCATGTAAAGTATATCAATTATCTGTTAAAATATTTAGTATATACTATAAATATTCTCATTATTTTAACGTTGTTGCTATTGGTCAATAACCAGCGGTATTGGCTTAACGTAAACTGATTCGCCGCTTCCTTATAGATGATAAAATATGTGACCGCATTTGAAGAAGTACCTCTAGATACAGCAAGATAAAACTGGCGATGGAAATGTGGAACACTAACCACGTCATGCGACTGATGATACTGATCATCTGATTAAAATCAGATATCAGCTGTCCTACGTGACGAAGTCCGCTTAAAGACCATGTTCTGGTGATCTTTGAATTAGCCAATAGAAATGCAGATTTAAAATCTGAAAGTGAATCAAATCATTCGGTACACATTCACGCTCTTCATTCACGCTGCTTAGTCTCCAAAAACGATGATATAAGACTTCATCGGATTGGCTGATAAAATTAGCGATTATGGTAATAACATAGGGTACCAGAACATGGTTCCAAGCGGTCGCTGTCAGATCTTCATGTATAACAGTGGAGATTTGATTTTAATCAAATTGAACAACTGATGGCCAACAGATGCCGACAAAGGCTGAAACCCTTTCTTCCGGACACCAGTGCAGTAAATCAGTAAATATATCTCTCATCCAAATGTAACGATATTACAAAATTAAATAAAGAAAATCTAATGCATCTGAAGTTTTGTATTGAATGAGAAAAATAAATAAATATGATTTATAAATAAATATTGAAAATGGACGGAAGGTGACCGTTAGTTGCTGCTGTTAGTACGAGAGAGAGAGAGAGAGAGAGAGAGAGAGAGAGAGAGAGAGAGAGAGAGAGAGAGAGAGAGAGAGAGAGAGAGAGAGAGAGAGAGAGAGAGAGAGAGAGAGAGAGAGGAGGCCATGGATCAGTTTAAGTCTTTTTCACGTAATCAGTGCACTGGTATCCACACTATATCATTTTATCCAAGACTCGGAATTTAACAAAACACAAGTGACTCCATAATCAATCTGAATCCCCTTTTATTGGGTATCATCCAAGACCAATCGACAACAATACCCTTGCAACAATCATGACAGACAATACACTTTAAAATTTATTCGCCACCATGACATAAACATGACGAAATTCTAAGTACGAAATTTTTCTGCCTCATCTTTCCATAATTTTATCTTCAATTTTTGGTGATACATTGCACATTATTTCTTAATATCAATATTTCGTTGTCGTTCTTTCGCTAGATGACATTCCATCCTCTTTGACAAAAGTAGTTTCGTTCAGTGGTGAATGAGAGGCATCCCATGCATGCACACGTCTCCATAGCAATGAGGTTGCTTTTATTACTGCGCGGTGTTCAGGCTTTATCCATTAAGTGAACAACAGAGTGTATAACTTTCAGTAAAATGTCAAAATATTCTTTTCGTCAATTTTGTTTTCCTACAAAATAACATTATTGGGCAGCCGTTCATGTAGCGTGGAATGCCTCTCCAACTCATTTTCTGCTATATCAACTTAGGTCCAATTATTTTTAATCACCTTTACATACACAAAAAGGTTTCTTTACACATAATGATAAGACGTCAGAGTAGAAAAATTACCTGACATGGTAGAATATCCAACGTCAGATTGTTGTTTCGTTATGCATTATAAACTATTGTATCTCCATTTATAGTCATAATATTTGCGTGAAATAAACTTCATTATACTCAGGAAATATTGATCTTTATCGATACATACGACCTTTCATAATGTGAATTTTATAACTGAAGGTAAGTTATCTAGCTTTACGAACATGTGAATTTGTAACACTAATTTCTTGCAATATCTTATTTTTCGAGGTAGAGATTAGGTGGGGAAATTGTACAAAAGACCAAGTATGAATTTCAGGGGTAGAGGAATGTGTCTGAACAAAATTTGACAACTGCACAATAGCAGTAAATAACGCATATGATTAAATGCGACGAAGAACTCGTGTTGCTAACAGAATTAGTAGTGAAAATGAGTGACTGTTGTTATACATGTTTCGTACATAAAACTGATATAAATGCGCCTATCAGCTATTCCAATCAATGAAAATTTAGATATAACCTAAGATGAAATTCATATAAGAAAAGCTCAAATGATAAGTTACGATCTGTCATTATATAAAATTTTCTGAAATTGAAAGATATATAACAAAATTGTCGTTGTCATAGTAATTAGATATTGATTGCAAGACCACGTCTTCTTGTCAGCATGAGCCAATCCTGATTATGACTCCTGTCTCGTGGTGATATTGATTCAGATGTTATCAAGTCCACGTGACGTAGCATTATATATATATATATATATATATATATATATATATATATATATATATATATATATATATATATATGTGTGTGTGTGTGTGTGTGTGTGTGTGTGTGCAATAATACACACACAGATATATATATATATATATATATATATATATATATATATATATATATATATATATATATATATATATATATATATATATATATATAATTATTCTACTAACGTCTGTTTGCAGTTTTGCAGTTGATTCTCGATCAGTGATGAAATTCCACACATTAATAATTAGTGACATATGAAAATAACGATAAAAATAATAATACTCATCGTTTTCTAAATGAATATAATATGGTACACATTTTCATCATAATCCTTTGTGCTTTCTGTTCCCCTCCCCTCTCATGCATAACAGACAAGCTATGCAGAAATGTAGAGTGGGAGAGAAAATGAATTTGATATGGATCTTGAAATAGAAATTACATAAAAAAGCCCTACAACAAAATGGTTCGTGGTAACGATAGGTGTGCACTTTCCTTGGGATTTATCTACAGTGTTTATAAATGATACAAAGTTGCAGACAATGTCTACCTTATAAAGTAAATTTCTCATTTATCTGGTAGTGTTTGTAGTGCTCTACTTTTGCTATTAAAACTATCTTTCATGCTTAAATCATAAGTGTGTATTATATTGATTTAATTAATGTGATGTGATGTGACTATGATTTTTAACGTAGCTTTAAAAATTTTTCAGTCATATCGCTACGATGTCTGCAGTGTGGCAGTTTATAGTGATCTCTAGCACTGGGGGCATCATGCCGCGTACATGTAGCATGATGTCCCACCCAGTCACATTATCCTGACACCAGGCCGATCAGTCATAACACTAACCTGTTGACGATGAGCGTCAAGCGAGGCAGCTGTTAGTACCATTTTTGTAAGTCTTAGAGCGAACACTCTAATAATAGAAGCATGTTTAGATTGGACGCGTTAATATAGGGTAAATATTCCGAGGGAACGCCTGTTGGTAAGAAACACATGTTTTGAGTGAGCAACTACTTACAAAGAAACAAAATATATTAAGAATTTGTATAGCATAATAATTAATTTGAACGTGAAATACCTTGTTGAACTTTTGATAATTTAAAACCACTGTCTCTTACATTATTATCAAGTGTACTTCTCCCTTTAATCAGGATGAATGGCGTAAAATCTGTTAATACTTACGCTATTGAATTATATGCGATTTTGTTGATGTGAAATGCATACTTAGTGATTTCTGCAAATTGTTGTTTGAGTTGGAAACCATTTGAGTAACCATGAACAATGAGATTGTTTGCTTTTGCTAAGCTACAAAGATCATTTAGCACAACCTTTCTCCACATATTTAGAACAATAAGACACCCTTCAAACTCATTCTGGAACAATTGAATGTTATCTTGTTGGAATCATACGGCATGCTATGGCGATAAGTCTGTCTTTAGTAATATCATAAAAATAAGCATTTTAATTGCTATATTTGTGATTACTTCACGGTATAATTTATTTGAAATTAAAAGTATCGCACCGTAAATAAATAAAGGTTGGACTGGTAACTACCTACCATCATTGTCGACGACTTTGCAAATGTAATATTAAATCAGAAATCATGTGGAAGTGTCCGAAAAAAAACAGTGTGGTAACATATTTATAAATACAGCAAAATGCATATCTTCTGCAGCAGTTATAATTTTTCTGCATCTGAACATGCAACAAAATACGAAAAAAGTTTCTTTGCAATATACCTTTGAAATCTAGAAAGTGAAAATAAATGGCGAAACGGAGTTAGCAGATTATTATTATTATTATTATTATTATTATTATTATTATTATTATTATTATTGCTGTTGTTGTTGTTGTTGTTGTTGTTGTACATCTGAAGCAGTGCCCAGCTGAACCAAATTACACCCGACAATCATACACCAAAATGAAGGGAATTAAAAGTTCTTTTAACAATACCTAATATAAAGGTACTTTTTATTAAAAAAAACCCCCAAAAACAAAATTAGGAGGAAAAACTGGGAAATTATTTTTCTCTAATAATCTAACTCTACTCAGAATACGAAACTGTAGGGCCATAAGCAACTTCACTTACACATATCGCGAGATCCTACGCATCGGTAAAGTCGTCAATACGAAAAGAAAACAGGACAATATCCCTAACAAGAGTACCAAACCAAAACTTCTTTTTTGTTTTAGTTTAATCCTCATCGTGCCTAGTTGATGGATAGGGCGTCCTCCTCAGTCCTCCATAGGTCCCTGTCCTGTGCCACTTTCTTTGCTTTTCATGATAGTTTCACGATTTTTAGCTCGGTCGGCATCGGGTGTTCTTAAAACTTCAGTAACACAGAATTTTCTATACAATCCGCTGAATAAAAACTGTTTGGCAAGACTCACCCCTTTCAGTTTTGCGATATGTGACTCAGGTATATAACAAAATATGTTGATGCGATTGGGGATAATTTTTATGCTAGTTATGCTAGTTTATATTACAAACATAAAACATTGAGACATTTATTTCCTTTAAAAATTTAACATAAATATATAAATATTATCTTAATAAATAAATACAACAGCGGATATTTCCCATTAAAAACACACTTCATAGGGGCCAAATTTTAGACGCCAAATGTCGGCATTAATTCCTCGTATGGAAAATAGCAGCATGATCTGAAATGTTACATAACGTAAGTGTTTATGAACATGATTGCTCAATTGGATCAACTCAAATAACTTCATTTAAAATTTCATATTTTACAAGCCACAAGAAATAACTATAAACATTTCTTGTACTAGGGATCCTAATCAGATTTTGTATTTTTTGCATAGATATTACGTCTACGACTTCTGAAAATACATCGTCATCTGGAACTATTGAATTCATAAAAGCTGAGTTGCCTGGTGCTGACAAATTGAATAGGAAAATGAGTCAACTTAAACATGTCTCACCTTAACAGTATGTACATTTTCTTGGTCTGTCCGTAGTCATATTTGCCCATTCATATAAGTCTGTTCTACTCTCTTCTTTTTACTTAATGCTTAATTTTTTATGTATCTGATGCCTGTTTATTAAGCCTGGCTCGCGTCTGACTCATCGTGTCTCGATATTAAAATTTCCTGTTGATATGATTTATGTTTCAAACAAATGACAATCACAGCTTCTTATCACGAACTGTACATCGGGTAATATGATGCAGCAATGAGATACTGGGCTGAAATGGTTTTTGAAATTTTATTCTAATTTTCTCTCAGGGATTAAACGTTATGAGATGTAATATTTTCTCTTTGATTGTAATAGCTTTATCGCAAGACAATTAAAGGGTGAGTTTATGAAAATATGAAATTTATGTTATCAAACAGTCATTATCTTTACAAATACAAAGATTTATATAAATGTCGGTAAAATTCACACTTACCAGTTTTAAAAACAAAGCTCACCATCATAGTGCACGTAAAATATTACCATACGATAAATGCATAATGAGATCGAATCAAGAGGTCGGTCTGTGTTCATTCGATACATATCTTGAAACATTGAGGTCCCCATGGAAATGCAAACGGTATTAAGGACGGACGTTAAATGAACGGACGGAAAATGAAAACACAAGGAACGCCGAGATGATGATGATGATGATAATAATAATAATAATAATAATAATAATAATAATAATAATAATAATAATAATAATAAATTTTTTAACTAGAATAAAATATGGTTTTGACTGACACAACTGCCATGTTTTCAAGTTTTGTAATTGGTTATGTTAAGAATGTACAAAATCAAATACGTAATTAGGTATCGTTGCACACTCATTCATACATATTTAAAACTAACTGCATTTGTGTGACTATAGACTGTATAGTATACATATATGAACAATTTTCTATACATGTACCTGCATTTCAACATAACATAAGTCGTACGTATATACATACTTCGAATAAAACCCACAAATATTATTTATGGACATAAGGATAAAGTTTACAATTTAGAGGCTTTAATATGTCATTCCAGCTGGAATAAGTAAACACTTAAATACTGTAAGATTGACTTTAATATGTCATTCCAGCTGGAATAAGTGAAAAGTGTATTATGACCGGCACTTAAATATTGTAAGATTGACTTTAATATGTCATTCCAGCTGGAATAAGTGAACAGTGTGTTATGACCGGCACTTAAATACTGTAAGATTGACTTTAATATGTCGTTCCAGCTGGAATAAGTGAATAGTGTGTTATGACCGGCACTTAAATACTGTAAGATTGACTTTATTGTGTCATTCCAGCTGGAATAAGTGAACAGTGTGTTATAACCGGCACTTAAATACTGTAAGATTGACTTTAATATGTCATTCCAGTTGGAATAAGTGAACAGTGTGTTATGACCAGCACATAAATACTGTAAGATTGACTTTAATATGTCATTCCAGTTGGAATAAGTGAACAGTGTGTTATGACCAGCACATAAATACTGTAAGATTGACTTTAATATGTCATTCCAGTTGGAATAAGTGAACAGTGTGTTATGACCGGGACTTAAATACTGTAAGATTGACTTTAATATGTCATTCCAGTTGGAATAAGTGAACAGTTTGTTATGACCGGCACTTAAATTCTGTAAGATTGACTTTAATATGTCATTCCAGTTGGAATAAGTGAACAGTGTGTTATGACCGGCACTTAAATACTGTAAGATTGACTTTAATATGTCATTCCAGTTGGAATAAGTGAACAGTGTGTTATGACCGGCACTTAAATACTGTAAGATTGACTTTAATATGTCATTCCAGCTGGAATAAGTGAACAGTGTGTTATGACAGCACTTAAATACTGTAAGATTGACTTTAATATGTCATTCCAGTTGGAATAAGTGAACAGTGTGTTATGACCGCACTTAAATACTGTAAGATTGACTTTAATATCTCATTCCAGTTGGAATAAGTGAACAGTGTGTTATGACCGGCACTTAAATACTGTAAGATTGACTTTAATATGTCATTCCAGCTGGAATAAGTGAACAGTGTGTTATGACCAGCACAGAAATACTGTAAGATTGACTTTAATATGTCATTCCAGTTGGAATAAGTGAACAGTGTGTTATGACCGGCACTTAAATACTGTAAGATTGACTTTAATATGTCATTCCAGTTGGAATAAGTGAACAGTGTGTTATGACCGGCACTTAAATACTGTAAGATTGACTTTAATATGTCGTTCCAGCTGGAATAAGTGAATAGTGTGTTATGACCGGCACTTAAATACTGTAAGATTGACTTTATTGTGTCATTCCAGCTGGAATAAGTGAACAGTGTGTTATAACCGGCACTTAAATACTGTAAGATTGACTTTAATATGTCATTCCAGTTGGAATAAGTGAACAGTGTGTTATGACCAGCACATAAATACTGTAAGATTGACTTTAATATGTCATTCCAGTTGGAATAAGTGAACAGTGTGTTATGACCAGCACATAAATACTGTAAGATTGACTTTAATATGTCATTCCAGCTGGAATAAGTGAACAGTGTGTTATGACCGGCACTTAAATACTGTAAGATTGACTTTAATATGTCATTCCAGTTGGAATAAGTGAACAGTTTGTTATGACCGGCACTTAAATTCTGTAAGATTGACTTTAATATGTCATTCCAGTTGGAATAAGTGAACAGTGTGTTATGACCGGCACTTAAATACTGTAAGATTGACTTTAATATGTCATTCCAGTTGGAATAAGTGAACAGTGTGTTATGACCGGCACTTAAATACTGTAAGATTGACTTTAATATGTCATTCCAGTTGGAATAAGTGAACAGTGTGTTATGACAGCACTTAAATACTGTAAGATTGACTTTAATATGTCATTCCAGTTGGAATAAGTGAACAGTGTGTTATGACCGCACTTAAATACTGTAAGATTGACTTTAATATCTCATTCCAGCTGGAATAAGTGAACAGTGTGTTATGACCGGCACTTAAATACTGTAAGATTGACTTTAATATGTCATTCCAGCTGGAATAAGTGAACAGTGTGTTATGACCAGCACAGAAATACTGTAAGATTGACTTTAATATGTCATTCCAGTTGGAATAAGTGAACAGTGTGTTATGACCGGCACTTAAATACTGTAAGATTGACTTTAATATGTCATTCCAGTTGGAATAAGTGAACAGTGTGTTATGACCGGCACTTAAATTCTGTAAGATTGACTTTAATATGTCATTCCAGTTGGAATAAGTGAACAGTGTGTTATGACCGCACTTAAATACTGTCAGATTGACTTTAATATGTCATTCCAGCTGGAATAAGTGAACAGTGTGTTACGACCGGCACTTAAATACTGTAGATTGACTTTAATATGTCATTCCAGCTGGAATAAGTGAACAGTGTGTAATGACCGGCACTTAAATACTGTAAGATTGACTTTATTGTGTCATTCCAGCTGGAATAAGTGAACAGTGTGTTATAACCGGCACTTAAATACTGTAAGATTGACTTTAATATGTCATTCCAGTTGGAATAAGTGAACAGTGTGTTATGACCAGCACATAAATACTGTAAGATTGACTTTAATATGTCATTCCAGTTGGAATAAGTGAACAGTGTGTTATGACCAGCACATAAATACTGTAAGATTGACTTTAATATGTCATTCCAGCTGGAATAAGTGAACAGTGTGTTATGACCGGCACTTAAATACTGTAAGATTGACTTTAATATGTCATTCCAGTTGGAATAAGTGAACAGTGTGTTATGACCGGCACTTAAATACTGTAAGATTGACTTTAATATGTCATTCCAGTTGGAATAAGTGAACAGTGTGTTATGACCGGCACTTAAATACTGTAAGATTGACTTTAATATGTCATTCCAGTTGGAATAAGTGAACAGTGTGTTATGACCGGCACTTAAATACTGTAAGATTGACTTTAATATGTCATTCCAGCTGGAATAAGTGAACAGTGTGTTATGACCGGCACTTAAATACTGTAAGATTGACTTTAATATGTCATTCCAGCTGGAATAAGTGAACAGTGTGTTATGACCGGCACTTAAATACTGTAAGATTGACTTTAATATGTCATTCCAGTTGGAATAAGTGAACAGTGTGTTATGACCGGCACTTAAATACTGTAAGATTGACTTTAATATGTCATTCCAGTTGGAATAAGTGAACAGTGTGTTATGACCAGCACATAAATACTGTAAGATTGACTTTAATATGTCATTCCAGCTGGAATAAGTGAACAGTGTGTTATGACCGGCACTTAAATACTGTAAGATTGACTTTAATAGGTCATTCCAGTTGGAATAAGTGAACAGTGTTATGACCGGCACTTAAATACTGTAGATTGACTTTAATATGTCATTCCAGCTGGAATAAGTGAACAGTGTGTTATGACCGGCACTTAAATACTGTAAGATTGACTTTAATATGTCATTCCAGTTGGAATAAGTGAACAGTGTGTTATGACCGGCACTTAAATACTGTAGATTGACTTTAATATGTCATTCCAGCTGGAATAAGTGAACAGTGTGTTAGGACCAGTACTTAAATACTGTAAGAATTAGTTTCATCTGCATAGCACGTGATCAAACCATGTAGCAGTAGTAACAACCATGATAATGTGGCAATACTATAGTATTTTTTCGGTAAAATAAAAATATATATATTTTTTTATTTTATTGCTGGCTATAACGGTACTTTTTTGGGTGGCTATAATATGACTGAGAAATGGAAGAAGTTAAGTGCATCTCCTAAAGACTCACAGAGGCAGTCGACTCAGGGTGGCCTGTAAGGTTATCGAACCCGCAATCCCAGTCTGATTATCTAGCAACTGAGCTATCGTGGAACCCATTTCCGGTTTGCTGTGGAGATTATATCAAACATTTCCCATGCATAATACAGCAATAAACCAAATATACTCCGGACATTCCATTATTCATATGTACTAAGGAGAGAAATGTTGCAGCAGATAATGCAAGGGAGGCCACTCATGCATCTTTATATTTTAGTATTTAGTGGTCACCTCCCCTGAATAATCAATATACGTACGTGATCTTGAGAGCACAAAGATACAATGATTTTTCAAGTCAAACGATTTGCATAATCTCTGGTGGACCAGATGCAGTTTTGAGAAATTCCTGTCTTTTGCTGGTTTTATTCCTATTTTACATTATAAAAGAACTAAGAGTAATTGTCTTTTGGACAAATGTAGGAAATACCTCATGAATTTATTTTTAACAGCTAACATGTAACACAAATATTAAAACGGAAAGCAGTGGATATTACTACAAATAGGGAAGATCGGGATTCCACATCTCATGAAAGCCACGCGACATCAGTACAAAGAAAAACCATTGGTTCAACACTGTCGCGCTTATGTCATTAGGTAAATTTCTTCATTGTCTAATAGAAAAATTAAAATTCTTAATTATATATTTCTTAGTTCTGTGTATTTTATGAGTACAAATAATTTCCAGATTTAACTTTCTTAAAATGTCATACCTTTAATACTCGCTTATAAGTCGAGTCCAGCTGCAAACTGCATAGATCAAGATCTGCAGTGTTTTGTTTAATACGATGGACTCAATAGTCTGGCTGGTCTTGTAATTGTTTCATTTGTGTAATAAATTAATCGAATTCGACTAGTCTAGCATTGCTGTAATGACTTTCGGACTAGTATCTACATAGAGCCGCGTTAGTACGATAAATAACACACATACATACACACACACACACACACATACATATATATATATATATATATATATATATATATATATATATATATATATATATATATATATATATATATATATATATATATATATATATATATATATATAAGCACCCGACGAATAAATTATGTCTAATTGATGTCGTGTGTTACTTTGTTTCCATTTAAAAAAAGGTATAGTGTAAATGATGTTATTTTTTGGGGGGATCGATATCGATTCCATTGAAGATTCTATCAATTAGACCATGGTTTTTCTCGATTCGTGTCTATATGCACGTGTTATTTATCGTAATAATTACTTATTTGCATTTACAGATCTAGCTGGATTTTTCTCTGATCTTCTTAATTAGCAGACCAACATAATTATCCAACTATCCAAGATATATAGTGTGACGATCGAAGGAAATTTATACTAGATCTCTGTTCACATTTGTTAAGCAGGTCGCTGATTGAATCAGGTTCACGCAGATGGCTAGAAGGATAGAGCTCTATTATATAGATTTAGTCATCTTCGTTAGCCAAAGGTCGTCAGTACACTTCGTTCAACGCTTGTATAAAAAATTTCAAATACCAGAGAATGTGTATGGACCTTTTCTGTTGAACTGGCAGGTTTTGATTTTTTTTTCCTTTCTTTCTTTTAATAAAGGGAGGAAACAATTGAAACCATTATAAGTAACAAAGCGGGCCGAAGCCTCATCGCAGTTACTTATCTGACATATTTATAACTGGTGTCGAAATGAAATTATAAGACAAGTCTACTGGGTAGATAGCAACAGTTTCAGATATTACTGGCGAAGGGCGATTATTTTAATCGGGATTTAATTGTGTAATTTTCTTTCATTTTGTTTTTCAAATTAAATTTGTCAGCAAATATATCGATAATACACATAACTTCCGAATACAAGCAAGTTCTTATGTATATATGCATTTATCACGTGTAAATATGCGTCTTAGAATCTGCGTTAATGAATTGTTGACTGTAATTTTGAAGCAATCGCTACAGAATGTTTTATGTAACTATTTAAAGATGAAATACATTAAAAGCTTGATTTGCCAAATATAAATAAAAAAAATAGATAAATAAATAAAAAATAAATAAATAAATAACCAAACTTCGATCCTACAATGGTCGGTGCTTTACACATCTTCTTACCAATAACTTTTGGTACTTTCTTAACTTTAACTCAAAGTTGACTGACATTGAAGAACTAAAACATGGCATATGCTTTTGTTGACCAGCATCTTTAAGTAGCACCATACGTCAAAAGTAATTATATGTTTTTTAATATAATTTTCACGATGAACAAGTTTCAAGCTGGCGATGAAGACGGAATTAAGAGGAGGAAAGTGTGGTGTGAACTGCTCTACTGTTACAAAAAGTATATTATTTGTGTATTTCAAACAAATACTTCTGAAGGCGTAGAGCATTAATTACACAACATTGTACACATGAGTCACAAGAAGCCTTACTTCTGAACTAATTACATGCTTCTGAATTGTCCCTATGCATATAAAATATTTCACTGCTTCATAATTGTCCCACTTTATGTGAATCATTTCACTATTTCTCAGATTTCCGAATGCATGTGAACCATTTCACCTGGGCCTCGGACAGGATTTGTGGGCCCTACGAAAAATTTCCAGCAGGTCCATTTGAATTACAAATTGTGACGACGGTGGGCCCCCTGAGCGTTGTTGGGCCACACGAATTTTGTCCTAGCTGTCTTAGCCTGTCCGAGTGTCCGAGGCCCTGCATTTCACTGCTTCTGAACTGTCTGAGCCAATGAACACAGCAAATGTTGGTGAAGACAACGGACCTTCTCTGAACTCCTCAACAATGCCGAGATATAATCCCACTGCTATAATGTTCAAAACCGAGACAATAAACTCAGAAACCAAATATAAAGGATGCTATAAAGACATCTGACCATCACTA
Organism: Potamilus streckersoni; assembly: GCA_016746295.1. Lineage (NCBI taxonomy): Eukaryota > Metazoa > Mollusca > Bivalvia > Unionida > Unionidae > Potamilus > Potamilus streckersoni. Next base: position 635,256 of record JAEAOA010000318.1, on the reverse strand, counting down.
TGCTAAATATAAATTAAAGGATTGGAAAATAACAGCTCAAGAGAAGTTCCTCGTCTCTATCTTGATATATATATATATATATATATATATATATATATATATATATATATATATATATATATATATATATATATATACACATATACATATACATATATATAAATTCTGTATCTACACAGAAAATGAATGTGTGTGTGTGTGTGTGTGTGTCCATCAAAGGAATATCTCGTGTTACCTAAAGTTAATATATTATGTCAGCATATAACTCCACAACAAGGGCCATAATTCTTTTTATTATACTGAAATAATAGCGAATTTATGTTTATAAAATGACAGAATCTGAAATGTTTTATTCCTATTGATCAACGTTTTCGCATATGCAGGAAACAAAACCCAAACAACTACGTCAAAATAAAATAACAAAAAAAAAAAAATGAAACAAATCTAAACAAAATAATTAATCAAACTAGGATCCAAATACTTGGTAAACGTAAAATGGGTTAATGGTCACGTGAGTGGAAGGGTACTATGACGTTGCATTGAATAAAATACATGAAAGACGTATCTTTTTTAGGTCATATAATATGTTAAATGCATGAATTTCCAATATTGACCTAGGGGATTCTTAAAGAGATATTATGTATCTTATTCACAGAGTTTTGCGAAATACCTGGTCTAAAGTCATGTGTTTTCAATTATCAATCAATAACAGTATATATATATATATATATATATATATATATATATATATATATATATATATATATATATATATATATATATATATATATATATATATATATAAGCATTAATTAACGTTATTTTATGTTTTGGAAATAGCATAACATGCAAAAAAATTGACTTTAACTTTTCATTGAACATTTTAAGTGCATTTCCTAGAATGAAAACGACCCCAAAATGAATCAAAATCTTTCCTGGAACCATCTATGACCGATGGGTCGTAGTGGCCTATGTTCATGCTCAATAATCCAGCTGAAACATCAAAGCTTCAGGGCAGAATTTACCAACCTGGAAACAATGTTAGGAAACCGCGAAATCCGAGTTCCACCTACCAAAATTATTTAGGTAAAGAGTACATAGCTATCTAATGAATCACAGTGTACAACTGCTTTTGTAAGTATATCATCACAAGTATTATTTCCACCTAATAGCAAAAGTGAATAAGGACCGAGCCTTCCACAGCAACTACTACTGTGGGATTATCTATAGTGAATCATTTCATAGTTGTACCCTGTATTGAACATTGCGTCAGTTGAAAAATGCAATCGTTTCCTCCAAAATGTCGATTTTTTAGTATTTCTTTAGAAACTGAATATTCCATGTTTATAACAAAAAGTGATTTTGTTCAATGTTGACAGAGCAGCACCGTAACTATCACCGTCCTTCGATGTAATAAAGTTGCATGTGCGATTGCGCGATCCTAAACTTTCATTCACCGAATTAAAAACATATAAAATGTTCAATAAAATACTTAAGTGACTTCTAAAATTTGATTTGTGTCTATGACATAATAAAACAGATTCATGCTTTATTTTGCTCAGGCTTGCCTTGCAGTATGTCTATATCTTAGGTATCGAATTCAAATATGCCCACTTAATCACTTCTAATGTCCAGCATAACTTCTTAACATATGGTTCTACGCTTTGTTAAACAGAAATACTCCTTCACTCTTGCACGTGTTTTTCATGCCAGAATGATTTTGTGCTGGTAAGTCTTCTTTGGTATCTGGTAACATCAGGATTAACCGTTAAACAAATATTGACCTTTATGTCTCAAATATAAAATTATTTGTCAAGAAAACGTCAAAGTTGACAGATGAATGATCTGAATTGTAGAACTGAGCTAAAAATCCGGGTCCCAGCTTGTTACGTCATCCGTGCTTTGATAATCTGCCTCTTTTGGAAAGCCTTCCAGATCGAAATTACTGGTATCAACTGATGATTCGACTTGAATAACCAAATACATATGTCCTGGGTTAATATTTAGATAGTAAACAATTAACTAAGGAACAAAAAGGAAAAGAAAAATTAAAAGATCGAAACAGATGGAAAAAATATTAAACATTAGCAGTAGCAGATTGTAATGTTAGTTCTTGACATGGTGAACAAAAACCTGTCAATAGTTGAAGATAAAAGTTGATTTTAAGTGTACATATAACGTGAGAGTAAGATATCTGGGGCAAATGGCATATCAAAGGATTTTCTCTGTTAAATCATCTTATAAAAGATATGAAGAAAAGCACCGCTAATTCGTTCATGTTTCCTGGTGCTATATAATATGATTTCTTTTTAGAAAACTGCCATATTAGCCGGTCCTAAAATATGTGGATATGCAATTGACTGCAAGGAAGGTTCATTTGCCTCTGTACATGGTCTGTTGCTGTTTGGTGTGCTTTAATCAGTTGTATGCAGCAACCACGTGATCCGCTGATATTGGTATCTCAAGATTAACAGCTATTCAAAATAGATAATTTTCTTGACCTTTGTTTCCTTGTCTGTTTGCTTTATTATTGTTATCTTGTTTTGTTTTATTTTTGTTTTCTTTGGGGTTGAGTGAGACATGGTTCAGAAAATAAAACGGAGAGAGAGAGAGAGAGAGAGAGAGAGAGAGAGAGAGAGAGAGAGAGAGAGAGAGAGAGAGAGAGAGAGAGAGAGAGAGAGAGAGAGAGAGAGAGAGAGAGAGAGAGAGAGATTATAACCTTTGGAATGAAAGGTGGTTCCATTGTTCTGCTTCGTAAATCCTCCCAGTGGAATTCGTTAAACCACCCATGTTTTGGTATTTCCTGTGCGGTGAGGAGGCGTTTGGCAGGATTTTTTTCTTGAAAAGAAAGGTAAGGGAATAATTCATCAGTACATCACTTATGGAGAGGGTGCTTTGATATTATATGCATTTCTCTTTTGGCTTTAAATTTATGGAGTTTTGGTTATAAGGAGAGTATTGTCATATATAGACTCATTCATAATTATGTTATACACTTTAACGTCATGCAACAGATACAAGCATTAGATTCGTTCCATTCTTCGCATATTGCCTAAAAACAAATGGCGAATGTCCCCGTAAGACTTAAGGAATAGTGCATTCTCTACTTATCTTAGATCAGAAAGATATGCAAAGATATTTATTTATGGAAATAATGTTTCAAGCATAAAACTGGGTTTAAAAGTCAACTTTTGGCATCGGTTTGGCAAGTAAGGAGAGAGTGAATTACAAATATACACTACACAGAACGAAAAATATTTTCCATGGATTCTATAGAAGAATGCTTGATATTATTATATGCTCATTGTTTCCTCCGTTAACTTAACATTGTAAGAATCGTTCAATATTTTACGATATTGTACTTGAAATCACGTTTGCCCAACAGTGTATGAGGAACTATTTTGTAAACAAATCATATACAGTCTCGTAGTAGAAGCTTTACGTTTTGGTTGATTAAACATGTTTCTGAATGAACTAAAGTAGATGTTTCTTGGACTGCCATATACCATCTGCTGTGCCATATCCCGCGCCAAATGTTTTGATGCATTGTTTCGGATTTAGACTAGCTATAGATGCCTGATGTACTTCACGTAGAATTGTCACAGATAAATCCAGTCCATAATCACGAAAGTTCTTAACTCGACATTAACTCCAAAATCTATTCATTCCAGATCAAATGGAGCAGTTATTTCAGTGCGCATTCATTCACAATATGACTCCAAATTTCAATTTTAAGTAGACTAAAACGCCATTTTTTAAAAAACTTATGCCTAGCGCGCGATCAAGTTCAGATTTATCTGGGCGGTTTTACGTGCGCATTAATAATGTTGTTGTGTCAAGATAAAGCTATTCTTGTGTATTTAGTTTGGAAAACGGAATATATTCAGTTACTTTATTTTGTATGATATATGTTTGTTTAGATAATGAAGCCTTAGGTAGTATAATAAATTAGTATATAATAAAATGGTTACAGCATTTGTATGGGAAAATATGAACTCGTTTTGTCGGCTGGATATACTGCACTCCCAAGGTCGTGCAGTATTTTCATGGAAAAAAACCTCGTTCATATTTTCCCATACAAATGCTGTAACCTATAAATATTGGGCAGAAGTAATATATAATACAAATAATACTATCATACAGGTTAGACAATTGTTAATTCGTTGTTAACGGAGATTCGAATCCATGTCTGCTGGTATACAAATCCCATGAACCTTGCCTTCAAGCATCAACCCATATACCATCACGGCTAAGCGAATACATCACACAAAATTGTACATTAAAGTAGGTAGTTTATGCACTGGTGTATAGCAGACACACCCGCATGTCAACACAGTAATTAATTCTCATTTCACTACACAGTCATTCCGGATTACTTCGACAGAAATAAAGATGTATTTAAGTAATTACAGAAAGCTACAAATAAACATCAAACTGAATGAAAGGTGCTTTCCATAGATTCTACAAGAGGATGCTTGATAATACTAGGCAGAATTAATTTTCATACATTAGCATGAGTGTGTAAACCTCCGACGTTGTAGAATTTCTTTAGGTACGTGTGCTTAGTCGGTATGGTATATAAACTGCTGCGGACAGGTAATGTGATGGGTGCCGTTTACAACAGATCATACATTTGCTATGGTTAACCGTGTTGTGCCCTTTTAAATTTTCTCCAAAGCAAATGCAAAGGAGAGAAATAGTTTCACGTATGCAAGATCTGAAACCCCTGCGGCAAAATTATATAGCTACTGATATGAGATAAGAGTATCCCTAATTGGAGCACAGATCTCGTTTATTTGGTCTTATCTAATTATTAATTAATTTTCTTTTTATTACAGATTATGTTTAAGCACAATCAAGCGATAAGATCTAAATATGTGCTTTTAAAATGTATTAATTTAAAATCGGGTTGTTTTATAATTGTATGTGCTTTGAGGTTAGACATTTGTTGTCTTCATTATTTTCTCAATGCCATATTAATCAGAGTACTGTCATCGTTCAACTCCTTTAAAACCACCGTTCTAAAATTAGTACTCTGAACTCTAAGACGAACAGACATTCTTCGCTGTATAGATTATATGTAAACTCTTCAGAGTTCCTATTCATAGTTTATATATAAAATATTCAGTGTTCCTATGTCACTTCGGAGGTTAAAAGCATCGATCCCTTTCTTAACTATGCAGCTTCCGTAAGAGACCTTCAGAAATGTTTCTTATATTATTTGGGAAGACGGCAGCATTAATCCCGTTCATACCTGCACAATTTCCGTATGAAATCTTCAGCGATCATCCTAATTTCGTTTGGAAAGACAACATCACAGATCCCCTTCAGGATATTATTACATATCTGCATGTTATTATCATCCTTCTCAGCAAATAGGGAACTGGAAGATGAAACACGATTGTTGAAAGATAAACCACTTTATGTGCTGACTATATACTTATATATAGGTACAAATATGATAACCCAAACGGACGGACATACAGATAATTTTCAACGTTGACTTGATATAAAAGTCAAAATATATCAGTTGAAATGTTTGATCCAACATGTCACGACTCCATCATGTGCCTTCTTATTCGCTGAGTTATCCCACGTAATGGAAATAAATTAACACATAACATACTACTAATAGAGATTGTACAATTTTTCACAATTATATTTGTGGAGGCTCAAATGATTATGCATGATGTTACAGGTTAAATATACATTTACCATTGGTTGCCTCTGATGACGGTAACTGAAAATGGCAACTGACAGATGCATCCGTCAAATATTTAGGAAGAATACAAAGTAGTGCATTCGATCATCAGTAACGATAACTCAAGTACTATACTTTGTCCGAAGCAATTACGCTGTATCGGTCTCTTTCGGAAGTACCAACAATGCATTAGATAAAGACACATATTCTCATATTACATATTAATTTATACTATTGCATGACTGTATTACGTATTATCTGTATTGCTTATCATTCACGGGTGAAGGGGGATATTTTTAATCACAGCTGTTGGTATTCTTTCTTTAAAATGTTTATATAATGTATAAATTAAATTTCAAGTTTTTTTCAACATTAACAAAGAGTTTGTGTATGATAATATATTTTTCAAATCTATGTGGTTAATTTGCTGTTCAGATTTAAAATGTGTCATATTTTTATAAGAGAAGACGTATAACAATGAGTATATTCCCTGTTGCATGTTAAACATAACGTATCAACTATATAATGATACGCTATTAATCATCCTTGCAAATAATCGAGGCAGTTCTCTTTTGATATGTTAACTATTATAACTTTAGATACACACAAACATATCTTCAAGTACGGTTTAAATACTTGCATTACACACACGCACGCAAAAGAACACACACATACACACACACACGGTGAGGTTAGTTTACAACTCAAATACAGAGTGTCAGTCATCTGTCATTCTTACCGGCCAGAAAGCATTTCAAAAACAAGAACTCCCAAGGACCAAATATCTGCCGCTGTGTTGTGCCCTTTTCTTAAAATGATCTCAGGGGCCATATATTCTGGCGTTCCACACAGCGTCCGGGACATTTTTCCTTGTTTCACTTTCTTCGCCAACCCAACGTCAATCTAGTGCGAACAAGAAACGCATTAAATGACATGTGTTACCTGAATCTGAAAGTTAGTGTATTCGGAAAGTAGTTAGTAACTTTAACTTAACAATTACCCACCAAAAGATATGATATTGAGTAATGTTTACCCATGACTGAGGATGGGAATGAACTATTATTGACTCATCGAATGCGATTTATATCAATCCGAAATGTGTTGCAAATTATTTCTCTAAAAGGTTTACAAAATGTGTTAATTTGCGTATGACACCGCGCAGTGAAATTAGGACTTTGAAACAAAAGGTTGAAAATCTATGGGAAAACGGACAAACAATATCAAATAATGTTTTCTCACCAATATTTATTGGCGAAATGAAAGAATAAAAAACATATAATAAAACACGCGATGTATAAGATAGAGTTTTAACGTATCATATTGATACGAAAGGCTAAAAAAGCTAGACCTCATATTTTTCAAGGTTAGAACATGCCTTCAACTAACATATTTAAAATACAAAACAAACATGTCATAGCATTTTATGAATGGAGAGTAGAAGGCAATTATTTACATCATTATTGGCATGGAATCATTTATCAATATTGAGAAAAAAATACCTTTCGTCATACTGCTGTATGTTTCATTCACATTTCTACATATTTGTTGCAAAGTAGTGTATTAGTTATAAGACCAGATGAACTGAGACTTTCATATTTCCTTTTAGAACTAACATGGTCGCATCAAGTACAAAATTTATTTGAGAGTATGCTGTATTTTATAATCTAATTCCAGTTAATGAAATACTGGAAGTGTTAGTTTGAATGACCTTTTGGCAATCTGGCAAATAACAAAACTTTGCTTTGTCGCCCTACGCAAAATACTTGAGACTAAACTTAATGAACATGCTATTTCTGTGTAGATATTAATGCTGTTGTGTCTTCATGTAAACAACTTTCTTCACTGGTGAGCAAATTCCCAGGAAAAATCATAAAAAATGAATCCATGATTTATTATCGACTACAATGGGTACAATAACCGCTAATTGGAAAAATTAATTAATCATGCTATACCATTCTAAGACGGACTGTCAGATTCAGATTCAGGACAAAAAAAGTCATAAAGTATTTTCGTAATAAAAATCTAGAGATATACATACTAATTTTACACTTCCACTTATGACCAAGAAGACATATTTGTGAGTCAAAAAGTGTGTGTGTGTATACGACTGTAACGCCACGCGATTTGCCAAATTTGCGCCGCCATCTATTTCAAGTATACATGCACAAGTGGAGTGAATGCAGAAAACTCGATCTCCGTTTTTCAGCTAATTTTTTGTTGACATAAATATTACATTTGTATCATCAGATTATTGTGTACATATAAGAGCAAAATACCCTCTACAATGTCACCTACGAAAGTGTTAGTTGATTTTCTTCTTTATTTAAAGTTAGATTTTCAGCACCCTACTGCAATATATTTCTTCATTTGCTTCAAAACAAATGCAGAAACAAAAAAAATGAATCAGTGTATAATTTTTAACTTACTCTTCGTATAACAACGTGAACAGCTCGCCTCCAAGACAAGGCTCCATTAGCAAATACAAATATTCTTCATCCTTAAAAGTTTTATACAGCCTAGAAAATAAAAACGAAATCGTCAAAGAAAAATAGTTCCATATATGATGTTTCAGATCAAGCATAAACCCAAACAGTTCACACCAATACAAGTATAGACCCAACCAGTTCGAACCAATGAAAGTATAGACTCCAAACAGTTCAAAACCTATTCCAAATTTGATAATGATCTATTGACAAGACACTGTAAGCCATTCACTCATTATGCATAACATGTCCACCAAATTTCTAAACCAATCGTTTATTATGCATACCAACATGTCTACCAAACTTCATTTGTCTGCCTTAGGTAGTCACTGTATTAAATGTGCTTACAAGATAACATAGGTAACATATTTTATTTCTCTACTTGAAACGGATTTTGCTTCATCGTACTAACAAGGATTTTGTCCAAAAGAAAGTTCAAAATGATGGATAGGGATTGAAAAATTGTTATTACTGTTATCATATCATGTCCACATCTATTTATATGTTTAAAGCTTTCTCCTGCAATTATTTTTCTTTAGTTCTTATTTTTGCAATCGTGCTAACACGAGCATAATCAAAAGGGACCAGCGAGCAAACAAAACGACATCAACATATCCTTCTAACGATAGCTACAGTCAGTTGGAGCATGAGAAATTAAAATCATCATCTTACCTGACAATAAAATCTGATCTTAATTCCTCCATAACTTTCTTTTCATTCAAGACCCGTGTTTGTTGCCCAATTGCAACGATGTGCTGCTTGCTGAGCATCTTTAGAGCATACGATGCACTGCTGTTATTGTTTTCCTGCACCTGAAAATTATTTACATACGTAAATATGTACTTTCTCAAGGTATTGTCTTTTCTCAAGACTTGTATTTGTGCTGTTCAATTTAAGGCATTGTTTGTTACTGGAGACTTGTATATGTGTTGTATATTTTCACATTATTGTGTTATGCCTTCACTACTGTATACGATGAAATTTACTACAAACGATGATGCTTACAACCAAGGTACATTATCCACCAGCCGATTCTCGCCGTTGACTTTCAAGATTCCCTCTTGAATCAAATGATAATCGATGAGTATTTACTCATTGTAGCTTTTACCGAGTCAGTCGCAAAATAAATCAAGTCTGAGTGATTTTATGTCAGCTTTGTGGGTGATTAGGTAAAATGTACAACTTGATCAACCAAAATCATTTAATCCTTATAATTCTAAGTTTCACAATTTTGTCGTCAACAGCACACATTCTTTGCTAGCAGCGGGTCTTCCATCCACATCATTTATCATCGATATGACGCTAAGTGTAGCATTTGCTTAGGCAAGCAAAGATGACCACCTTGACCTTCCAGAAACATACACATGCGTCGCTCATAGTCACCATCATATTTTATTACGTAAATATGCTTTACTTATGACCTGTTATTCTTATTGTTTTATACTCAGTTCGGATATTTAAACAAAAGTCTCATCCATTTTCAGTGAGATCCCCGTTCTAACTTCATGCAACCATTATACTAATAACAGCTACATTGAAAACATGTCTAAAGAAAATGGAGTAATGTATGAAAGTAGGCCAAAAAACCTGACATGTACGTTGTTTGGCAAACAGGGTTAGCTTTCGGTGGAGGAAGGACGAGTGATTGCAAATGTTTAAACCATTAACTGCAGGTTTTCTTTTGCCGTTGCCAAATTTGATAAGGAGCCTTTAAAAAGCAGTTGTATAGAGAAAGCTCGATCGGAAAGCACCGGAAACCGATTGGGAACAGAATGTATGTCCCAGAATTAGTTTTTATGATATGGGAATCTACTAAATTATGTTCGTTCATACGGATTAAAAGTAACAGGCCAGAAAAAGTGTGAATAATTGACAGATTAACAAACTTTATATTACCCGCTTTTCTTCAAAAAGACGAGGTTTTAGTGGATGAGAAATTTTACGTCGCAGCAGCACAAGTAGTTTATTTAGTGACGACGCCGTTTGAGTAGACATTGCTCAATGACAATCCAATGTACCCGACCTGGCTCATCCCATGGTAGGATTTAAACAGCAATTTTGCGGTTTTCAGACTGTCATTTCAATGAATGACCCTCCAAGGATTCTACCTTCGTTATTTGTTTACTAAGACATGTAGGACTGTAGATGGGACAAAACGACGAGAAGCACAAATTGGAGAATTAATTACTTACCAATATTACCCTTCCAAAACCTCCAACACCCAGCGGTGTTACTATATACAGGTCTTCTAGCTTCAACTTGGCAATTTTTCTTTCCAAATTAGAAGGACAAAATAGCAGAACATCATTAATGGAGCAAATAAAAACATGAGAAGTGTTCATTTCTCCTTCTAAAATATTACCTGATCACATTACATTAGGATTAGCTTTTTTCAATTCGAAATCACTCCTCCTGGAAAGACGGAAACTATCTTTCTGTTTATGGGTTATATAGACAACTGGAAGCACCTCTGACAGGTTAACTTCCAAATTCATCCGCTTAAACCAGTTTTCGATTTCTTTACTTTTAGCAAAGATTTCCTTCGAACAATCCAGTTAACATTGATAAAATTTATAACTTGAAGTATTTGACTCACATTTGCAGTTATTCAACAACAATTGGCGACCATTTCGATGCCTAATAATGTCCACTGACAGTAGCATATCCGGGACAGATTCCAAGATGTACTTTGCTTGGAAAAAAAACTTCTTTTCACATTTAGACATGTAGAGCGACCTCTTTTCCTTTTCTCCTATCCAAGCTTTCTTTTCTTGCGTCGCGTTAAGAACAATGAAAATATGTGCCTACTTAGTTGTGATAATCTCACAGAAGCCTTAAAGGGGACAAACACCCTAACCTGCAAAATTTTATTGTAAATATAAGGATATGTAGTAGTTTGTGTATATAATCTGTCCTATTTTTTTCTTTGCATTTATTGTATTTGCACAAGCATTTAATAATAAAAATGCGTTGAATTCCGAGATCAAATGGAAAGAACCTACCCCTTAAGTTGTTATCTCCCTTTCATACTAGCAGGATGTGACGTCATTTGAGACGATTCCCGTACAACAGGCATATAAATACTCAGTGTCAAGTAGTGTGAATAAAAGCAGTTCCAGACAAATATTTTTTTTCTTCACATTTCTATAGGACCCTAAAGGGTGATTTGTATGGGCGATCAAATTAAATAGAGAAGGGATTTATGACCGAGACATTTCGAGCATGAAAGTTTTTCAAAAGACCAGAGACTCTTCAAACTATTGGGTCTGAACCAAAACGTTAGAGTTTGAAGCATGATGCAGTGCCGACTCTTTCTTAAAAAATATTGTCTACTCTGATAACAAGACAGAAGACGGGAAGCACATAGTCGACATAGGCCAGGAAGCATCACAGGAGTCTGCAGTTTTATCAATAAAGCACGACAAAATTTCTGACTACATGAAATTTCGTCGTGTTTTATTGATAAAACTGCAGACTCATGTGGGAGCATTAAGGACTCAATAATTCAGGAGCACCGTCAACGTTTCAATACCTGAACATGTAATTTCAGCCAATAAAGTTTAAAACCTCAGTAGCTTCTGATATTTAATTATGTCATTATACATATACATTCACACATATTTCTAGAACTGTCATAAGTTTTCAGATTCATCAATCAGAAGCGAGAATACATGAATCATGTGAAGGTTTCAGATGAGAAGGTCTTGCGAATCGTGCTCACTACACATGATGGTAATATTTTTATATATTTTTACCTAGTATATTCTACACCCTACGGAAAAATCGTCTATATGATGTGTCGGTAGAGTCTAAAAGGACAAAATAATTTACTGAATAGTATAGTTATTACACATAATTTCACAACAATTCAATCACTTTATACATGGCTATGTGGTATTTATTTTTTAGCAGATTGGTTTATGGAGCCACGGAAGAGGTGGGGGTGTAACGTGCTCTGTCTGTCTGTCTGTCTGTCTCACACACACACACATTTTCTCTTCCGAGAGCCACTAAGATTGGCAACAAATATTCCATTCTTGGTTGGACATTGGAACACATTTACTACACAAGCACCTGTGTGGAAAAAAGGCTAAAATTATTTGAAAAAACTGTTGCCTGTTGGATATTTTAAATGCCCATTTCTTTGACGAGCATTCATCCAATTATGACATGTACAAATCCATATCAATAGCTGTTGGATTAATCCAGGCTATAGAAAGTGAAAACCAATTTCCAACCTACCCCCCCCCAATGGCAAGAAAAACTCTGATCTGTAATATTAAATAGTTTTGACTTAAAAGAAAATGAAAAGAAAGAAGAATAATTAATGAAGAAAAAAAAAGAATTGTGAAAAATCGTAATCGGTCGAAAATTATAGCCCTCTTCCTACCCGGTTTATTGATTAGATTTTTTACTGCTATTTAGTTTGGTATTTAAAATTAAAGGTAGTTTATAATCATCGTCATTGTCAGAACTTGACGATTCCTGTACATCTTTGTCACACTGTCTTGGGTTCATACATATAATGTTGGATGTTCATGAACTATTCTACTCCTGGATTGTCATCCACATCACTGTCATCACTGACAGTCGACATAATTTAAACATTCAAGCACATCCAACTCATACAATGCTTGACTGTATTATCATAGAAGTCTGCAGTTTTTTCAATAAAGCACGACGAAATTTCTGACTACATGAAATTACCTTAACGGTAATATAAAATAATTATTTTATAATACCGTTAGGTGATTTCATGTAGTCAAAAATTTCGTCGTGCTTTATTAATAAAACTGCAGACTCCTGTGCTATTATCAACAATGCAAGCGTGTACAGTGTCTCAAATGACGTCACATCCGCTAATTGTTCAGGGGGAGGGAAGTGCGTTAGTTTATTCAAGACGGATCGGGAGAGATGATCGGTTTTTCATAAATTTCTTCGTAACGAGTAAAAAAGAAAGGTACAAATTTTCAGAAAATGATACTTATATATATATATATATATATATATATATATATATATATATATATATATATATATATATATATATATATAGCAAATTATATACGGAGTTTGCGCAAATTTCAGTTTTGCATGTTTGTCCCTTTTAATGATCGGACAATAGCTACTTAAAGAGTTTAAAATGCATCTATTTTTGGATCAGAAGTCAACAAATTCGGTACGAAGTTTGTACAAACTTATTGAAGCTTCGCATCATTCTTTAAGATATAAAATCACAGTATAATAAATAATGTCTGTGCTGAGGGTACGTCCAACTTCAAAATCTCTCTCAAGTCCCATGTAAAAGCCAACATAACCTTTCACCCTATCTCCCAAGATCATTAAGAACACAAAGATAGATTTAAATGCAGTCGGAATCCGAGAGTTTTCCATTCAAATGTCATTTTTAGGTAACCAGTATAACCGGTGAGGTTATAATTTCATTCTACTTGCACGAAAAGTGATAAAGATATCACTTATTGAATTTATACCTACGATTCGATACAGTGGAAACTGTTTAGGTGTTAAAGCATTATCTTTCAATCACACAAGCGAAATCCGATAGACACAATTACGGAACCATCCATATTTGTCCCTGGAGAAAACTGAGGATCATGAAGGTTGTTTCCGTTTCTAAGAAGGAGCTAGCTTCCCACATTAGGTATTTGTAGATCAGCGCATTGCAAAAAATATATGAACTCTTTTTCTTTTTGAGTTGATAATATTATTATTAATACAAATAACAAATAGAACAACGTTGCATGGTTTCTTTTTAAAGAAATTCACTATTATATCGGCAACTCTTTCTTTACAATCAGTTCTAATTCAGGTTTTGTAAAATAGCTGACATTGGGAGGCAATCCTAGGCAGGCAGGGGAAGTAATGCATTATTTAACAGAATGAAGAGGGATTCCCAACATGTAGAACTTGACTGATAGACGGAGGATGACAGATTCTGCATTGGGGATTCGTCAGTTATAAATATTGCTGCAGAAATGGGCCATTCCTAACTTACTCAGCATGACTGGGAGCCGGTGAATCTGCAGAGGTGATTGTACTCAGATCTATCTCCGAAAAGGTGGTCACATCACCATATTTATCCTGAAATAACAAGAACGTGTTTGATTGTTGAAACGTTAAGTTTATTTGATAATTTTTCTATTGTTTATTGTCAGATATAAACAGTGACAACTTTCCTTTCTATTTTCCAATTTTCAACTTTAAAAAGCAGGAAACACTCATTTTGGTCGAAACATGTTATAAATATCATGACGTTTCGTCTATAAATAAAAATTGTCTAGTTGATATATTCAGTAGAAAAATATATTCACAGTGGGTTATGGTTTGATGCCTGCCTGGAAAAAGCAAAGATTTGATGCCTTAGAATATCTGACACAAAATACTTGACTCCGAGAATCAGTTATATCCTGATGTGGTGTTTAGCACCAGTTAATAAATGCATAGTTCCCTAAGTAATCTTTTGTCATTTATGACAAATTCGCCCAACACCCCCGGTAAGACGACCCTTTCAACTCTAAAACCTTCACCCAGAGGTCATATTTCGCTTACTATCACATAAACTGAAAGTTTTCATTGCCAGCATGTAAGTCTAAAATTTGGTCAATATACATTCAAATATTTCACTATTAAATGTTTTTAAATATTTCATCTTTCACGATTTCCAAGACCAAAGGAGAGTGGTAAAATATGAATGGTAATTATATAGACAAATTAAGTACTAGGTTTGGTGAATTTCATCCACATTATTTAAGAGGAGTTCTGAGGAGACTATAAGAGACAGACGATATCATTATATATCCCTTTGCTAAAGACTGGGCACAATAACGGTATTGGACGTATGTCGCTTAGTGACTGTTCTGGATGTATCTTACATAATACAACTTTCAATTACTCCCCTAAAAATATTTGCATCATTTCCTTGCACCAATTGGGACCCAACTACAAGTTTTGTATATGTGTCTATTTGTATTAAAGTTTTTCATGAAATAATTATATTTTCCAAATGAGATCTTACATAATCATTTTAGTTAGATAGTGTTTAACTCGGTAAAATATGACTACGATCCATTGAATCATTACGATAATTCAAATATACTGCCTATGAGAGGGCCAATTTCCCTGTGTTAATCAATCAATCAATACAGATATATAACCGCCTAAGACACACACACACACACACACACACACATATATATATATATATATATATATATATATATATATATATATATATATATATATATATATATATATATATATATATATATATGCAATTTGTACAGATTTATGTCAAAGATGATAATGCGAAGCTTTACTTTAAGCTCTTGTTATAGCAGCCATTAATGTTTTAAAACAGACGTCTATTAAAAAATATTCATTATGTATTAATTTGGCAGTTCTCTCTCTCTCTCTCTCTCTCTCTCTCTCTCTCTCTCTCTCTCTCTCTCTCTCTCTCTCTCTCTCTCTACGCGTGAGCAAACACGAAACACGACCATATATGTTTTCATACTTACCCCAACATCTCTTTCCAAATCTTCGCATCGCTTTCTTTTGCTGTTCTTCTTTACAACACAGTACAGGTTATTTACTACCCATTTTTTTAAAACTCGACAGCCATCGGAATCTCATCGATTTCGATTTCATGACTATATATATTTACTTTTATCAGATGAAGAAATGTTTCACTAACTGTATTGGTTACTACCCTGCTTCTACGTGACGTCATCCATGGCGCGGGTATTGGTGACGTCATTCTGCCGCAAGAAAATGTATACATTCATATATTTGTATAATTTTAGCTGTACATTTATTAAAATTTGAAAATCATGGTTTAAAAAAAGAAATCGTTTTACTGTATTGTGGATATAAGAAAGTAGAAAATATTTAATTTCTGTAATGACAGAATAAAGTCGGTATAGTGTAAACAACTACAGTTGTATAGGGTAAAAAATGATGTCTATACAAGTGGTTCACAAACTGTAACAAAATTTAGCGGACTCCCACATGCTATTAGTTGTACTTTTATGCCAACTTCGATTAAACCCTTGGCCCCTCGGAGGTCCACTGCCTAGACCGGTTTTGCCGGGTGTAGTAGGGTGTGAATCTTTGATCTATACTGAATAACATTAGTGCAAGTGACCAAAGGTCTGTTTCCTTTTATGAATTTGAAAAAGTGTGCATGACATTTTTAATAAAATGGGCCCTATATATTAATACCTTCAGGCGAGATAAATTTTACTATATTTAGGAAGAAAGAGGACAAAAAATCCTACTTTCTTTTTTACTGTATAAAAGTTCAGTACTAAGATTCTAATTACTTCATTTCAAATGAATTTGTAATACAAAAGTTTAAATTTATTTCAAACCCTGATCTTTAAAATAGTATCTAATCCGTAGAACAGAATTACAACAAATTTGACATACCTGAAACTTACCTATGGACAAAGCGAGTAAAATAATAGTAGTAGAAGCAGAAAGAATAGTAGTAGCAGTAGTAGTAGTTGTTGCAGCAGCAGCAGCAGTAGAAGTAGTAGTAGAAAAGTAGTAGTAGTAGTAGAGAATTAATAGTAGTAGTAGAAGTAGTAACATATAAAAATAATTCTTCATGTTCACTTATTTATGGAAGAACCTGATTTGCAGCAAATTATCTTCTAATACGTCAAGATCAAATTAATACAATATCATTTTGATCCGTTGTCGCCGGGCCCCTAAAAAGCGTGGGGCCCATTGGCAGGTGTCTACTCTGCGTTGGTTGTAGTAGTACATTAAAACAAATCATCATGTTTACTTATTTATGGAAGAACCTGATTTGTATTGGTATATTCTACAACAAATACAAATATTAGTAAACTTAATAAATTTATGTTTGTAAAAAATTATATAAAAATAATGTTCCACATTTGTGCTAAATAATTGAATTTTGTTTAATGAGAGTCCCATTTACTTTGCATGGTTCGGGGGTTGGTGTGTGGAAATGGAAAACCGTGATAATATTGTAATAAACCTATGGTGTGTACTATCTATATTTACGTCTCCCTTTATAGCTTTTTTTAAAAAAAATAATTTGTGATTATTTATTAATTGTCGGAGTCGATGTTGGGGAATATTGTAACATAGAAATGGATTTCTTGACCGAGCGATATCAAGCCCTGCCGCGAATCTCGCTAGAAGTCATAAGTTTCCCCTCATTCCATAGACTCCCACAAAATAACTGTTGTAAACTGGAAGGCACAACGTGTCTATCCTATAAATAATTTACTCTAATTAATACAAGACCATAAATAAAAACTTCCCAATCGTCCGTCAACTGCACAACTGCATGGTTTCTTATCATTAATTTTCCGTAACGAACTTCCAGCAATTCACGCTGTGAAACTATGCAATTCAACCACCTAAAGCATGGAACTAATTTTACTACGCCACCATAGGCTAGTCAAATCATTATTTTAGGACATGTTTCGCCTGTAACTCCATGCAATATGTACCACCGTAGCAAGAATAAATGGCGCCTGCCGACAACGGAACATTCCTTTTTCATTTTTCTTTTTTTTTTCCATTGTATAATTTATCAGTCTCCAATCATAAATACTGCACATGGAATCATGCAATCAATTTACACAACACAATTTTAATATGGACTACTGAGTGACGGGGACTCTCAAGCGGCTCTAACCTGAATTCACCAACCACAAACCATGGCATCATGGAAACTCACTAACACTTCACTCTGTGACGCTTCCTCCTAGTAATTTGCTAATTATTTCGGTCTGAGAAGTATGTTACCAGCACTGACTTACCATAATCAAACAAGTAATCACAAAAATCTAGGAAATCCTTGAATATGAGAGTTATGAGCAAACGCGTACACTCCAAATCTATTACAATTTATTTTTTTATTCGGTCTAATAGCCAATAACAAATAACATAATGCAGAACATTCACGAAACTTGATTACACTATGGTTTATTTTCGTATAGTTGACCCTCTGATGTTGTCACAGATAATTTATGGATATTGTTTGGTATTGTTAGGTATAGTACTGTTTAGTCTTAGGTTTAGTATTGTTAGTTGTACGTGTTTAGTAATTTGACATCAAACTATTTTTTTTTGCATTGTGTATTTCGGTTTTTTTGTATTGCATGGCGTGAAGTATTAATATTAGGCCTAGAAAGGTTTGATGAGGGATTATACACAAGTGAAACAAGATAACCGATACAAGTGTGAAATTTGTAGATCTTAGTGATGTTTGTCTTGAGGTCCTTGGATATAGGGGGAAAACATCGAATACCAATCCACGCCCAGAATATGCTATGTGACAGGGATTAGTCATGGTTTATGTGATCACAACAGTGTTTATTGTTTAAGTTGTAAAAGAGTCAAAATCCCTAAAATTGAGTCAAAATGTGCAAAGAGTTGAACTTGACTGAAATTCTCCCCCCCCTCTCTCTCTCTCTCTCTCTCTCTCTCTCTCTCTCTCTCTCTCTCTCTCTCTCTCTCTCTCTGAACATAGAATAAATATGAAAAGTATATTGTTGTGCAATATCATGTCTTTTTAAAATTCTTTTCCTTCAAAGCGCCAGAAATCTTTATAAATTACCATCTGAAACAATCACCAAATAGACAGAACTGATATTAATTAATTAATATATCATATCAAAGGCTTTTCCCTCTTCAGGTCTTTGCGTAGTCCATAATTTGTATTATATGTTTGTTTATCAGACCAATAGCTGGCTTTTCCTCTGCCATCATCGATGTTTTAGACATGGAAAGAACATAAGAAAGAATGAAGGTAAATAAACAGCGATATATATATATATATATATATATATATATATATATATATATATATATATATATATATATATATATATATATATATATATATATATAGACAAATTGAAAGAAAACAGACAGAAAGTGTTTGAAATGCCCCATTCCTCTAGCAACAATGCCATCACCACCACCACATTCACAACACGTACTCACGTCATCACGGATGCACTTACATGTTATTCTGTCCAAGTAGATGTGAATTTATCCGAAATAGTACTGCGGTAGAACTATATAAGTTGGCTATGAACATAAATCATCACGTACTGAAAATAAAAGATGTAGCATAAAATGCACTTTTTATGATTGAGCTTAAATATAAATTAATTAAATTGCATTAATTAAACTGACTTATGTAATGATATATTGTTTAAATAGTTGAGATAATTACTATTTATAATTGCAGTGTATATATAGAATATATGTGTAGTATGTACGTTGAATCAATGATCCACCACAAGATGAATAAAATTTTCTCTCTCTCTCTCTCTCTCTCTCTCTCTCTCTCTCTCTCTCTCTCTCTCTCTCTCTCTCTCTCACACACACACACACACACACACACATTTTACGATATCATCCATCAGCTGATTGTTAATCAGCCATCTCCTCCGCATGTGCGGAACTGTTTTGTGAATTCAGAAAATTTCACAGGTTTAAATTTTCCATAAACTAATTACATATGTTTGCAAGATGGGATGGGTTATTTTTAATAGATTCCTCATCTAAGGTCTGACAGAGGAGATCATCAATTCGAGTGATTGTGTGTCTATAATTATTCATCAAATACTGATCCTTTTTTCAGTCCATGTTTAAATAAAAATATATAATAAACATCAACATTTATCAGTTGTTGTGCAAATAGGCAAGTATATTCAAGAATTATTATCATTAAAAATTTAACTGTGACATTTATTTGCATTTAATACAATTTATTTACTTGCAATTATATATTAGGTGATTTATGGGTTTTACAGGATTAGAGGTGGTTGAGGAGGGTCGCCCTAAACAAGAACATGCCCCCTAAGCCGTTAGTAAATAGAGAAACAGATGAAATCCAATGACGTTATCAATTTTCGTATAATGAGATAGGATGCATAGTTGACGTCACTACTTGGCAACGTTATCGGTCAGTGAGATTTTCACGTACTGCATGTCTTATCGAGATGAACAGTCTTGGTATATATTTTGTCTATATTTCACGTATTTTGGGAAGGCAATGGAGAATCAAAGCTGTAAGTCTTTATTTTTTTCTTGCCCTGGGAATATTGTTTGTTATTCATGCGCTTGCATGCTCGATTGAGACTTGACTCCTTCTTTAACGGATACGTCTAGCTCGAATTTCGGTTCCTTGACGCATTCAATCTCATTCTATATCATACTACGTTGAATCTGAAAGCTTGTTCATTCTGAAAAAAGTTATAAAAATATTGAAAATATCATTCAGTCATACCACAATTTTAAAGACGTTTCCAAACAATTCCGTCGACAATGAAATTGGACACGATTAAAACAAACAAAATGATATATTCTACGAAATCGTGTTACGCAATATGGTGGATGCAGCCAATTTTTTTTTTTTTGTATAGTGAAATCAGTCTTTTAGTCGTTTTCGGTTATAATTTAATCGCTGGAACTATCACTTGAAAAAGATAAATTAGGCTTTATCTGATCCCAAAATTAAAGCATAGGTTTCATGTTAGCTTCAGCATCAGAAATGTCTTAGTCATAAGTAAACAATTTGTTTTGATCGTCATTTAAGTACTAAAATCGTGATTTTGAACTGCTTAGTACATGCGATCATTGTAAATCCAAGCCTGTTTTGTGGCAGTCGTAATTGGCGGCCGAAAGTGATTGTGATAATATGGCAAGCAAAAGCACTTTCAATTGATTTTATTTGGTAAAAAGAATTTTTTTTTGTTGTTGTTGATTATGACGGCATTTTCCAACACATTATTGACTATATTATGCCTTGGAAGCTCAGTGCCTTTTCCAAAGAAAAAAAGAGACAGACAATCGACCCAGGGTGGGGTGGATCGCTGCATAACTCGCGATCTGAGTCCGACGCTCCACTCTCTGAACTTTCATGGAACCCCTTTCCGTACCACCGGAGATAATATAAAACATTTTCCCCGCATAATATAGGTAATAAACCAAATACAGTACGGACTTTCCTTTTAAATATTTGTAGACAGCAACAGAGTAACGCCATTACAAGAGAGGCTACTCGTGTAGCTTTATGACGCTAGCCCTGTTATTGTCTCCTCCCTGTAATAATCGAGACGTTCATGCGTGATGGCAGTACCAACGATTCATGTGACATCAAGTGGACCATATACATTTTATACAATTTTATTTTTCTGGTTTTATTTCTATTTTATAATATAAGATAATCTAATTATTTTTAGATGAATGTATGAAATACCTGATAGATTTATTTTCACATTTGATGAGAACATATAAAACAAATGTTAAAAGAGAAATCAACATATGTTACTCAAGATATGGAAATGGTCGGGTTTCTCCAAGTTATCAAAGTCACGTGAAACCAGTACAAACAGCCACTATTTTACTGGTTCAATATTGTCCGTTTATCTCATAGAAAAACTAACATTTAATTATGTTTGAGTACTATGCAGTTTATGAGTACCAATAATTACTTTCCTGATGTAACTTAAAAATTTCTTACGTCTTCTCATTTCCATCGTTTTGTTTTGATTGTTTTAAATTAAATTATTTTATGGGGCTGAGTAATCGCTATAAAACAAACAAGATGACGAAACAAGATGACGCGCACAAAGTTGACAAGATATCGAAGACGAAATAGAAAGAACGTTGAAACAATGCTGCTGTTGAAATGGAAATTATATGTTGATGATAACTAATAGGAACCCGATGAAATATTATATCACTAAAATAAACTGGAAGCAAAAACTTGGTTACTCCATAATTTAAAGAACCGCTACAAGATCAATCCATATATACTGATCGACAGATATTGTGATATTTTGCACAATGAATTAATCCTTCACAAAACATCTCAGCATTTCCGTTGATATTGCAAAAGAAGTTTCGATGACAATAATATTTCCGTGAGCTCCAACTATTGAATATTTCTTCTCAGACATTTGCAAACAGATGCTGATTGTTTTGGGAAAGATTTGTTGCAAAAATATTGCCGAAGAAACTCGGTTCTTCATCTTGCCGGGTTATTTTCGAAACAGCGCAGCGTGAATAGATGAACACGAATCAAATGAATGATGGCTTAAAAACTTTAAATTGCGCGTATGGCACAATTATTTCTCGAAATATAGATCAATGATTAATTAACACTTAATTGAAAACTTTGTTCTGAATGACATTGACAGGCCTGGTGCAAAATGGAAATCGGCAAACGCATTGAACCATCGTATCTTATGAAATATATTAAGAAATACGCTTTAAGTTAAGAAGTAAAGTTTGAAATAATTTATGTTGCGGCTTCTTGCAGAAAAAAATTCTGTAAATATCGACATAAAGACCAGTAAATAAAATATACTATCTTCTGAGACTGAAATCTCCATTTAGTATAATGATTTCCACTGCGTGGCACGTCGGTCACGTTTATGAAAAAAAAATATTTGAGTAAACTTGCAATATTATTTAGAATAAGTAACCATTTAAGGTTTTGATGTTTTTTTTTATCGCAATTAAAAATACTGAGTTCAAATGGCGAGGAAATAATATTAATATATAACCTGTTGATTGCGATTGCGTATATAACTTCGATTGCGTTCCATTTTTCTCATTGCGTGTTTTAGTCATAGTCAAATATGCTAATAGCACTGAGTTTGCACGGGGAAATAGATTAGTCTGATCCCTAAGAATAAAATTTAAAAATAACCACCTATTGAAGGCAGAGTATTATGTGTTTTCAGTTGTATTTGTCTTGCCATAGAGACCAATAATGCATTCACGTTTGACGAGGTAGTCCTAGATCTTCTTCTGGCAGAAGGCTATTCTATTGGTAGCTTCATGTGCCAGCTTAAACTTTTTAAAGTTATAATTCGATAATGGGCAACAACAACACATCTGATTGTCAGGTAAATGTAACTTAACGATTCACCGTTAAAATCATCATAACCGATTTCGTCAGCATTTGCGTTTCTTCGTTTCGCAAAAGAAATATACTCTAATGGACTTCGGCATTCCTTGGCTACAGTCGCATTTCAATGGACTGGAAGAAAAAACAAATGTCAAGGGAACTTGGTGGGACTGGTACTGATAAAAGTACTTATAGATAACCTATGAAAACACCATGATAATAAACAGTCACTAACTTTATGGTCATGATCAAACTTATATTCATCAGCTTAGGCACATTCTTGAATACAGTCTCTGTGATGGGGAAAACTACAAGCCGCGGCATTTTATGTGTTTTAGATTCCGCAAAGTAAAGTGCTAAATTAAGTAACGAGTTTTTGAATCTCAAACGTGTAAAACGACCGAAATTACATCAGTAAAAAAAACCTATATTGTCTCGTTTTTTTTTCCAGTTGCAACATGGATAAGCTCACAAAAGACTATTTGCACTAAAATCATGCTTTCATCATCTACCAATCGTAGCCAGCGTTACTCGTTTCTAGACCAGTCCCATTCCTCCATATCATTAGTAACGCGATTTCTGTAAACGCTTTTCACTTGCATGTGACAGACAGAATTGGATTCTAGCAGAAAGGAGACATCGGAGTAGGTATAGACCGGCGTAAGCAATTTGTTTTGAATCTGTGTAAAAGTGTCAGTATGGATTTCCAGGTGTGTGAGATATTCCTCAGTTATTCTTTTTTTTTTTTGTGTTAGCTCACTGGTAAAAAAGCTACACGAAGCAGTTTTTTTTTTTATGGAGGTACCGTCAGTACTCACTTATTAGTCGAATCCAACTGAAAACTGATCAGATTCGGGTTAATTCTTTATAAAACTGAAGGCTTTTAATCAGGACTGACATTGCCACTAACCCCA
Organism: Potamilus streckersoni; assembly: GCA_016746295.1. Classification (NCBI taxonomy): domain Eukaryota; kingdom Metazoa; phylum Mollusca; class Bivalvia; order Unionida; family Unionidae; genus Potamilus; species Potamilus streckersoni. The sequence goes on along the minus strand of JAEAOA010000318.1, from coordinate 611,226 downwards.
TTTTAAAATTTATTTTTGACAACTGAGCTGTTTTTAATATTTTCTTGTGACAAGGCAGCTCAAAGAATATGTGTCTTATGCATGATTAAAGTTCAGTCTGAATAACATAATGACCTTGCTTAAACTGTAGCTTGCCTCTTATTACATGTGTCAAACTGCACACACACACACATACATATATATATATATATATATATATATATATATATATATATATATATATATATATATATATATATATATATATATATAATGTTCTGCAAATGCACCCAAAAAGAAAATGTACATTAAAACACCATCTTAGAATGATTAGATAAACTTAAAGTCGGTCAGAAAGAAAATTAACTCCAGATAATGAATAATTCTCTATGTTTGACTAATGGTAATAAAATTTGGTTATATAACTATTTCTTTAAATGGATTCTTTTTAATGTCCAATTACTCTGTATTTAGAAATGATAAGACTGCAAGATCTGAAAAAAAAATCATAGTCATGGAAATATTATAATTGTCCTTATTTATGAAATATATATATAGTGTATGTCAATGTGGTCATGTGGGCAAATTTACTTAAATATTATTTGTTATTGTAAAAATTTATACTTTGGTAGTTATGTTTTGAAATCTTGGGTTCTATGGTATTGAGGTATTAGAAGATTTTGGTGTTTTTTCTGCATAGTGCTATATACAGTGTACTTAATACACTACATGACCTTAAGTTACAGCACCAGTTGATTTTTGGGAAAAATTCCTGATGAGTACACTATTTTAAAAGTACACCATTTCCAAATAATGGCCATACATCATGCTTTCAGATAGACTCTTCTTAAAATCAATGTCACTGTAACAAACTGATTTACCAGTTTGTTATCTCATCATGACCAATGATGTTATGCAAAAGTGGTCTAAGGCGATTTCTGTTACGGATCACTACCATCTCACCTCTGTCTGCATGGGTTCGAGACTAAGATTTGGCAAATGTGGATATGTGAGAAAACTTACCACTTGCTTCTCTTGGCTCGGTGGTTCTTTCCGTGGATTTCCTGGTTTCTTCCTCCACCAATAATACTGGCCGTCATGTATAGCAAGCATATGGATACCATATTTGTGACGAACCAAGAGATTGAATCTATGGTAGCAAATAAGTCAACATATGAATTATGGCTGTTTGTTGTTTTGTGGTGGCTTTCATGATTAACAGGTGTTGACTTTAAAAGTTTGTTGTGTGCTATATATTACATTTCATTGGAGGGACCATGAGTGGCCGAGTGGTCTAAAGTGCTCACCATTACGATTCACTTCAATCTCACTACAGTCTGGGTGGGTTCAAGTCTCGGATGCGGCCAATGTGGTTATATGGGAAAGCTTGCCAGTAGCTTCTCGTGGGTTGGTGGTTCTTTCCCAGGTTTTCCCGGGTTCTTCCTCCACTATTTATACTCGCCGTCATGTATAGCATCTCTTGTGCTGATAAATGGCATTAAACCCTACAACAACAAATTTTCATTGGAGTTGTTTAAACAGTCTGAGCTTGACATGTACATTCATGTTTTTGTTGGTGGTCCATTCTCAATGACAATCTTAGATCTACTCCCTCTCTCACAGGTGGTTCCAGATGCAATTTGTTGATTCTTTCATAAGTTTCTTCTGGATGGCACAGGTGACAATAATTGTCATGGAAGTAGCATCCATTTTTCAAGTTGATTTACACATTGTGTAACATATACATCAAGTTTCCAACATTAGGATAAGTATTTTCTATTGTAAAAGTATTTTTTTGTTAGCATTACCATGATATTTGAGTAATTACCCTTTTATGGCCTGGAATCTATATAGTCTGTTGATTGTTTATTTACCAGTCATCTGATTTATACTGCAAATTAAATGCATTTTAATATAGAGCACAGAACAACAAAGAAACATATGTAATATCTTGAAGGCATTTATTTTTATTTACTTATTTGTCAATTGCATAATTTTTAAGACCCATAATACAATAGCACTCCAGCATAATGTAGTTTATCTAGAGTATTCAGTCTTGATTATTTTGTATGCTTTGCACCCTAACTGCCTTGAAGAAACTTTTAGATGAAATTTTTTTATTACTGTGTATTTTGACAAATATATGTTTCAATATTTGTTGCTATAGTTGTAACATATAAGCATGCAAATTTCAATATGACGTTCAGTATGGTTTGTACTGGATCACATCTTTAGGTTGACCATGTTGAAAAATGTCCACCTACTTTAACATTTGGGTTTTTCTGTATGTATGTGTTTTGTTGAGACATGTAAAAAATTACCTTCGAAAGGATTATGGATGTATGTGGATCCAAATAGAGTGACTAATTGTCATTTAAAGGTATGTGTAATCAAATTCTTAAAAATGACACCCGTTATTAAAATAGATGGCTTTGAATGTGTATGTGACCAATGGTATTTACTATCATGCAAAACAGACTGAAACTGTTTGGGTTGAATTTGAAATAAAAAAAATTCACACTTAAGATTGAACCTAATGAATATACACCACTCAAGCAGTTTAAATTATCTCTTTCTATAAAGAAAAAAACCCCCAGTAATTCTGTGATTATTGTTGGTGGAGACTTAAGTCTGGATTGGTCATCCCCAAGTGTCATCCTAACTTGATGAAATGATTTACATTATTACCATGGTATTAAGGATTATATCCTCATACAAATTGGGATATAATCAGACAGGAATGAAAAATGTTTTGATTTGATCTTAAGTAACAAACCATCATTGCGAATTGGCACTGATATACTTCCATCAGCTGACTGTAATATCATATATACAGAATTTGATTGGAGATACACAAAGAACAGACATTCAGATATTTCTCTTTAATAAAGTGAACATGTTAACCTAGATCTCCAAAATATACTTGGAAGGATAAACCAAAAGCTTAGGAAATGAATCAGTAAGTAGTCTATTCATTAGCTTTAAAAATCTTTTTTTTTTCAAACCAGTCAAAAAGCACGTAGCCCCCACCATTTCATACAAAAGTCTGAAAAAATTGCCTAGCAATTAATAAAGAACTTTAGAAAAATTTTGAAAATGAAGAAATGTTACTTCAGACATAAACACAAAAAACCCCTCAAACTAAGATGAGTTGTTTAAACAAATGGAAATAAGAAATTCATATGGGTAAGACATTGAAAACCTTGGTAAATAGCCTATTTGAAACTGAATGTGATGAACCCTGCACAAGTATAAGGCCAAACATATTTTCATACATGAAAACTAAAAATCGGTAAATAAGGGCATGCTGATTCTTTATCACAATGGAGCCTTTACATCAGACCCACATTAAAAAGCCATCAAAAACCACTTTCAAAAGCATTTGCTGCAGAAGATAATATCATTGGTATATGAGACGCCCTTTAATGCTTCACATAACCATAAAATAAGCATTCTCAGAAATGGCAAAATCCCATTTAGAACAATGCGAGACCAGAAAAAAAACTTAGAAAAGTATTTAAAAACCTTAGAAACACTACCTCTCCCATATTAACCACTATTTTATACCACCTATTTTATGCCATAGTGGTTAGAGCGTCCGCCTCAGATGCGGGAGGTCGTAGGTTCGATCCTCGGTCGAGTCATACCAAAGACTTAGAAAAATGGTACTAACAGCTTCCTTGTTTGGCGCTCAGCATTAAGAGGTTAGTGTTAGGACTGGTTGACCTGTTGTCAGGATAATATGACTGGGTGGGTCATCATGCTACATGTCTGCGGCATGATGCCCCAGTGATAGACATCACTATAAACTGCCACACTGCAGATATTGTAGCAATATGACTGAAAAATTGTTAAAGCTACATTAAAAATCAAAATCACATCACCTATTTTATACTACCTAAATTGTATCAGAAATTTACATGTTTTTTAATATATTTAAAAAAATAATGCTAGCAATCATGCATAAATTTTCTGGTGTCATAAAATGTGGGACAAAAACCTTAAGAAGCTGGAATGGCCTGGGTGTATTAGCTCAAGTTCGACTACATTTTCTTGATGGATAAATCTGGAATTTGCTTGAAATCTGTTCATGATTGTATCATTTTGATAAAATTAATATTGATAATTTGTATCTCACTTTTATCAGATAACATAGTTTTCTTTGCCCTAATAAGTAAAAAAATGTTTGATGTAATATCATTTAAGTTTAATGATATTGGTATTGAACCATTCCATTATATTAAAATTTATTAGAATGGAATAATAGAATGATAATATTGAACCACTCCAGTATAGTCACATTTATTAGAATGGAATGATAACAATATTGAACCATTTCATTATATTAATATTTATTACAATGGAATGATAAAATGATAATATTGAACCATTCCGGTACAGTCACATTTTTTTAGAATGGAATGATAACAATATTGAACCATTCCATTATATTAATATTTATTAAAATGGAATGATAAAATGATAATGGTGGCGCTCAACAGTTTAGTATTTAGCATAGGGTTAGAATTTTAAAGAAAAAGAATTTACCCAGGTTTCCTCACTAGTTATACTGGCCATTTAAAAAAGAATTTGTATATCTTAGGTATTGTTCAAAGAAACTTTCATTCCCTTTATTTTTATGTATGATTGATGGATGTAATATGGGTTAAAGAATATACAGCTTGGCCTTACTCCAGATGTGCATCTTTCAAAAAAGTGCTAGCTCTACTTACTCATTTTCACTTCTCGAACTTCAGAGGTAAATTGTAAAAAAAAAAGAGCTGATAACTTTGTTTTTACATTTTATGTATTTGGTAATTCATTCCTTACACTTTTAAAAGCTGGTATTGTTTACTTTGGCAAAATTCATTTTTCCTATTTTAATATATGCCTAGGATAGTGTACTTTAGACATATTCAGGTTGATTTTTGGAGCACAAGGGAGCAGTAATTTTAGTTAGCAGTGTGCTAAGATCATTTAAAATAGCCAAAAGTATAATATCCAAAGAAATTTCAGCCACATTACATGAAACTAGTATATAGGTATGCCAACATTCTATCTACTGTGCATGTTAAAAATGCAAACAACTTCACCTTACATACATCACTCTCTCAAATGTACATAATAACTGGTGAGTGCCACAAATATTGAACCATTCCAGTATAGTCACATTTATTAGACTGGAATGATAACAATACTGAACCATTCCATTATATTAATATTTATTAGGGTGGTGCTCACCAGTTATTATGTACTTTTAAGAGAGTGATGTATGTATCTTGCCAAACTAGATAATACCAGCTTCTAAAAGTGCAATGATTGAATTACCAATTACATAAAATGTAAAAAAAGTTATTGGCTTTTTTTTTACAATTTACCTCTGAAGTTCGAGAAGTGAAAATGAGCAAGTAGAGCTAGCACTTTTTTGAAAGTTGCACATCTGGAGTAAGGCCAAGCTGTATACTCTCTAACCCATATTACACCCATCAATCATACATAAAAATAAAGGGAATTAAAGTTTCTTTGAACAATACCTAAGATATACAAAGTCTCTTTTAAATAACCAGTATAACTAGTGAGGAAACCCGGGGATACTCTTCTTTAAAATTTTAACCCTATGCTAAATACTAAACTGTAGAGCGCCACCTAGAATGGAATGATAAAATGATAATATTGAACCATTCCAGTATAGTCACATTTATTAGAATGGAATGATAACAATATTGAACCATTCCAATATATTAATATTTATTACAATGGAATGATAACAAGCTTGAACCATTCCAGTATATTATTTTTTTATTGTAATGGAACAATAACAATATTGAACCATTCCAGTATATTAATATTTATTAGAATGGAATGATAAAATGATAATAATGAAGCATTCCAGTATAGTCACACTTATTAGAATGGAAAGATAACAAAATTGAACCATTCCAATAAATTCATATTTATTAAAATGGATTGAATATTTTAATATTAACCTAACCTATAAAACAAAAATTATACAAAGGTCCAAGGTAAAGTAGCGTGGGAAAATGTAAATGTTTGTGTGTTATGAAGTATGATAATGCATAGTCTAAAATCTGCAGTGAAAAATACATAAAGTGAAAACACTACAACATGGTTTATCTGTGTATTATGATGTGAGCAACACATTGGGCACAATATACTGTGCTTTATAATAGTATAAATAGTATAAGTGTGATGTTAACTGTTATGCTAGAGGTTGAAAAGTCATAGG
>JAEAOA010000318.1:560000-600000 GCA_016746295.1 Potamilus streckersoni | reverse complement strand
ATCCTGAAGCCTTTCAGTCATATATGTACTTACTCAGCTAATAAAAAAGAAACTGGTTTAAATAGATACCATTTACATGATGATGTTCACTTTTGATGTACTTTTTCCATATCAGTCATATTTTCTTATGTTGTAATGGAGCTTTGCATTAGAGAGGTGATTTATTTTAATAGGGTGACAAAGTAGGTTCAGAAGTCTTGCAAATTTTTTTTCCAGCTCTGTCTATGGGAGATGACAATTTTGTGTGTTGCCCGGAGAAAGCCCTTAATTGGGAGAACAGGAAGCTCCATCTGGTGGAGGAAATACTCTGTTGCCGACCCCACATTCTCTGCTTGGAAGAAGTGGACAACTTTAGCTTTTTCCAGGAATCCTTGATGAACTTTGGATACATGGGAATATTTTATCCCAAACCAAACTCACCATGTATGAATGTTGAAAATAATACGGGCCCAGATGGATGTGCAGTGCTTTATAGTACTAAACATTTGATTTTGTCAGAATCAAACAGTATTGTTCTTCAGGATGAATCAGGTTTAGACACAAACCAAGTGTCTGTTATATGCAAGTTCCAGTTAAAGGGAGACAACTCAAAAGAAACTGTTCCCGAATTTTGTGTTGCTGTTACACATTTAAAAGCCAAGATAGGGTTTGATAAATTGCGATTCCAGCAAGGAAAACATCTCCTCAAATATTTAGATAAGTATAGCACGATTCCTCTCTTCATCTGTGGGGATTTTAATGCTGAACCTACCGAAGCTGTGTACGATTTGTTCCAGAAATCAAAATTTGGGCTTGTCAGTGTATACACTCATTTAAGCAATGAAGGAAAGGAACCACCATACACAACGTGGAAAATTCGAGGGGAATTTGGAGAAAATAAAGAAAGCTGCAAGACTATAGACTACATCTGGCACACCAAAAAGGGGATAAATGTGAAGTCAGTACTGGCATTTCCATCAGGTGAGGCGATTGGTGAAAATCGACTGCCGTCAATGACCTATCCCTCAGATCACTTATCCCTAGCATGCGACTTTGAACTAGTATAAAATAATGAGGTGTTTGGATGAAGAATTAGTACATGTATGACACACTTTTTGTTCCTTTATTTAAATATAACGTATATTCTTCAGGGAATGTTGAACTTTAATTTCAAAGCATACTCCGTTCATGTAAATTTCCAAAGTTTAGAAGTGTATTAGACCTTCCAATGCTTTACTTTCCACCAAGCAAGTGAATTTTAAATTTTATTTGTCTGTTAAAGTTTTCACTTTTGATACGTAAGTATTACTGCACATAACATTTTCTTTAAATATTTTACAATATTTCATCAAAAATAAGTTACACACATTTATATTAAATCATGTCATTGATAAAATCATGTCATTTTTGTATCTTAATGTAGAAAAAAGAAAGAATTGGAGTTACTAAAATTAATTTTTCAGATTTGACCTTTCATGACTTGAAATACACATTTGGCTATTTGGGGGCCTCCGAGAGGCTGAGTGGTCTAAAGTGCTCTCCGTTACAAATCACTGCCATCTCATCTTTGTCTGCGTGGGTTCAAGTCTAAGATTCAGCGAATGTGGATACGTGAGAAAGCTTGCTAGTAGCTTCTTGTGTGTCAGTGGTTCTTTCCGGTGATATCCCGGTTTCTTCCTCCATCATTAATACTGGCCGCCATGTATAGTCTATCGTGTGCTGAAAAATGGCATTAAGCCCCACAACAACAACAACAACAACATTTGGATATTTGCTTGTCCACAAGTAAATTAATGTACCACAGGAAATGAGCAGCAGGAATTTGAAGACCTGGTTATCATTATCTGATTAAATTCTAAATATTATATACTTTATTAATGTTTGTATTATTTCTTTCCATTGAATGAAAATTAAAAACGACTGCATGCAGGATATGTTTTTTGGTTCTTTTGTTCTTGTTTTTGTTTGAAATTGTGAGAGTTGATGAATGATTAAGAGTTTGGGATTCACCTGGCTTGTTTCCAACCAAGGTAAAATATAACAGGCTAATGAACATATTCTAATTGGATATTTCTTAAATTTGGAAAACATAAGCATTTTGAAAGTTTGTTAGAAGATGCATTGTTTGAATCCTATCCATTGCAGAAACAGCAAAAGAAGATTATATAAAAATAAATTTTAGTGTTATGCATGATACATGTACCTAAATGTTAGAAATCTATACAAAATTGTGGTACTACCTTCCTGTTTTGTATGAATGCCTTGCTCAGATTCTCCAGGATGTTTAAATCCATATAGAAATATGTATACCTTTAATTTTTGGATGCATAAGAATTAAAACATCTCATTCCTTGGGATTTTTTTTTTTTTGCCAAAATTTTCTTATACTTGGTCCATTTGTACAAAGGGAATATCAAACCTGTAGTATGTCAGCTATTGTAAGGAGATTATGTGGAGCCACATGTTAGATCTATCATCTTGGCAGATCTTTGCAGACAAGGATATTAAGAGATCAAAACACCAGACAAACATTTTTTTTTAAAAAAAAGCTATTTTATTTGTCAGCTTGGTTTGATAAGCATAACTCAGCAGTTTTAATCCAGTCTTATTATGAATCCCTATGTGATGTTTGCAATGCTTGTGTTTTATCATGTACTACATTTAAAAAAATTTTGCCAAGATTCTGAGACTTTTTTTACTTGGTGGAGGAATAACAACTCTCAAATTGTCATAAAATTGTCTGCTTTTCAGTGTGGTACACATATCTACTTTCATTTTTGAGTGATTATTATGTTGCTTCAACAGCAACTATAATTTTGTTTTATTATTGCAGATAAGCATGATTCTGTTGAGACTGGCCAACAGAAATTAGTACATATTTATAGTTTTTAATAAAGAAAACAAAACGCCAAAGATACTGAGAGATTTGTGGAATGAATTGTGAAAAAGCACATTCTCATGGGATAAAAAATAGTAAAACAACGGAACATTATTAGCTTTATGCATAATGTGTCATCTGTTGAAAGAAAAAATGGTATGGTTACCAAATCAATACCAGGTCTATGACTTGAAAAGTGTGATCCTAACCTACTGTGGTGTGATGTGATTTGGATTTTTGAACCTAGCATTATTGATTTTTTTAAACCTACTATGGAGAAATTTCTTAATGTTTGATTAAGATGAAAGGGAATGTAGTATGCTGTGTTTCATAAAGAAAGAATGAAAACAAAGTGGGTATTTGTTTCTTCTTACAGTGTATATTTTGAAATGGAATTAAACTAATTAAAGTGTGAATATAGAATTAAAGTGTAATCACATCCTTGACTGCTTCTCGTTGCACACAGATTTGAAGAATGACAAGGACTTGTTGAGAATTGTTACAGTTACTATCTTAACTTTTCATTCATTTATTATAATATTAAGTACTTGAGAGTGAATGAGCATTAGCAATCTTATATATATATATATATATATATATATATATATATATATATATATATATATATATATAAGCAATAAACTGACGACGAACAGTACGAAACTAGTAACTAACTAGCCTAAGCGCTTTCGACTCTTAATGAGTCTTTTTCAAAGGCAAATACAACACATAGTTATGACAAACAAATAAACACAAAAACGTTGTGTTTGTAAACCTCTACATTTCTGTCTTCACATGTGCTAAAACTATAAATACAACCAGCTTGTATAGACTAGTTGCGGAAACTGAAAACGTAAAATTCCCTAAAAGTCTACAAGCCAAAGCGACATCTATTTTTACTTTGTGTACATATGTAACGCAGATTATATCCCGGATATTTGATTCTATACCGGTTATTCTTATAGTAAAAATTGAAGGATAATAAGAAGATTTAGAAAATGTTAAATTCTACTAGTGCATAGTTTTCATTTTCTAGTCTTCTTGGTTTAGACCGCTTGGTTTCAATGTTCTAAGGCGGCGTATCCAGTATGATTCCTTTTCCTTCCTGGTTTCGGAACTCCAGCTGTGGTTGTTAGCAATAGCGATAAGTATTATATCACTGAAAGTGAGGCCAGGGGAGGAGAAGTGTTCTGCGACCGGGCTTCTGTACAGCTTTTTTGTCATCCAATCAGATCTATGAAGGTTTATCCTTTTGTGTAGCTTTTCAGTTTCTCCCACGTACTGAAGGCCACAGATCTTACATGTGATGAGATAAATCACATTCTCTGTTTTGCACGTTTTGTTTGGACCATGTATGTTTAGTTTTTCTTTAGTCACTGTGCTAGTGAATGTCTTGGTCTCTATCATATGTTGACAGGTTTTGCATCTTTTATCGCCACAGGGTCCAGATTGACTAGGTTGGTTTTGACTAGCGATTGGCGTTAGCTTGGCCCTGACTAGGATGTCCTTTAGGTTTTTTGGTCTCCGGTAAGCTACTACAGGTTTGTTCGGAAGTATTAGGTTTAGTATGTCTGACGATTGCACGGTTGGCCAGTGGTTTGCGATGATTTTACCTACTTTGGGATTGTCTGGGTGATAGGTCAGAATAAATGGTATCCTATCAACCTTTTTTTTCTGTCCATATCTGAGAAGGTCATCACGGTTTGTTTGTTTGACACACACACACACACACACACACACACACACAATGTTCTTAATTATTGCCTGGGAAAAAATGCATTTTTGGGATTGCAAGTTGTGCTATGACTGCAACTTTTGTCATGGAAGCAGTCTTGGATTGCAACTTTCAAAATCTGGTGGAGAAACTTGTCTTACAAATTACCTCTATCCATGTGCAGTCATATGTCACACAATGATTGCCCTTTGGTTTTGTAACATATTTGGGTATGTTTGTCAGATATTGTGAGCCTAGAGTCGTGAAACTTTGTAGATGTATCCTGGTGAGGTAATCATCATTCTTTCCCCAAAATAAGTCTCTTTGAAATAAATTGCTTCATTGACATTTTTAGCATTACAGTAAGTTTTTCAGGCATTGTTAGCCCTAAGTCATGCAATTTTATCTTTAAATGTGCCTTGACAAGTGCAACATTTATTGAAACCTAGGTAACTGACCAAAATTTTGCATGCTACTTAATAGATTTCTCTGATGGTAAGAGTACTGTAGAATCATACCAAAATAAGGCCACTGTAACCAGTATTTATTATTGCAGTGACCTCATTTTAATTTTGGTCAGATTTTTGGGTATTGAGAATGAATCATCTTCATGTGTGGGTATAGTTTGATAAGCACACATGAATAATTATATATATCTGGAACTACAATACACTTGGGAATACTATATGTATATAGTAAAGCCTTGTTTAAACATGTTAATTTGGACATAAGGTTTGCATCAAACTATGAGACAGTGTTAAGCTAAGGTATATATGCAATAATGTGCATAGAATCCAGACTTTTTTCAACAGGATTGAACAAAAATTTTAATACATTGGTTCATTTTCATATGTGGTACAGATGTGTTTCATCGTACTCCCTCCACTATTGTGGGCATGGCTATATAGAATTGGCTTGATGTGGGCACCAGTGTGGTGACTAATATAGGTGGTGGCATAGTGGCTAGGTGGTTTTTGAGCTGGTCTCGTGATTGATAGGGTTTGTTCAAATCCAACCATTGGATCAGCCCAGGTAGACTACAGTTGTACATACTTGGTCAAGGGACATCACTACAGTTGCTTTGTCACCGAGTCAAATAACATACTAACATACTTATATTTCTCTGTGCAGTAAAATACCCAACACAATAAAATCGTAAATATTCTGTTCATTACACCATATCATTTAATTATATAACTTCAAATAAGCATGGCAAAAACTATTTATCTAAGTCTATATAAACTGCTTATCTTTCATGACCAAAACGAAAATTGCCACAATTATACAAATTTGGGTAAAGCAAACAATTTTTTTTTTTTTTTTAAACAAGGATTGTGAGAAAAAGAAACTTTCAATCTAGTTTAATTTTTGGTATAAACGACACAAATATTAAATGGAAGCATTTGCATCTATTGCACATATTCTTAGCTTGTCCATTATGAAAGTTTGATAACTAATGAAACTACATAATGCAGTATAGCATGTATGAATTGTTCCTATTTATCAGCAATCGATTGAACAAAGTTTTTTTTCCATGTGACTCTTCCACACATAATTGATTCTGTAGAAGAACGAGTACCTTCTGATATTGAATTTGTTAAACCTAGATTTACTGACAATGAAGTTTATAACGTTCTTTCGGTTTTGATATGAAAAGAGCTACCGGAACAGGTAGGATTATTGCCAAACTATTTAAACTTGCTGCACATATAAAACTCCCACTCACTGACCTCTTAAATACATGCTTTGATGCTACTGATGTCCACGATGCCCTGAAGTAATCCAGCGTTTTTCCTATTCATATAAGCGGACCTAAGAATGATACTTCGAGCTATATACCTTTATATATCCTGTCGTTTATCTAAATATAGTTGGGAAATACACTTCTATAGCCGTATTTCACTAACATACCATTTTACACATTTCTTATTCATAAAAATTAAGCAAAAATAATTGCTTGTTAAACTGCATGACTAAAATAGTAAACTATTGCAAGATGCTGATAATGCGTGTAAAATCACTTTGGATGTCTTCATTGGTTTACAAAAAAGCTTGTTAATCACAGTATTCTTTTGAACAAATTGCAGTCTATACATCTTGTACTATTACGCACATTTTGCTCAAATGTCACCTAATAAACAGGACTCCGAGTGTCAGCATTGGAAACCACTTGTCAGCATTAGAAACTGAAAAAATATGGCGTTCTTATTAGGACCTGTTCATTTCTAATCTTTATAAACAATCTACACCGATGCAGTGGCGGAAATAACAATCTACACCGATACAGTGGTGGAAATAAGCCGGTATTGTCGTGTACGCCGTTATTACTGGTACATCCAAACCGGAAAGACGGGGTGGAGTGGTCGGTGTCGGCAAGTTAAAAGTCTACTTGTACCAGTGCATCTATGTCTTGAGCACTCTAATTCCGATATATTCGCTGATGATAAAAAAACCCATCATTCAGGCACATATATTTTCGCTGTCCATCATAATCTTCAGAAGTTTTGTGAGCAAAATAAGATCTATCAAAACTAAATGTATGATAAGTGACTACACTCAGAACTGTCGATAATTACTGCACTCAAATTTATGTATATGCTGAACTGTATACACTCAAAAATTGGTATTTTTTATTGACAACCATCTTCAATTTGACACCAAAATTAATCGGGTTTGTCTTTTGCCGAGTAAATGGATAGTACTTACAATAAAAAAATCCCTTCTAATTAGGTTGGTGAAAATATTACATCAGCTATATTTTAGAAGTCTTAGATTAAGGTTGCACTATTTTGGGTAGCTACATTAAGTATCTTAGATTAAGGGTGCACTGTTTTGGGCAGCTACATTACGTATCTTATATTAAGGGTGTACCATTTGGGTCAACTGCAGTTCTGCTCAAACTGAAAATTTTTTATATTGCAAAAGGAGCTGCTCGAATGATTTTAAAAAATGATACTTTCACATCTTCTGAAATGTATTTGAAATTAAACAGATTACCATTTTGTGAACTACTGCTTTCCAAAACGTTGCTTGATGTAGAAGACAGCCATTGGCTTGCACTTGATTATCTATCTTGTCTCAACAGACCACTAATTCATGACATTGACCGTTGTTCTTTTTCAAAACTTCATGTCTTTATACTACGATCTTGCTTTTCCTATTTTGATAAGTCTATGCTATATTGGGTCTGAAATCATGGAATGCTGTTCCTATGGTAACTAGAAAATCACTCTCCCAATGTAAATTCAGGTTCTTGTTGTAATTATTTCCTTTGGCTCACTGCCAATGAAATCCATTTTTGTATTCCTATTTGATTATTTAGAAATATTTTACTTTTCTTGTATTGTTTTAAATTAATTACCATCCTATATTAATTTTTAAAATTACAATTTTGAACTATTTTTATTTGCATATACTTTGTACACATTTGTATGAGGACTACATAGGGGATTAGCTTCAATGCTGAATATTTTATCCTCTTAAAATTATTATTATTATTATTATTATTATTATTATTATTATTATTATTATTATTATTATTATTATTATTATTATTATTGAATATTGATATACATCAAAGTTGCACAAAAAGAACGCATACTTGTTCAGGTTTGATAAAGTTCTTGTACAGTGTACACTAATGTTAATCACATAAATGTGTTGAGATCTCTTTACTCAAGAAGTCCGCTGTGTGGCGGTTCTAGATGCTTACAAGTTACATATTACTTTCTTTATATTACGTTTTTATATTGACAATCGCAAATGATATATGATACGTTGATATACTGGTTTAATATCTGATTGAAAAAAATATTTAAAGAAATAAAGAAATAGAGAGATCGAATTATGATTAAAACGAGAGCGAATAAGGGGTTTGATTGTATATAAGATTCACTCCCATTATTCCTTCAAGTCTCGGTAGCGAGTCATTTTCGAGACGCTTTTGGAGAAGTAACAGCTGGGTTGCACGATGTATGATGGTGTATCTTACATCAAATATGGGTGATTTTAATCTGATTTTTAGTTTTTTTTTCAACATTGCTTTGAGCTGTTATTGAATACTACATTGAACAATATTATTGACAAACAGCGGTGCTATGTTGTCATACATTTAAACCAAGACATACATTTATTTATTGATCTGATGTTTCTATGCGGGCAAAGAAATACTTATATGCAGCAATCCGATGTTAATTTATCTGTAAATTTTTATTTGAAACAATTCATTTAATATCTCGTTATATCTCTGTAACCGATAAAATGTTTCATAACCAATCCAACAAATGGGTGCCAACCAAGATTTATTTTATATAACGTAGTATATTTTTATATTAAATGCATGTGCATAATGAGTCATTTATCAGATGCAAGCATCTTCCTGTAGTGAGTGATACATTCGTGGCTTCAAATGAATGCCAAGTTTAAATATAGAACAATAATAGGTGACCCTAACAATAATTACGGTACAGAGGCAACAATATACCATTAAGTGTATTATCTATTGTCTCCTTGCTGTGTACACGCTACAAACAAAACCATTGAAAGGAACAGTAGACAAGTGTAGTAAAGCAGGATTTCGTTTTTTTTTTCTTTATTCTTTTTGCAATGCAACTAAGTAGATCGCCAACATTCTCCATACAATTGCACAGGCTAAGGCCTCAATGCAGTATCAATGTTGGTATCGCCTTGACCTAGTTCGGGGCGAGTTGTCGATGCATGCGCATATTTATAACTAAAACCTGCAAATGAACCCGGTAGTAATAACATTCCATATCTAGTACCAAAGGGCACCTTGACTGAGCGTGGTTTTGGTTATAAGTTGAGCCTTTGGCAAACCGTTTTGAACAAGCAGAACAGGTGAGTATGTTTTGGACACTTGCAAGAAATTATGTCCTTTCGCTTTTCCCCCTAAAACTATATATTATTAGGAGTTACTGTATTTGTAACATCCGTGATAAATACTGAATCATAGCCATACTTAGGTCTCTAATCAGAACAATACAATTCAATGTCTTTCGAAGTTGACTGTATAGTCTGTTTGCAAATGTACAATAATACGCATTGAAACATTCTTATTAAGGATGTTCTGGCAAATCAGCTAGATTGCGTTATTATTTCTCACTACACCATAATTTTAAAGATCTGCACATTTATGTGACATTCTCCATACCAAAAGTCACGTCAATTTAGGATAAACCATTGCATTTAGGAGGGTAGGGATATGAGTTCGAGTCGAGGAGGCCTGAATATTCTTTTCAACCCGGATATTTTTCTTTAACTCCAGGTAATTTTTCTTCTGCTAATATGATGGATGGATTTTGTTAATTTTGTCTAAAATTCGCAGCAAGAACATTGTTTTCAAGCTGTCGAAGCAGAGGGGGGGATATTCCCACGAACCCTCACACCACGGGCAAATTAAATAGAATCACCATAACTGGTAACGCACAAGTAGTTATTCCTTGCAAATATTGATCATTACGTGTTAAAATGTATCCAGTATTTGCGTTCTACATTCATTGTTTTGATAAATAGTTTTTGCACACCTAACAAATTGAGATTCTATGTGAGGAGTCAGATACGTTACCGTACATTCCTCTTTATTCCGAAGACATTAACAGGTAGTGAGATTGTATTTATTATTTATATAGTTTAAAGAATTCTCTGATTTACCGACAGCTTCAAAATACAGGGATTCCAGCTTGAAAGGAAAAATGCACATCTCTAGATAATGTCATTCTTTCTTGAAATACCAATCGAATGACTGTCCAGACGAAGAACCATTTATTCCGAGATATAGGCCTGCATCAGATAGTTTTTGCAAAGACTTTTACCCTGTGCTCAAATAAGGGTTGAAAAGCTTTTTTTTTTTAAACCTGGCGTTCTGAGAGCAGCTGAAAAGATTTGTATCCTTTCCCTGATGGTATTGATTTTAAGCAAACGCTCATGGGTGTTCGGTTGCATTATAAATTAAGATCAAACGAATGTCTAACATAATGTATAATAAAACAAATAAGCCTTGGTTTCAACCACTTTTCCGTCAGTTCATCAAAAACCGACCCACAGGCACTGACTTTCTAAGAATGGGTACAAGCGATTAAATGAGGGTGGGACGGGCCAACAAAATGGTTGAGTTTAATATAATCTGGGTGGGGAAGTGGCCAAGCTAGGCGTCCTTGGCGTCAGAAGTGGTTTCGTTTAGTGGATTAATATAGAAGCTTCTCAATTTAGTTAAGGCAGTAGAAGGCTAAATAAGTGTGCATAGTATAAGTTAAGAAGAGTATATTTGAAGGGCTTTGCATAGGAAAGTATTGCTTTGTACATAATGCAAATGAGGCTTGCGCCGTTATTATTTATCAGTGTTAGTTTTGTAGAAAAGGTGTCATAATACAGCACCGCATATTTATGAACGGAAGTTGGACATTACTTTACAGTAACATGGCCCAAAGCGCAGAATATCAATTAATAAAAGTTTTGTTGGAACTGAAGAAAAATGTTCCCTGGTTTGTAAAGGTCAACAGAAATAAAAGGCAAAAATGTTAATTAGAAACATGTGTAGGGACCCACAAAACTATGGTTATTCCTAATTAGAGTCACGCCTTCACTGCAGAGAGGAAATGAGCTTCTCAATGTAGAGATTCTAGCAAATGAAGAGTATAAAGACTATTTGAGGTGCTAATGGAAAAGCGAGTGTAAACTTTGCACGAGTCAGAAAGGCCGTTGTCAGCGCCAAGGCAAAACAAAAATAAAGTAGGAACGCAAAAGGCAGGGGCCAGCGCCAAGGTTCGAAAAGCCAGCACAAGAGCCACAGTATGAAAGGCCAGTGCCAGCGGAATGCCGTGAAAGGGTTTCAATACATGTACCAAGGTTCCCAGCATTCGTACTACAAAGGACGGTGCATTAGTAATTGACTATTGATGAAAGTTACCTAAACCACAGTTTTAAACCAGACGCGATTGCTTGAAGCACTTGGAATGGCATTCATTCTCAGTATGACAAGACTTAGGTGAAAAGTCTCAGCTACGGCACATATACTTCATTGAGCGGGTCAAAAACATCCCTGCCTTCCAGGGTAACCACAGCCAGATGTTCGTCCATTGGGTTGTTTTATACGGACTTTCAGGCGCTGAGTGTGCCAGTAGACGACCCTCTCAACACTAAAGCGCACAGCAAAACACACGCCAAAAAAAATCGCTGACCTATTTTATTGCTGAATCTGCTAGTTGGTTGTCTGCTGTGATGGATAATGATAAAATAATATTGCTATACCACGGCGAGAATGCCGATATGGCTTTAAGTTAGCATAAGGTGGCGGAGCTAGAAGAGAACAGCGAGGTCGTTCAGAACACAGTTTTGCGGGCTGCAAGTAGATATGTGTCAAAACCTCGTTTGTGACCAAAGACTCTGCCTCCTTGTAACAACCGGCGACATAAATCATGCGCAGCGCACACTTATGCTTTTTTTCACCTAACCTTGTCGTGCCGCATTAAGAAAAGGTCGGTCTGGTGTACCTCGTTAGCCGATAGAACATTCAGCAGTGATCTTATGATAGTTTGTGGGTCTGACACATGACCTATTTCTTGAGTTATTTCCTGGCTGAATCCTGTGAGACTTTAGCGACATCTTTCAGCGTTTGAAAGCAGAACCCCTTCAACTAGTCTTGTGGGCTGCAGTATTTTGTTCTAAGCTTAGTAAGCATCACATTTAATGGCATGCAAACGTGCAGCTGAAATTTTCCGTCGTACAAAATGTGCTCGCTAGCTCCGGTATTATGAATGATTTACACGTACTTCTAAGCCCCATAGTCCACACAGGAGTTCCCGAACAATAAATGTGAGCTAATATTTGTAACTTGGCAGAGGGCGTGTAAAAGTTAGATAGATTGGGATCAACGCCATGATGTGGGCGTTGGTAGTTATAAATGTAAGGTAGTACTCGCGTTCAGCGTCGTTATCGTCTTGATAAACTTTTCAAGGAAGTTGTTGACCACTAACCGTTCGGTAAGAAAATTGATCGACCGTCTGCTGTTAGGCAGCATTGATGAGATTAAGACGAATGATGCCGAGATTAAGACGAATGATGCCATGTTTTAATAGCATTTTCTGTATTAACAAAACTCACCGTGGTGACGCTAACTGCCTTTGATGCGTCTTCAACATATCACTTTAGGCAAGAGTTTGGCATCTATCACATGCTCACTCTCAAGGAACATGGCTTCTTGGTAAAAGAGGTCTTCTTATAACTCGACGTTGTTTCATTGTTTGCGGTGGTCTTTATTCAGCATAAACCCAGTTTGGGTGTTTAATCTTAGTCATCTGTTGCATTTGTGCCGGTCCTGATGTCGGTTCGCGCAACTAAGACGCTGTACCGCTGACGGTTTCACCTAGGTTCCTTTGATACCTTCTCGTTGCCACTTACATGTCTGATGTAAGTACCGCAGAGAGTTCCGTCTTCGGTTCCACTGTCGCATTCATCGTTTGCCTGTCTTAGCCTCCTTTCAAAATGTATGTAGGTTATCAAAGGTTCAATTAGCATTAATACTGGGACGTACCTAAAATAAAGACGGCTGTTTTGAATAAGACCTGGATGAGTGGATGGTATCGTAAATCGTTAAAATGGTGCTTGTTGTTATATCTGAGCAAAGCGGCGCTCAAAACTGCTGTACACAGGCCAAGCAGAGACTCAGTAACGTTCAACCCCCAGTTTAGGTTCCTTATATGGCATAGGTCACTGCAACTTCTTCATCGCCTATCACCTTAATTTCCGTATGGTCAGTTCATATAGTCGCTTTAGAAGTCAGCATCTAGGCGCGCTGTGTGGATATTCCGCCGCTCTTCATGGTGTAGGCCGCCATTTTTTGTGGCCAGGGTTCTGTGCTGTTAAGCTATTCTTGTTGCTTGGTTACCATCCCATTTAGCAGCAGTTCCTCAATATCAAAGTCACAAACAGCGTCTGCCATGATTGTTAAGAAATCTTTGGTATGGTTCACTGATCGAATATGTAGTTTAAGGCCATAAATATTATGGCATTGCAGGCGGCGCATAAAACACAAAGCTGCCACATCGTCTGCCGTCGTTGCCTGGGCAGGCAGGTAGGACACTTTGGGGGTTTGTACGTAGAAGACGAAGGAGCTTGCCGAAACGTTTCCATTTAAGAAAGTCTTATGTCTCTGTTTAGTGCTCATCCAAGAACGATATTCTTTATTCGAAGTGCGTCTCTAAATCAGTCTTAGGGTTGCAATATAAGAGTGTTATCAAAGAGTTCTGATCAATGATGTCACTGGCAATGACGTTGTACTTTGTGTTATGTCCTACACGCTGATGCTGACTTGGAGGCTGACATATACAAGCTTAGGGGGAGTTTCTTTATGCCGGACGCAATAAAAATAGCACAGTAGTCGAGCAGAAATAAAGTGGTAGTTTCCGTTAACCATTTAACTAAGCCATAAAGCAGGACATGGTCATACATATTATAGTCCACAGTCAAGACTAAAAGGTTTAGATTTTTTTGCAACGGGCACATGGCCTATCGTGGTCTTTGTTGAGACATATAGTTGGACAAACGATGACAATAAACTGGATGTAAACCTTGAATACCGATTCGAGCAGTTTGCAGACAACATGGTCTTTCCCTAGCCGCGGAGACCAACGATCAATGCACATCGTGCTTGCAAGTTACGAAAAATCTTGTGCAGTATACCCATGCCTCTAAAGGGTGTTTGCTTGTTTGCCGTGCAAATGGGATCGTAATGGTACATGATAGCACTACTGTACTTCTAGTTTCTGCCTAAAACGTATGCCTATTTTCTATCGGAGACACTCTTATGTAAGGAGAGTCACGACGTTGACGCACATCTGACGAGATTTTCAGCTATTCTGATCATCTTGTTTTTCTACTGTTAAATGCTGGTGACTCAAAAATAACCCTCAGTAACATCCACGCAACCCTCGTTTAGGTCGCAACCTGGGGTTTGGGAACCACTGTCATAGAGTCATGGTATCCAAAGCTCCTGGACCCACACTAGTTTTTCCTTAGCGACAAAGACTGAGACCGAAAAGAGGCCGGCCCTCTACAAAATGTACTGGTGCAGTGTAAACGCGCAGTATGACTTCATTAGCGCACTTGCACGGCCATGAAAAACGAAATACCGGCCGTGGTTCAAAAGGCAAACACATCAGTTTTCACAGAATAGAGGGCAAAAATTGACTCCACCGAACAAAAGAAAAATAGTATCGCCGTGAGTTTTCAAAAATTTGTTCTTGGCGTGTGCCCACAATATAAAACGGGAAAAAGGAAAAAGGAAACAAAGAAAAACACTACCTCACCCCAATCCCCAAACAAAGAAAATAGCTATTATTGTTCAACCTTCTGCTGAAATTGTACCGACCTTATCGCTTGCTAGAGATTGTGAAGAAAACTAACATCTTAATCACGAACATTCTCAAAGACTAACAATATTAAGCGGACTTGAAGTCGATGAAGGCTACTCTTGAGAGATGACATACTCAGTTTACCACAAAGAAAAGACAAGCAAGCATTGATAACTCCTCCATCGCCCTTGTGGGATTTGGGCGGTGCTAGGAACCGATGTTGGACCAGCCTTTGCATTACAGTTTTAGCCAAAAATCGAGTAGCGCTAACTAAATTTTACGATTTTCAAGCGCAGTTAACATCAGTAGTATAATACGAGAAAGTTTATCTGGTAGATCTCATCGCTCAATAACTGGTCGAAATGAGCCAGATCGTGACAATTGTCCCCCGAGAAATTAGTACACAATATTTTTTCCAATTTGCTGGAGTACGTAAGCAGTTTCGACTCAAGAACTTAAGAGTAATTGACTTTAATTGTGGCACTTATTACACTTCTCGTCTTAAACTTAGTAACGGAAAAGGTTGAAAACCCACAAGTTTTGTAAAATTCGTGATATAATTTATTTACCTCAAATGCAAAGAAAAATATTAAAAATAACTTACAGTATTGTGAACGAAATCCTTAATAGTCCTAAAGCATCTTATACAAGTCTACAATTTCGAGTATTCCAAGTGAGTTTCAGTGGTATTCCGAATGAATTTCAACTATTGCACTGATTTGCCAATAATTTTGATGTTTCAAATTAATATAGTTCGAAATGTCTTTACATGAATTCATGGTGATTCCAAACGAATTATTTATTCCAGACATTAAAAGCAATTTGTAATTCGAATAAGTAATTAAAATAAGTAAATAAATTAAAAAATAAAATCTTCTAAACTTGTAATTGAATACAAATGTTTCCTTTTCATATATCAAACTCAGAATAAATAATTTTCAGTCGATTATCCCTTATAATAAAAAACAAAACAAAACAAATCAAGACGCAATGCAAAAATGCAAAATGAGAGATGCATATTAAATCTAGCATGTGAATGTCAGGTCCTTCACTGACTTTCCGTCAGCCTAACCAATCAGGAATTACTAATGATCAATCTGGTTTTTCAAGACCTTGTCCTGGAGTCAACTTATACGATATTTATTTGGATTAAAGGTGACGCTCACTATCTTGAAAATATGTTCTATGTTCAAGAATGACCTCATCTTAAAGTAAAACCATAGACTATACAGAATATTATTATTTAATATGTTAATTATCCTTATATAATCAGTGAAATTAGCACATATAATATAAATATATAATATACCACACAATGAGAAGACAGAACCTATCAGCTCTCCACAGTTGATACAAAACGTTATCTGTTGTGCATACTCGATCCGTTATCACAGTGGTTGTTAGACTAGATATCTAGCTGGAACCATCTCGGCAACAACTCTCTTGAAATACCTGTATTAATTATTGCAAGAAATCTTGTATAGCACACCTCAATCTTTTTCGGGAATATCACGTCTTATGTTCCTCCCCGCCTGAGGGAGAATATTGAGTTTTATCTATCACAGCCAAAGCTCCTTAACAAAAAACGTGCACCATTTAGTCATAATGAACTTAAAACTAATATTAACCAGTATGGTACTATAACTTTAAAACCTATCTTGTGGTTGTTTCCTTTCAACTGGTACATTTATCAGTTGTGCATAAATCGTGCGTATTTGTATGTGCACCATTGCTTTACTAAAATCTTTGAAATACCTCTATATTGAAGTTTATTGTTTAGAACACAAATATAAAATTATATTTAGTGAGTGTATATTATATAACAGGCCGATTGTGGGATAAAATCGACTCATCCGTTTTTGAGAGGCTATGTACCACAACAGACAGCTGATTTACATCGCGTTGAATATGCATTTACCTAGTTTGAATCGATAATTTTAGCAGACAGCTCATACATATATCATTCGAGTTGTTTGAGTCATTATAATACTGGTGCATATTTCGTAAAATCAATATTTAGGGTATTTATATTATTTAACAGACTTTCGGGGGAAAACAAATTTACTGACAAGGATAATTATTATAACGAATATATCTTTCCCCTTCTAAACATGCAAAGTCTTATATGACCTGGTCCAAATTATGAATACATTTGTACATTAAATATATCAGGACAATGATTGAACTTAGCCATTGACACATGCTGCTTACAAAGCTTGTATATACATTTTTATTTCGGTATCGTATTTTAACCTACGTGATAGGGCAGACTTCTAGTATAGCATCTTCTAGCATGCACAGTGATTGGCCTGTCTTTTGATTTTCCTGCAGATTCATTTTTATTTCGATCACGTTATTGCAGACTTCTGAACATAAGTTTATATCCATCATCTGGGACTTTTTGGTTTTGCATTGACAGAACTTTTGTCAATCAGTGAATGAACTGCTTCAATTTCAGCGTTACACTTCCGCATTATGTGATTGCAGAATATATTGCCAAGTTGACCTAAAAACAATCTTGTTGTTTTGCAAGGGGTGATCACTCTGGTGGCTAGCCCTGTTTCTAAATTATCAAAATATCAAGACCGATTTCGTCACCAAGTCTTCGCTAGTTTATCACAGTCGTTCGTCAATAGCTTGAAAAACTTTATGCTGAACATAGGATTTTTGTTCCATACATGCGTCAGCGTGATTAGAATCCTTCCAAAGATGCCGCCGATTAAATTGATTACGGTGAAATGTTGTCCACTTTGGTTCTTTCAAAGATTGGCTTACAGCAATACGCAAAGTATACCTAATGAATTGAATCAAATAATCCCCAAAGACTTCATTGGGGACCTGTAATCATTTCCTCGAAATGTTTTATTGTGATGGCTGCATCTGCGGAATTCATTTGGCTCAGAAGTTACTTATGAGTTCCTTGACCAAAGTCTTTTTAATAATAATTGAACCCTTCTGGGTGGGGAAATATGCTTGTCGGGTCTTACTCAAGAGCGGGATCAAGGCTTTCAGCTACTACATGAGGTAGGCTCCTATTTCTGAACAAGGTTTGTTCTGATGCCCTTTACTGGGTTGGTGGTGGGCATAAGTTGAGATGTTTTTGAAACTTCCAGTTGAGCACTTTTCTGAATGTACGACACTGAATTTTATAATTTAAATGCAGCAGTTCTCAAAGATCGTGTTAAGAGTTGAGTGAAGTTATTACTATCTCTGATATTTTGTTCTTATTATGATAAATTGCTGTGATGAATGTATTAAAAAGGGCTTTGTACACGATAGCAAAATACGTCATCTTTGGAGTCGATAATATAATATAGAGGAGACCAGAATGATGTCTTCTTTATCTTTCGATATGAGTGCCCATCTTTAATAACCTTCTTTGTTATGGCATGTCAATAGTTCCTTGTTAAATTACCAAGGATAATATTCCAGTTTAAAATTCCGAATAATTTCCAATCAATGTCTTTGTCTAAGAATTGTAATGAGTATTAGTATTTTAAATGGTAAATAAATTATCCCCCCCCCAAGAAAACAAAATTCAGCTCCAATTTGTCACAACAAAAAAACACCTTTGAGCTCCAAAAGTTAATCGCAAGATTGGCTAAAATCACTATAATAACGTGTTTTAAATTTACTACGCAGAACTGATCACCTGATAGGGTCACGTGTTCACTTCCTTTCGAGAGACGTAGAAACATTACGTGCCGACTATCACGTATCATATGTACGGATTCGATTCTACTAAACAAATCTTACTATAACATTGAAAAATAAAAAGATGTTTACATAGATCTGCCTTATTGGTTTTGAGTCAAGGTCAGCAAATATACAATGTTTCTACTAATTATTGTTTATCAGTTCAAAATGAACTGAGCTGAATACAATAAAATAAAAATGAAATAAAAAGTTTAAAACTAACACAGAAGTAATTAAATCACTCATACATAACAACGAGTACCTTTTGAAAATACAAACTAAGTTAAAATATATTTAAAATGCAAAGCTCTTATCAAGTTGACTATAATAATTACACTAAATCAGGAGATTGTCTTAGCTGGATATACATGCAGATAAATTGCAGTATTTTACTGTACCTTTACAGCATACACCAGATGAAATGGGGAATTTACTTAGGATAGTAGCATCAGCCGTGAAATACTGGAAAACCAATGAAAACGTATGTATATTATTTGCATACTACACGGTCGACAATTTTACTATCCATAAACCTTACAAAACCTCTACTTGCTTTTTACTTTGCAGTGTTACTTGTACGGATACGCTAATAAATTAATATTCCAAACCTGAACATACCGTTTTGCTCTAATAAAGTAATCTTTTAAACGGAACACATCGTAAATTGAGACAATAATCAAATGCACAAACCTTTTTTTGTGCTTTTTGGTTTACCGAAGGAAAACAAAAACAAGCGTCGATGCAAATGATTTCCAAATTCGCAATCGTCGATTGTTATTATTCACATTTTATATTTAATAGATCCTCTCTGGGATTTAAAGCAAAATGCTTCTTTTTTATGTGCATTTGTCCCAAAATAGGCTGATTTTAAAACCCTAATGTAATTGACACCGATTAATTATGAATATTTTGCAAATCCCGTAGAAGTGAAATTACTGATGGAACTAACTTACCGAAAATAGTTTAGAACACACACTATGAAATTTTAGAATTCTTTTTGCACTCGAAAGCCATAAATGTTGATAGTTATTGCTCAAAAATTTTAGTCCTCAGGGCTGTACATTGATATTTTTCCTGAAAAACCGATTCCAATAGATTTTGCTTGAGTTATCTTTCTTTTCTTTAGTTTTTAATGAACGATATAGAAATTTTGGATTGAAGAAAGGTAAAACAAAAACGGGTTGTTTTAACTATAATACATATTGTTTTGTATAAGGCTCTGTAAGATTTTCTTTTGCATTTTTCTTTAATGCTTTCTCATTTAATATACATGTATGATCAATAATAAATCATTCCGTTATCGTATGTATTATATGACCTATTTGCATAATTTTTCAAAGTTGCTATGGTTGAATTTAGAAAGTAAAAGATATTATTATTATTATTATTATTATTATTATTATTATTATTATTATTATTATTATTATTATTATTATTATTTTCAGAGCCAGGAAATAGCACTAAAAAAAGCTAAAGCTGAGTATGTATTAACCCTCGTGTAACGCATAGCCACATCAGTTATAACTTTACTGTACGAATTCATTTGGTGTTCAAAAGCATTGATAGACTAGAAAGCGTTGAAACATTTGCTCGTTTTATGTACTGTGGCACTTGACCCTCCTCAAACTTCGTATTTCTTTCTCTGATAGCATTTCTACCATTGTCTCTCGATTATGATAGATGGAGACCGTTTGCAAAGAAAATTAACTCTTAAATATAAAACTTTTTTTTAAAACCACTGAATTAACGTTCAGTACATGTCTCCTTTGTACAAAATAATTTGTAGGTATCCATATAATATCCACGTAAGAAAGTATCATAGAATGTACTATAAAGTAAAATAGCAGCCACACAAGTGGTAAGAACAAAATAGTAATTGCTAATAAATCCACAAGCACTAAATGTAACATGGTTGCTTCTGTTAATACACCAATCAAATTTATTACCATTTCGACTGCTCTTGTTATTATTGCTGTTACTATCGTTACAATTATTATTACGTTTGTTCTAGGTGTACTGAAAATCAGTTAGAATGCCGTTGTCCGTTTCATCTACTGAAAGTATTTAATTTTTAGAAAATATATATATATATATATATATATATATATATATATATATATATAAAATTAAATATATATATATATATATATATATATATATATATATATATATATATATATATAATATATAATTTGATGATGTTTTGTGTTATAAAGGAATGACGAGTTACAGCGACTATTGGACACACTCGAACTGAATTGCAATCAACTACGCACAAGGTAATTTTAATGTCAAAATAGATTTTCCTCTCTGGGAAAATGCAACCAATGAAATTAAAAACAATGTTTCAGTTATATTGTAGTTTGATATCTACATAATGGCGTGGTTAGCACCAAATTTTGTTACCAATTGCAGGCTGTTGGAGTTCTTTGAGGGAATGAACCATTTTGTTTCCTTTTTGTTAGCTTAGTTAGGAAATAAGCTTTGATGTAGAATACACGTACAGGGAACGTGTCCCGTGATCACACTATCTCTGATATAGGAAGCATTGTCGATCCTTCAATTATTTTACCATTCCATTATCTTTATTCTGATGTAATATAAAGATGTCAAAATCTATATGCCGATGACAGTAATATAAATTCCACAATTTTGCCAATAAAAATAATAGGACTTTGCGCTTTCGCTTTCAGGTAAATAATGTTACTGCTTTTGATGCTTCTTATACTACGACCTATAGTCTAGTCTCATTCACCTGGCGCTTTTACTCCTTTTCCTCCTCCTCCTCATACTACTACTGCTACTACTACTGTTGCTGATGTTGCTTGCAAATTTATTTTCAACACCACTACTCTTACTAAGCTTTCCGCTGTTTTTAATACGGTGACTGCGACTGTTGTTTATTCCAGCTGTTATAACCACTGACTTTACTAAGTTTAAATATTTTGCCGTTTATGCCAATGCATCAGGACTTTCAATAACTTGGCACTCCATTTTTCTACTAGTATTACCAACACTACTATTCATGCTGGTACTTTTAACTTCAACGCCACTACTAATAAGCTTCTACTACTTGTCTCACAGAGACTCCCATTGTTGGTATTGTTTATTGCTACCACCGTTTGAGCAACTATGAAGTTACAGCCGTTTCTGCCATTGCAACATAACTGCGTTTCAGTCCATTACATGCTTTCACTACCTTTGCAACATGACCACTCAATGGCTTATCGTTTGTCATCCTTCTTGTCCTACTACTCGTAAAATTATTGCTGATGCTGCAGCCTGTTTCAGATTTCCACAGTCCAAAAAGGACATCTGACATACGCCGATAAAAGTTGATATTTTGGTTACCTTTGCAATTTATGTCAACTTATTTGTAGTAGCCCTTGCGAAAATGCGTTTCAAAATTGTGATTGGGAGTATTATCGTTAGCAACGATATGTTTGGAATGTCGTGTGTCACTTTTAAAAATTTGAAAGTTTTGATGCGAATGGTGTTCTAGAAGGTCAACAGAATTGACATTTTATTATTGGTGCCTATCATACCAACATGTACGACTGTGGAATCTGATTATAATTAGATTTTTCGATGCTTCTAGCGTTTTTTTAAAAAAAATTTAATGCCACTACTGTTACTAAACGTCCGCTGTTTCTATCAAGATTAATGCCACCAACGTTTCTGCAAATTTCGATGTTGTTTTTCCCACAGCACGATAACTGCTGTCAATACCATTAATATTTAGTTCATTACAGTTAAACACTACATTTGCAGCAGCTTCTACCGTTGCCATATTTCTCCTACGTATATTACCCCCCACAAACATACATACATACATACATACATACATACATACATACATACATACATATATATATATATATATATATATATATATATATATATATATCTATAGATATATATATATATATATATATATATATATATATATATATATATATATATATATATATATATATATATATATATATACACGCGAGCGCGCGCGCGTGTGCGTCTCTCCTAAATTACAAAATTTAATATTTCGTTTGCTTTATATAGACTAAGTGAAATGGGAGCGATGCAATTAACAGAAGGCAATCCGAATATCACCGACCTTAGCGACCAGAATCGACCCGACAAAATAGCAGAAAAATTTTCTGAACTTTACGATAATCAGTGGACAGACTGTTACCAGGTTTTAGTGGATCCTTCGACGAAATCAGAGCAAGAAACCGTGGAAACACTTTTATCAATTTTAAAGGTTAGAACAAACTGGTAATATGTTTCGTATCCTGTATTTTGCAATCGTTATCTTGGGATTTATAAATAACAAGGGTAATAGGCAAAAAGGCATAATTCATAAATTATGAGCAACAAAAATATTTAAGTATTAACTGCTTAATCTTCACGAAGTCTTTCTTCCAAGATCATTTAATCGTTTCCAACTTTCTTTTCTCTGGAAGGAAATTCAAGCTTTTATATTGATCCACAGTCATACCAAAATCTCCCGTCCTTGATTCAAGGTTGTTTTGTCTTCAAAAATATATCAATTAAAAAGCTGAAGGATATAGAAATTATAGCTCTTGAATATTCTCAATCAAATCTGGTTTTCTGAAAAAGGTCACTGTAACAAGACAAAGATTTGTCTATCTGTTGTGGGAACTTTAATTATCGTAGGATTTAAAAAGCAGGGAGGTATATAAAAAATGATCTGGGTTATACGCATTTCTTTCAGACTGCATACGATATCTCGCTTAACAGAAGTCAGGAAATTATTAGAGATGCCAGAAAGGCACTACTGGCATTAGCAGGAAAGTCAGATGAGGTAAGTTTGTCGCTTAAATGACGAATTGAAAATAGAAATTTGAATAATTGGTCATCTTATTGAATCGAGCTATCCAAATAAGAGAACCTTTGTCATTGTAGACATCAATTATTCTTGTAAATGCATTTTTTTCATGAAAGGAACTTGTTTCATTTTTTGGACAAGTTTGTATAAAATTTGTATAAATTTGTATAACATTTGAATAAAATTCAACTTTCAAAATAGATCGTAGCTTCACGCTTGTCATTTCATTGTAAGATTTATGTCTCTTAGTTACCTTGTCTGTTATGTATCGCAGGAACCCGAGAAGGCACTTGAGACTTTAATACAGGAAACACTTCACAAAATGCAATCTTACCGTACCAAACATTTCAATGCTGTACCATCAGCCATTGCAAAGGTATGCCTCAAATTATTGTGTTATTTTGCGATTTTCTTCTCAGAATTCTCAGATAAACGCGATCTTATTCAAATATCGCTATCGCTGCTACATTTCTTTTAACGTAACAGTATAGTTTACTGATGTCGCTGAATCTTGAATGAATTGTATTATACTGTTTGTTTAGAATATATACATTAATATTTTATCGAGCATCTATTGCTTATATTTCATCCCCCTCCCTCCAGCTCTGTCCCTTTTTGACTAAGTGAGGACATTTTCGATTCTCGTATTAACATTTGAGAAGCATGTCGAATTTAGCTGTCTGTAACGGTAATAAAGACTACCGGTATAAACACTTGTGACATAATGTATCATATAAAATGCATACTATTTAGAACCCGTTCCATTAAAATATACATGCACATATTTTTTTTGTTGAGGTAACGAAAGTGCGTGATTCTTTATTATTAGAATATTTACTTTCGGGATTTATGGTACTTGAGAAAACTAATTCTGTAATGAAGCATGACCTCAATCTTCACGTGAATCGACAACACTTAAACGAGCATCACACTGGTATTTGTAAAACACATTCACGTTTTCTAGATATCTTATTTCACGATAGTCTACTCTAAACAAACATGCATACGCTCCAGCGAAACAAATATACACTTGTATATGCTCATGGAAATAATGGAAATAAATACTCCTAAACAGTTAAAACAAACAAACAAAAACAAGCAAGACGTCTTTCTTTTGGCTTTGTATATTTTAGCTCCTCCCACAATTTCTTTGGCTTGTAAGAATTTATCCTTATATTTTTTTTTACACAGGAAATAAATGAAAAGCTTGTAGAAATAATTGGTCAGCAAGGAGTTACAGCCTGCAATGAATATATTGAAGAGTGTGTCCGAATCTGTTGGTTAATGTGTATCAAGGACCCACCGATGTATATTTTTTGTGACAAAGAAGACATCTTCAATAAAAACCATTTTATGGAGTATACTGAAATAGGCAATAAAGTTTCTTATGTCGTGTGGCCTGTATTGTATTTATATCAAAATGGACCGCTAATGAGAAAGGGTGTTGCTCAAGGAAGAGGAGAAGGAAAACAAACCGAACATAGTAATGCAGATGCAGCTAAAGATTGGTTACCAGAATCCGATGACTCTGTTGAGAAGAAGCCCCAACTTAGCACAGGGACCAAAGAGATGGTTCAGTCCAATGAAGACGACCATCAAGAAACCGAGTGTTATCAAGCAAATGAATGCCATTTGGAAGGCATGCCAATTAGAGTGTCAGGAAACACTTCAGAGGATATTTCTGCTGAGGAACATATTAGTGAGCAGCAAGTGGTCACTAAAGATGTTAATGCGACCGTAGCTGAAGGTAATTCATCCACAGGACGTTCTAATGAAGACGAAGATATGCACCTGGTAGAAGCTGTTGACAGTGATGGTCAGATTCATTTCCATGATGTTATAAGGTCTCAGACAGAAAGTGATACCTTTGTAGAGTCTTCACTACAAGGTGTAATCGAAGGCTTAGGAAAAGTGAATAGCCTGGAAGGAAATGCAGCAAATGTGAGTGAGGAAGAACAGTCTGAACAACCAGAGCACACCGCTAATGGAATCGAACCTATTAAAATATGCAATAATGGAGGAGAAGAAAAAATTCAGCAAAATGAAGAAACACAGAATCAAACAGAAGAGCTCCATACTCTTGGAAACATTGTTTCTACAGACAAAGAGGACGACAGGAGCTGCGGAGACAAGGGAGCTGAAGACAAGATTACTGGAAAAGACCAGGCGGTAGAGCAATGGAAATCTTTAAATACAGATGTTAGTAATCCAATAGGTTTATGTAGTATAGAATATCAGGGCTCCAGGACTCCATCGACAGCAGAAGGAGCTGAATTACAAGTGGATGAGTCTAGAAAACAAGTGGATGTGGGGACAGATATGAAAACTTTGACGTTGATAGAACATCAGGCTGGGGCAGGGCAGCATATACCTGATAACCATTGCTTGATCGAAGAGCACGGACAAGATGTTATTAAAGAGAACCAGGAAGGAGAAACTGAAATGACAGATGCAGATGAAATCCAAAATGTAGAAGATGAAGAATGTCGGGATGGAGATCAACATGTTGAAAATGTGCTAATGGGAGTTCATACACCACTTAACATTTCTTTACTTGAAGAGCATGAAAATGAATTATCCAACCCTTGTGGTGGGAACTCCAATAATTCTTCAGATTCAAATAACCATGGTGACGATAGTACTCTTAAAGTAGAAAAGAATTATATAGTTCAAACCGGCATCGCAAATGGTGGAAAAATTCAAGAAGAGAACGGTAGAAAACAGGGTGATGCTGTTATGTTAATCTATGACAATGAAATGGAGCTGGGAAAGACAACGAACAAAATATTTCTATTAGACAATCAAACTCCTACATTTGACCATGCTATGGATATAAATGCCACGGATTCACTTAATGAAAGGTGCGAGGAAACGGAAGTATATGTTAAAGAGGAGAAAACTCTAGGAGTTGGCGATTTTTCCAGTTTGTCTGAAACTGTTGGGTCAGGTGAGAAAGCAGATGACTATAACCGCGATTTAGCAGTCGCCACTGATGAAGGTGTTGCAAATCCAACCGAAGAGCCGCATAATGAAAAGCACCACCAAGAAAAATTGCCGGAAGACAGTAGCATTGAGGGGCAGGGAGAATTATAAGCACAAAGAGGTGTGTGGAGTGACATATAAAATCACAAATCGTCACAGATCTATGAAACAATGTATAGAAATGAACTGACAATGTGATTTTCAATATTGTTTGGACATAAATTAAAACAAACTATTAAAGAAATAAATATACTTTAACATTGTGTATCTGACGGATAAATAAAATCCACGAGCATGTGTCGAACATTTTATGCAGATGAAGACATTGTAGACGATTGTGGAGGTAAAAGAATATACAAAAGCAGCGAGAAATTATTTGATATAAATATAATTGTACTCAAGTGAAGGATGTCTATATTATGAAAAGTATTCAAGTGACAAAACATGCAAACGGCAGAAGGTGAATGTGAAAAACATATAAGTAATGTTACGACTCAATTCTTGCAAAGTAAGTAACTGACAAGAGCGAAAACCTTCATGTTTTGTTAAATTCAGAAGATTAATTTATTTCTATGGACAATTTAATTTACAATATCGTGAACTATATTCCAAATACTTCTAGAAGTTCTATCACACGTGCAAATGTATGAAGTTTCAGTTGAATTCATGTGACGCTTCAAATAAATACCAATATCGAATGTGTTTATCTGCCTGTAGTTTCGAATGTGTTAATATGCCAATTGCCCGTAAAGTGGCTATGTTGTTAACAGTCGTTAGGTGTTTCACAATAATATAATACAAATTGTTCTTGAATGAATTCACTTCAAATCCAAACTAATGATTTAGTCCAATAAGTATTAATGAGCACGTTCTGATTTCAGTTAATAAAATAAATCAACACATATTAAAGAGCTGAAAAACAAGACTGATTCCACTTCGAATATTAAGGCAGGAATTAGTACGTGTTAAACTAAGCAACATTGTTATAAAAAGCTAAGATAATATTTGAGCCAGAATGTAGGCCAGTCTCCTCTCTAAAGCATTCAGTGCCGTCAACACGTTTATGAACTTCCAAGGTAAAAGCTTAATGTTCTACACTCTCATTCAAATAAATATATTATCTCCATTAATAATGATCCTAATATTTAATCTATAATCATAGAGAAATATGAGCTATGTATTATGTTGTTTACAATATAAATGTCGCGAGAGAGGTACACTATTAACCTGAGATGGAACAAAACTCATATATATATATATATATATATATATATATATATATATATATATATATATATATATATATATATATATATATATATATATATATATATATATATATATATATATATGTATGTATGTATGTATGTATGTATGTATGTATGTATGTATGTATGTATGTATGTATGTATGCATGTATGTATGTATGTATGTATGTATGTATGTATGTATGTATGTATGTATGTATGTATATGTGTGTGTGTGTATGTATGTATGTATGTATGTATGTATGTATGTATGTATGTATGTATGTATGTATGTATGTATGTATGTATGTATGTATGTATGTATGTATATATATATATATATATATATATATATATATATATATATATATATATATATATATATATATATATATATATATATATATATAACTTTATTTATGCAAAAATAGAAAAGTAACAAACCAAAACAGAACAGTGCAAATAATGTACTCAGTGACAAATGAAAGACAGGAATGGTTTAGCTGCAAAAATCGGATGTCATATTGCTAGAGGAGAATAGCAATAAAGAGAGACAGTACCCAAGAAATAACCATCTAGACAGCAAGGGAAACATCATTATGCAAGCATCCTGTGGGTATGTGCCACGTGATTATAATAAACAATTGTGTAAATAAGAATTGTGGAAAATGTACGACCCATGATAATAAGAGCCGGATCATTTACTGTAACCTCTTAAAGAGATACTCTTGAAATTGTATTTCTGTACTAGATATATGCTAAAGATGATACCTAACTTCAAACGACAATAGTGATAATAAGAACTATACTTGAATATATTACAGTTGGATCATAAAGAGTTTCACAGTAAATACACAGAGAGGTTGGGCCCTGAGTGGTCGAGTGGTCTAAAACGCTGTCCGTTACGGATCACTGCCATCTCACCTCTGCGTGAATTCGAGTCTAAGATTCGGCGTATGTGGATATGTAAGAAAGCTTGTCAGTAGCTTCTCGTGGGTCGGTGGTTCTTTCCGCAGATTTCTCGGTGTCTTCCTCCACCATTAATACTGGCTGCCATGTATGCCTATCGTGTGCTGAAAAATGGCGTTAAGCCCCAGAACAACAAGAACAACAACAACATAAATGCAGAGTTCAATGTGAAATTTACTTCCTGATTGTATGCAATACATGTTAATCTAAAGATTCAAATGTTGTAGCCACACTTTGTCTTCTTTATTTTTGTATTTCTGTTTGTTTAAGGTACTCTAATTTAACTACTACAAGTACACTGATATTACTAAGTATTCATCGCTATACCTTTCGCTGTAATTGGCAAATCTCTGGAACCGAGAGAACAATGCCTTCTAATTAGCAATATATTTTCTTGCGAAAATTTTACATGAGAGACATATTTAGACGATATTAAAATTTTCACTCAGATCAACGAAGTAATACATATAAAATGCAAATAATTTATTTGACGTTGGTTTCATACATATATTAAGTCATACTAAGTGACTAACCATTAGGGCCGCATGCATATTCAGAGTTGCCGAAATTGAGTAGCATTTATGAATATTTACTTTGTGTCTCGGGGAAAAATGGGTAGCCGTTAAGTCTATATCAAAATGCAAAGTATACCAATTGATTCAAATCTGCTGTTTTCTCAGTTTTTGTGGTTCCTATCCCTGTCTGTATGTCTGTCTGTCTGTCTCTGGTAGTTGTTAATAATTTTATATGTAAATACCAATAGTAATTTCTCCAGTTAGCACAATTACACTTCGTTGGATTTGTATGTGTGTAATGCTTTCCTTTCTTCTTAAACAAAAGACGTTGATGTGTATATATATATATATATATATATATATATATATATATATATATATATATATATAGATATATATATATATATATATATATATATATATATATATATATATATATATATATATGAATGAGTGATTATAGTAGGCAGAATTAATAATTTAATAAAATAATACTATCATACAGGTTAGAGAGTTTTAATTCGTACTCTACGGAATTTCGAACCCAGGTCCGCGAGTAAATGGTACCCATCGCCTTTCCTGCCGTAGAGAACGAATTAAAATTCTCTAACCTGTATGATAGTATTATTTTATTAAATTATTAATTATGCGTACTATTATCACACATTCTTCTATAGAATCCAGGGATAGCACTTTCTGTTCTATTTGGTATAGATTTATAATTCTTTTTAATAAAAGTCCTATATACCTTGATTTCTTTAATAGGAATGGGGAACGAATTTGCAAATATATGAAAATCACTAGGTCGTCAAGCTACACCTGCTGCACACGAGTTCATATAACACCGATTCAGTGTCATCATATTTTGGCGATGAGTTCTTAGTCGTGACGGGATATGGGCTGGTGTGTGCCGTTTACTCGCGGGCAATGTCAGCCCTTTTTAAGTGGAATTGATTATGGTATTAAATAAAAACATTAAATCTATAACGTAATTTTGGCCGAGCCGTCTCCGATAAAGTTAACAAACGTTCCGAATCGGTGCCTTCACTAGCAAAACTTTCATTTAGATAAAAAAAAAATTGAAATATTTCTGGCATATCGATTATACGCATCTTTTAAACAAAATATAGTATTGACGTTCGCTATATCCCTCGAATGTTGAAATAATTATATTTAAGAGTCGAGGTTTATCTCCCTCTTAAGACTAGTGAAGATTTAGACCAGACAAACATAGACGCTCTCTATAGTCAAATGCCATCCTTTGCCTGCGTGCAAAACTCGTCAGTTATTTTGCGATAATGTTAGTAGCAAAGAGCATTTGTTCTAAGCATGTTGCGTAGATCACCTATCAGTAGTACTGTGGTTCGGTTGGTTCACGGAGATGAAACTATTTTTTTTTTCTATAAATAAGGAAGAAGTTGTGATCTTTTGAGGATGTTCTAAAAAAAGCAGATGCAATATGATGTGCGAACAGAGAGAGAGAGAGAGAGAGAGAGAGAGAGAGAGAGAGAGAGAGAGAGAGAGAGAGAGAGAGAGAGAGAGAGAGAGAGAGAGAGAGAGAGAGAGAGAGAGAGAGAGAGAATTACATGTTATGTTAATCACCTCCCGAATATAACGACTCTAAAGATGAAATGTACCATTTCATTAGCATATAATATTTTAAAAACATATTTCATTTTAAAAATAATATTATCACATGCAACAATTTTCCGTTAAATGAAACATTTAAAATCAGAAAAGTATCAAAACACAAGCTGCTCTTTTACTACGTAGAGGAAAAAGAACCACACAATAACCTAAATAACAACGAACACCAATTGCAAATAATATTTTTTAATTATTGTGATTTCAAAACTATAATTGTTCTGGAGGTTGGAACCATGGAAAGGGAATCCGTAACAAAGGTGGCCACAGAGTTCACAATATGTATTGACACGCAAGCGTATCAAAATAGACAAACACATTCCATAACACTTTTTTTCGAAGCCTCAATTCATTCCACAAGATATATAAGCGATATGTCTTTAACGACATATTTTTCATATTGCTGATATATGCATTGTTTTATCCCTGATCTTGATTCTCATCTGTTTACTAAATCTTCGTAATATCTGGTAAAGATTCATTCTTAAATATTTTGATTCCATGTTTTCAAAATGTTTTATAGTTTTCCTGAATGTCTCTTTTAATCTGCAACTGTACAAAATAGATTTGTAATCTTTATATCAGTTTCCTAACCATTATTTCCACTCTATGGACTTTACATTTGTTACTAATCGAACTTTATTTGTTATCATTATTTGGTACTATTGTTACTAATTTGTTAAGGAAGTTTTTCACACATTTCTTGACAAACAGAAGCGAGTCATATCCAAACAAATTATATTGTGGCAAA
Organism: Potamilus streckersoni; assembly: GCA_016746295.1. Classification (NCBI taxonomy): domain Eukaryota; kingdom Metazoa; phylum Mollusca; class Bivalvia; order Unionida; family Unionidae; genus Potamilus; species Potamilus streckersoni. The sequence goes on along the minus strand of JAEAOA010000318.1, from coordinate 568,409 downwards.
TACAACTACATCTTATTATTTTTAATATGATTATTTGAGTGAATCAGCGAGGTGGAGTATTTCTAAATCTTTATTTTCCAGTCTCGATTAAACTACTACGTCAAGGATTATGTCAACAGTATTATGATCTAAAGTGTTATGGCTTTGAAGCTGTGAACGATTTAATTAAATAAAGTAAGATTTTCTCGATTTTGATAATAATTATGTAGACAATGCTTTATCTTATCGTTTATTATTTAATTCACGCATTTTCATATATTTTAGTACTCTCTCTCTCTCACTCTCTTATTCTATATGCAAAGTGTTTTTGTGCTTACCTAAGTTGGATCACCTATTGCCCAGCACCTTCTTATAGAACTGACCGTGTTTCAAATAAAGTAACACATACACAGACTTATTCGTGTATTTTACCATTCGGTTGGGAAGGCTGCGCATATAGGTATATGAATAACTAAGATAGAAAGATGTTAAAACCATCGTGTCAACAGATATAAACACCATTTCAACTCGCCGAATATTAATACTTTTGTGAGAAAACGACGATAAAATTAGCGTCGTCGAAGCACACAAACAAAATTTTTGTGAGACACCCACAATACATGCATGTATAAGATTAAAACATAACTAATTTTAAATCTCTAAAACGCATACTCGGTTCATACGTAGCTTATCCGGTTACGAAAGCCGTTTGACAATCAATATGTTAACTACACAAATTCAGGCAAATGGGCAATAAAAATTCCAAAACAATGATGTAAAATATGTTCTATTTAGCAAAGGTTGTATAGTTGATAGGTTACGTAAATGCGGAATGAGAAGGACAAATAGATTGTCTAGACGCATACTTGAATGTATGAAACAACTGCCAAACAGATAAGAGCTGAAAATGTTTACAGAAGACGCCTAACCATGCCCGTATATCAATAAAATTAAAGGAATTGCCAAAACAGATGTACTACAAAAAGCAAACTTTTTAATTCTTTATTAAGTCTCAAATATATGATGCAGTATAGTTAACAGTATGTTTGGGGTATCAAAAAAGTTTTTCGATCTTCAAACACCGAAGATCTACATAAGTATTTTGTCATGAAGAATAGTTTGATACTATGTGACAGTTTTCGATAGCGTTAGAAACACTGATGCACATAAGTATAGTGCTCACTATTAGCGTGTACCATTGCTAGGTTACAATGCTAATTTAAGGATATCATGAGACGAGCTTGAATATCGTAAGAGACTTTGACGTACTTATTGATAATTAGAATGATATCAGATATATACGATGAAGCAGATCACACTTTCTACTTGAACAATGATAGTGAAAACACTTGATGAAGGTCATTTTCTTTATGTACAACGGATACAGATGGACCATTAACCAATATCTGCCCGTGGATGGGTTATGTAAAACAAAATTAAACGGAATAAAGAAGCTATGTTCAAAATATCAGATGGATTAGATTCTAGTTGCATCTATTTGGTTTGATCAGCATACTTAGTTAAATATTTTTTTATTATCACAAGGTAATAAAACTCTTCCTGGTCTTTACACGACTGTACAATGTTTATTTGGTGAGTTTTGCTGAAAATTTCAAAGGTTTCTTTATACTAAGCAAATAAAGATATAAAAACAATTTATGAAAGAAATCTATATATTTCATCAAAAAGAAATGAACTTTAGATTTACACATAGTTCTTACTATTTATAATGCAAACTATCAGTAAAGGAATATATATATATATATATATATATATATATATATATATATATATATATATATATATATATATATATATATATATATATATATATATATATATATATATATATATATATATATAAAGAATTCTTATCTTCTTCTGATCTATGTTATGTTATATATATATATATATATATATATATATATATATATATATATATATATATATGTATATATATATAAGGTAAGATAGATCAGAAGAAGATAAGAATTCTTTATTTAAGACTACATAGTAGATAGTAAATTCAAATAGATATAAAGTAAAGCATTTTAAACATCAGAGATCATTGACTTACTATGCACATGTTTGCAGGCACAGCATCTTAGAGTCTAGTGGTGTTTTAATATTTCTATGACGTACATATAAATTATTTAGCTCAATTACTAATAATTTCTGGATTACATTTATCTGATCGTAATTCTCATTTTATCGTTCATAATATACAGTTCACTCCTGTTTGTACTAAAATAAATTTGTACGTAACAAAGATTTTGTAGTCATTAAACTTGGAAAATTCTTACTTCCATTTAACATAGAGATATCTTTTACTAGTATTCTACCAAAATACTTTACTTCTGCCTTGTCAGCATATCCTTTAACCTTCTTAAGATACTCAATACATGTATACTTGATACAGTAATGCGATGTACAGATGTATTTGACTCTTGTTGCAACTTTTCTTGCTTAGGGGAGTTTTAGTTTTATATGTATTTTACGGCAACAATTTAGTTATGGCTATATGTTAAAACAGTCTGCTGCCATAATTAAACTATTTTGTTGTATATAATTCGTGCCTAATGCAAAGGTATAGAGACCAACCATATTCTGAAGAAACATTTATCCTCTTCCAGGTGAAAACCATGCGTATATATATATATATATATATATATATATATATATATATATATATATATATATATATATATATATATATATATATATATATATATATATATCTGTAGTATTAATCAAATGCTCAGAACACGTTTTAAAATCTGTTTAAAGATATTATCTCCGACATAAAATAGACACTTTTCCTCTTCTGGTACAGCTAGCAAAATAATACTGTATATACAGTTGTTATTTAACATGGATACTTCTTCCATTTAGCCCAAATTATCATGCTAGTCAAATCTCTCTATTCTAATCACGGGGATTACAAAAAGCATTTCATGTTAGATTAATGACGGATGTTTTGAAGGTAATATATAGTGTCGAAAATAGCTCAACCTATCCGTCATCAGTATCGAATAGTTTTAGGATTGATGGAGACTTCTCCTAATATACTTATATACAAAGAATATAAATTCAGAACCAGTCTTCGAATGTATAGAGTCATAATATGCAAGGTACATTACATTGACAATGCCAATATTCTCCTGACTTTACATAATGAAAACAGAATCAAAATGTTGATGATTTTCAATGTACACTCAGCCATTGGTTTTAATTTCTCGCCACACTACTTTTTTGTATTATAAATTTCTTTTCTAGTAATTCATTCTTTACCCAAATTCTTTTCAGGCCTTATTCAAACCATATATGAGCTTTTATTATATCTTCTGTTTTCGTTTAAGATTTGCTTTCATTTTATCAGTGCTTGCAGTTAATAAAGTCTTCGTTTCGTCTATTTCAGTTTTAAGCACATGTATTTCCGTTTCAAACGTCCATTACTCTTATTAGTTATTTTTCTAAAACATTTAATTCACTGGTTATCTCTTGTTCAATAGTTGCAACTGTTGTGTACTGCTATAAATCTCGTATGATGTTCCCTCGTAAGTCTGCAATCACCGAATAAAAGTAGATAAATTAAAAATTTTGTCAGTAGAATTCATATGCACATTGCATCATCTTTATGTTGTCATGAATCTCCTTTTGTGGTCTTGAGATTGTATTAGTGCTCACATTACCACAGCATAATAGATCATGCATAAATGTTATTCAGAGGTTTTTAGTTATGTTTTAGACACTCAACGTCTATACGATCTTCACTGTCACATTGACAGTCTTTCTCTTGAACCTTTGTATGTGTATCTCAAAATTGCAAATAACATCAGTGGTTATAACAGTCCTGGCTTCATTGTTGTCAGTAATATAGGGTGAATATTCTGCTTTGAGTTCATCGGTTAACATTTAAATACTAAACTACACAATCTATCCCTTGCAACGATGCCGATATATATTCCAATCATATTGTGAATTAAATTGCTGAGATTGTCTTTTTTATTAATTAAGGCATGACCCTTAACACAATTCTCAAGTAGTATATTATAAATGTAAGCAGCCAAGAGTTTGTTTGTTCAACTTATAACTATTTTTAACAGTTGTTCATCTTATATACATTGACGTAAGTTTGATGTTGTTCATTCTGTGTACATAAACAAAATCTTTATATTGTTTTGCTTTCTTCTCACCTCCCACATGATGATAAGATTTATTTTCCCTATAACGGCCTGCAAAACATGTCTTTTGTAATTTGTTCCTTCTTGCAAGAAAAGTGGAAAAGTGTTTTGTTTTGTTTGCATTGTTTCCTTTAAGTCTTGACTCACTTTGTTTCTATATGTATTTTTTTATTCCTTGCACCTATTATATAATCTCATTATGGCTGAATTAATTGTCATGCACTACTTTCCTTATCATGCCGTTGTTAATGCACGACTTTCTAATCTCAGAAGCTACTATTACCTTCTGTTTGAAATCATTGTGTATAGCGAAACATTGAAAGCATTGTGTATAGCAAAGTAGTAAATGCATTTTGTATTGCAATACACTGAAAGCATTCTGTATAGCAAAGCAGTGAAGAATTTGTATAGCAAAGCAGTGAAAAACGTTATGTAAAGCAAAGCAGTGAAAATGTTATGTATAGTAAAAAAGTGGAAGCATTGTTTATAGCAAATCAGTAAAAACAATGCGTATAACAAAGAAGTGATGACAGTTTTTTTAGCAGTTTTGTTTGAAACTATTTGCAACATCCCAATAATATGGTAGTCTACCCGCCACAAGCGGAAAAAAGGAACTACACTGGTATTTATTCCTGCAGCGTATAATACAGCTGATGTTATTTCATACCAAAGTACAATGCAGTTGTGCTAGTCTCCATCAAAACTCCAAGACTAGAAATGAAAAAGACATATTTGACTTTTACAAAAATAGCGTTTACTGCAAACCTAACAAAATGAGCATAAACATTAACTAGTTACAAATGAAAGAAGAATAGAGATCATAGTCAGAAAGTCAACATATATCACTATAGACAAAACCTTACCACAACGGTGATAATTTCAGAATAATTTACAACCAGGATTATTGTTTCCAAAATAAGCTAAACAAACATAAATATCAACGAGAATGTTACATATGGTGTATGTTCGGTCAACTGGATTCTGTCAGAGGTGTGTAAACTTCATTAAACCTGAAAGCATTTGTGAAGATTAATTCAAAATTGGTTATGTTATAGAATGTTCAGCATTTAATAAATTCCATGAAGGTCAACGAAGAACATGTCTTATCTCATTGATCTAACACCATATACATGAATGAAAATGAAAACAGATCAAGAGAATATAATATCTTTTTAAGGAAACAACTGAAACATATAGAAAAAAGTTGGGGTTGTTGCTATTTGTGTCTTAGATACATTCCATTTAGTTTTTCCAGAGTTGAATGTTGTCAGTTTGTCTTTTGATGCAAGGTTTACTACAACAATAATCGATGTTGGCTGACGGTGATGATTATAAAGTTATGGAAATTAAATATGCTTTATATGAAGATGAAGGTGATATAATACAAAACGATAGATTCAACTTAATAATAATGCAAATGTTGCTAGCCTGAAAGCAGATTTAGCAAATGGAGAACCTGATCCTATTGCTTCTGTAAAGAGAAGATAGATGTGTAGAGGGAGTAGATACGTCGGTAACACAAACTAAATGTCCAACAGAATTTCCTGAATAATTAAGGATACCAATGAAAGTCCCCGAGAACACAGAGTAGCAAATACTAAATAGGAATATGTCAGTGCCTTTCTTAATATCTCTCAGTATATCCATCGGTGTCTCTTTTAGTATTTCCAGTGTATATGTTAGTGCCTCTCTTAGTATCTCTCAGTGTATCTATCATTGCCTATCAGTATGTCTCAGCGTGTATGTCAGTGCCTCTCTTTATCAGACCCCTTTAAGCCAACATTGTTGGGACTTGCAGTGCTTCCCACTGAATCACCTGGTGTATCTTTCAGTACCTCTCTTAGTATTTCTCAGTGTATATTTCTGTTCCTCTCTTTGTATCTTAGAGTGTATATTTTGTTTTATCTTTTAGTGCTTCTATTAGTATCTACAACCATATTATTCTGTTTAGATACAATGTGAACTTAACTCACGCTGATATAAGTGTAAATGTGATGGTGTAGCATTCTTTCCATTATTTAATCTCAGCTTTATACACGGTGCGTCTATTAAACGGGTTGATTTGTTAAAAAATTACATTTACATTTTGTTATTGAAAAGGGGAAACCGATGCTTGCTATGAATGATCCGCATATAAAACAGTGCTGGTCTCTAGTATCTCGATACAGATTTCAATATTATTAAAAATGTCAACTTGAGAGAAGAACTTACATTTCCTTCTTTCCAACTTCAATAAACTTCGAGTGCATAAAACGCAACTACGAGCAATACCGTAGACTCTCAGAATGATAGCTTCAAGCAAAAAAAACCGCAAACCTTAAAGGGGACAAACATGCGAAACTGAAATCTGAAATTTGCGCAAACTTCGTATAAAATTTGAAATATATATATATATATAATATATATATATATATATATATATATATATATATATATATATATATATATTATATATATATATATATATATATATATATATATATATATATATATATATATATACACACACACACACACACACACACATATATATATATATATATATATATATATATATATATATATATATATATATATATATATATTACATCAGTGTATGCCTTGAGTTATCAAATACCCACTATAACAAGGAGAGATAGATAGGCTACTCATATACTGTCAACTGTAATATGTTTGCATCATTTAAACACTTGGGAAACAAATCTCCATGAAAAAGAAATGCTTATTATCTAAAGCTTTCTCTTTTTCTGTATAGCTCTGCTCCCTGAAAGAGGTCGACAACGACTAGCCGGCGTGCTTCCCGTCTTCTGTCTTGTTGTCATAGCAGAAAAATAACAAAAAAGAGTCGGCACTGGATCAGACTTCATACACTAACTTTTTGGCTCAAACCCAATAGTTGGCACGAGTCTCGGGTTTTTTGAAAAACTTTCATGCTCGAAATGTCTTGGTCATACATTCCTTCTCTCTTTAATTTGATCGCCCATACAAATCACCTTTTAGGGTCCTTTGGAAATGTGAAAAAATAATATGTGTCCGGAACTGCTATTATTCACACAATTTAGAGCTGCGCATTGAACCATCTTGTTTCTATTTGACACTGAATATGAATATGCCTGTTATACGGGAATCGTCTCAAATGACGTCACATCCTGCTTGTATGAAAGGAAAGGGAGATAACAGCTTGGGGGGTGTAGTTTTTTTTCTATTTGATCACGAAATTCAGCACCGTATTTATTATTAAATGTTTGTGCAAATACAATAGATGCAAAGAAAAAAAATAGGATAGATTATATACACAAACTACTACATATCCTTCTATTTACAATAAAATTGTGCAGGTCCTGGTTTTTGTCTCCATTAAAATATTTTATTTTCTAATGATAAAACGTGAGGTGGTAATACGAATATGTTAATAATAATAATAATAATAATAATAATAATAATAATAATAATAATAATAATAATAATAATAATAATAATAATAATAGCATTTTCCAATTACAGCGTGCATCTATTTTTGTTTGTAATGTGCTTTTTCCTAAGACTCTTGGGCTGGGAACTTGGCCCTGGCTCATTCCTTAGAAATAGTTAAGATTTACTCCATATGTATTCATTTAATGAGCACGATGAGATACATCCTCAGAAATCGAGGCATATTAGAGGACTTACCCTTGGCTCATAATTTGGAAACTCTACTGATTCCCATAAGCATAGATACACTAACATGAAATGGAAAGAAAATTACACATTTACAGTGTCTCAACACTGACCGCTAGGTCACACCTCTACTGGCATATGCTGAAAGCGTGATAACCTCATATACACAGAGTTCATGAACATTTTTCGAAAAAAGGGACTTTTCCCTAAGAATGTCCTTGATATGTAAGCTAAAAACTTGCCAACTGCATTAGAAGTTGTGGACCAGTGTACAATTTCATCATCATAACTACAGGCGTTTAAAATGACAGCATTGACTAAAATTATCCCTTGTTTTCGATAATGGCCTTTAATGGCAGGGGTTATAACTGTGAATATACAAGGCACTATTATGTCCAGATACACAACAGGCTAACGTTTCATGAAAAGATCTTTAATGGTTCAAATGATTTACCTGTACATTGTACGGGTCATTGAGTTAAATAGTTTTCTGAATGTTACCTTAAACTTGAGACTGAGGTAGTGGTTATGCTATATGAATGACTCTATAGTGATGACATATAACTAATTAAAAGTTTCATTAAAATAT
>JAEAOA010000318.1:492500-557500 GCA_016746295.1 Potamilus streckersoni | reverse complement strand
ATGTATGTATGTATGTATGTATGTATGTATGTATGTATGTATGTATGTATGTATGTATGTATGTATGTATGTATGTATGTATGTATGTATGTGTGTATGTGTGTGTATGTATGCATGCATGTATGTATGTATGTATGTATGTATGTATGTATGTATGTATGTATGTATGTATGTATGTATGTATGTATGTATGTATGTATGTATGTATGTATGTATGTATGTATGTATGTATGTATGTATGCATGCATGTATTAGGTAGGTATGTATGTATGTATGTATGTATGTATGTATGTATGTATGTATGTATGTATGTATGTATGTATGTATGTATGTATGTATGTATGCATGCATGTATTAGGTATGTATGTATGTATGTATGTATGTATGTATGTATGTATGTATGTATGTATGTATGTATGTATGTATGTATGTATGTATGTATGTATGTATGTATGTATGTATGTATGTATGTATGCATGCATGCATGCATGCATGCATGCATGCATGCATGTATGTATGTATGTATGTATGTATGTATGTATGTATGTATGTATTGATGAATCATTTCATCGGAGATAAAGAAGACAAAGTTAAATGTAATATTATTCAACAATAGAGTGCTTGTAGCGACCATTGCCATTTCATCTCTGTCCACGTGGGTTCGAGTTTCTATGGCTAACTTTGGATACCACCCCACCACACCCATACCCATGTTGTGAAAATCATAGCCATAATAAGATACAAGTAATCATCAATGGGCTCATCCATTATATAGTGTAACAAAAACTATAGAGTGCAATGGAAAACCAGTGTCAAAATTTGTAGGTTTAAGGTCTAAATTGTTTTCATTTATTATGAATGATAAAGAAAATAATGTAAAAAAATAAACTGAGTCGTGGTGTACACAAAATATTATTTGAGAAAGTAGTGATAAGACACTTTATGATAAAAAATTGTTAATCATCACATGAGTTTACACTGTCTTAGTTAGACAAGCATGTCACCTTTAGATACAAAAATGTACATTAGAAAAGATGGCAAAAAGTATGCATTTAGAAATAATATAATATATTGACTACCTGGTTTTCGAGTATTCTTGTAGGCATTATATTTGACTTATAATAAGTAGAGGAAGTTTAATCTGTGTAAATTTATGTTGCCATCAAAGATTCATTTTCCTTCTGATTCGAGAAAGAGTAATCTACATAATTCAACAGGAATTACGACTTAAAACCTAAAGTAATATTTTGTGAACATTTTAAAGTATTATTATTAATAATATTTTAGTACTTATATAAAAATTAAAATAATGCTGAAAACTTAATTTGTGCGCTAGTTTTGTGTCATTGGCGAGATGAGTAAATTATATTGTAATTATCCACGAAATTAACGTGAAAACATCAACATATACTGTCGTAGTATTTTGCTACCATTGTCACTTCGTAATATCATTTTGAGGCGTGATGCCACCATATTAAGTATAGGCAAGCTCTAATTTTAGAGGAAGAAATCCTAAAATAGTGCTTAGTTTACGTTGTTAAGTAATCGTCAGCATTGTTACTTTGAACACACAAGCTTTCTATCACGAGTTGTCTACAATTTGAATAAAAACTAATTAGAATGTGTGTGGATGAATGATGAGTAGCATTTAGTCTACTGCTATTTCTTTTGTCGGTTAGTAACCCATTTTTTTTAAGGAAACAAACACGACAATTGGCCATTTAGCTGATCGAAGTGGATGACACTCTTTTCGGGGTGCTTACGACAAGTCCCGAAGGTCGAGCTGATGAAGTACCACAATATTTTATATCGTCTATTTAAACGTCCATGAACAATATCGAGATCTGTCCGTAATCGCGATCTGTACATGTCGACAGAATATTGGTTATATATGCGTGCATATTGCATGTCTTATTTACTTGTCTATGAAAGATTTTTTCTTGTTACATTGAAGGTGGAGGGAGGAATGTATCACATGCTCAAAGTTTTTGTCTCCTAAATTCTTTAAAAATATATAAGCCATTTAATAAGTTAACCCTATCGGTTAGAAGAGTCTTTCATAGTCTCTCTCTTTGCAGCTTGAATTAAATTTTTCTTACGACTTATTTCGATTCTATAAAACAAACTTCCTGGTCATTATGGATATTAATAGGATTCAATGCTCTTGCTAAGAACAAAAGTCTTCTACGTCTTCTAACTTATCTCAGAATAAAGCAATTGCGTAAAGCGTATCCTGCACAGTTCCCTAACCATTTTCCATCGCCTGTGAAGATTAATTGCGGAGAGTCAGACATAATCAGCCATAATTGCTTACCTTTCATTAAAATTATCTTCACTTGTTGGCATATCGTTTTCATTGATCAACTGATGATCCGATACGAGACAAAAATACACATGTGCTCTGCTCCGAGCGGGTGGAAAGAACGCGTTTGAAACAGTTTTGTAATGTCGAAGCTGCAAGGCCCAAGAATATGTTCATACGCAGTAACAAACGTGTTCTTTCTTCCGACTCGGAAGAAAACGCTTGTGTGGGTTTGTATTTATTACATATCCCGTTTTTATTCAAACATTGTTACATTTATTTAACGTATACCATTAAACAATTAATTATACATTTGTCCTTTTATGAAAGATCCCTCATGTACACAAGAAGGGCTTGGCCGAGATATATACTGTGCATTTGCATCAACAGTTTCTGTGCAGTGCAGATTAAGATTTCCTCTTTAGCTTTGAGTTTTTGTACATGTTGTATGGGACATATGAATGGATTGAGTCTTCAGTCATTCACAAGTGGATTTAAGTGGCCTTTTCTCCTTTCTTCTGAAATGTAATATAGGTTTTGGATCTGTAAGAGACCATTTGTTCTTAAAGTCTATGTATTGATTAGACATTCTACTTCCAAGCAAATGTCAGAGAAAATTCCACAGACTAACTTCAATTCCATATATTTAATTGTATACAGAAATCTTATTCATTTACGATACATTCAAAAGCTCTCTGTTCATAATTTTGTTTGATAAGAAGAAATTATTGATGCATTAAACTTAGTGATAATTATAAGCATATACCCATTTTTAAGACATCGAAGATTTTGTCTCTTTTTAAAACACCGACTTTTGGTCTGGATATTCGTTTGTATACATTTTAACAGGAGAATTCTAAACAATATTGAAATTGTACTGTTGTCTTCTCTTTATTCTACTTACAGTTCTCTCCATCTGTCACAGTGATGAAAAAGTCTCAAAAACATTGTAACAAAATGTAATTGGCTTGAAACAGTCAATACAGCTGGTGTTCACTATGATACGTCTACCTTTGTTTGAAACTTTTGTCAGTTTAATACTTTGATTTACAAACTTTTGATTCCTCGTTAATTATAATAGACAAATTTTAAGTCTGTTCACTTAAACTTGCTCCTTAAAAATAATTCTGCAGACAGTGTTTTTGAAAATAAGCTGAAAAGGATTGTAGCTAAGTTTGGTATTTTAGAGTCATATTTTTTTCTGGAGTTTTAAACATTTCAATACAAGATTACGTCGGCAGAGTATTTTCTATTTGTCGTTTTTGATATCACGTTGCATACCAGCTTCATCTGCGAATTCATTGTCAAACATTCTGTCCAAAATATTGTCTACCTCAACTAAGTCTAATTTTTGAGTCTAGATACTGTGAAATGCACATAAACGTCTCGTGGCTACTTACGTTACTCTCACGTTATCACCAACGGCTAAGCGGTCATTTTCACCCAGTATTACTTCCTTTCTTAAAATTACACACCTGATATTTTTGAAAAAATTAAAATTTATAACAAATAATTTCCGATATTTTATCAGTGGATTATTATTGAATATTGCAAGCTGTAAAAGTAGTTCCAGTCTGGGTGTTCGATACGGAATGAGGAATCACAGACTGATCACTTATATCGAACACCATCTCAATTGGTACACAATAAAGAGAACATTAATAGTTTACGTAAAGGCATTTGCCCAGTAAAAATTTAAACAGCAGCAAATGTCCCATTTTCAAATTGCGTTCACAAAAAGTCAAAATTAGAGAACTTATAAATAATTTATTAACATTGACACATATAATCGATAGAACATTAAATGAACTTGATGTACCATAAAGCATTCTGAGTTTGAGCTAAATGTTTTTAACGAAGTAAATGATTGAAAAAGGCGCGATCTAGTATTGTAGGTATTCAAGCACAAAACTTAAACTCGAGGTCAGAAGGCAAAAAATGTCAGGTGTTTGTAAGTTCTAATTTATAAAAGTAAAGAATTTCTGTATCTCAATAAATTTATTTTAACCAAGTCTAAATTATACATTTATCCTCCAAGAAGGATTGCAAGTAGACGCTACATATATAATTTTGGAGTTTTGAGCTTACCCGTTGAGCTTAGTATTTGTTAATATAGAATCAGGGATGTAAATGTTTTATAAATCAAACCCGGTAAGAGAATGATAGCAATAACGGTAATGACTAAATACACTGTAGGTTATATGAAATATTTATCATAAGCAAAATCAAATACAGTAAATGTCCAAAACTCAAATTGCAATAAGTATATATATCGGCATCAATTCAACTATATATTCATCTCTGGTCTACAGTCTTCTTAAAATTGTATGCATTAAGATAACCGGTGAAGCCTGGTACACGGTGTTAACACGCAGTGCCTTTGTTTCTCTACGAAGAGTTGGCTGCTTCAGATTCATCATAACGAACCAGGTCCAGGTGTCTGAAAAAATACTACGATTGTCTACGATTAGTTGTCACTTTGACGTATTTATTATGATCCTTGGAACCTTTATATTGGGCAGAAAATTCTATTCACTTGTACATAACACACACACACACTATATATATATATATATATATATATATATATATATATATATATATATATATATATATATATATATATATATATATATATATATATATGTGTGTGTGTGTGTGTGTGTGTGTGGGTGTGTGTGTGTATATTCATCCATAAAATCAACTAAAGCTGATGCATTTTCGCTTGTCGGCTAACGGAGGAAATGAAGCTATATTCATATGTGCCTGACGTGCGTTGTATGTTCCGTCTTGCATCGTATATAATCCTTCAGACGTCCATGTATGTACATTAATTTCAGTTTCTAAAACTATGCAGCAACATCTTTAAGCATGAACTAATAGCGTTGTCTGTCATCGACATTTCTGCAATTTCTAAACACTTGTAAGTATGAATAGATGACTGACATAAGCATCTATGTAAGCCTGTTGACTGATCTCAGGATAATTGTGGTCTCTTGTTGCCATCACACACACACACACACACGCATGCACACACACATACATACATATACACACACCTACATACCTACATACCTACATACATACATACATACATACATACATACATACATACATACATACATACATACATACATACATAATATGTATAAAATATTGTGAAAATATTTGTAGATTTTTTTGTCAAGCGGAAATGTACTTATAGAGCAAGACACAAAAGACTTACATGCATTCCTTGTTGCACATATTTCAGAGCGTATTCTGTCTTAACCGCAGAGAGGATGGTAGAAGTATGTGCTAATCCAGTGAGCGATCTAGTCGCCTTTACAGCAGGGTCAGCTTTCTTGCATTTTTCCAAGTGGGATAGCTTTGTTCCTCTGAAATGCAGGCAACACAGATATTTGCAGGATGTTGGATGAAGATTAAATTAAATCGAGTTTCATTGATTCGTATGGCATTACACAATAGTGGTTGTTGTATTTAACCTTGGCTAGTTTGAACTATTGATTTCGTTTTATCTACTACTGGACCCGAAAGGTGCCTGAATGGAAAACTCCGATTACCTCAAATTTTCTGGCCGCGGATATGACCATAGCCAGGATCGTTATAGAATAACTTATCGGCGTATTATCACAATACAGGCGACGAAGATGTCCACTATCCTGAAGCAATTTTTAGCTGTAGTGCTAAGTGAAGTATAAAATCGCATTCTTTCTTGCTATCCGTTTTAGGTGAAAAAATTGTTTTATATATTAAATGTAAATTGGAACATTGTATTGCCAGTCGTCGAATGGCACAATCAAGACGTTTCTATCTAAAATAAATTTCATTTCATGCCCATTTCAGGCGATAAAAATGTCATATTGTTGTTACCTTCGAGGAAGAATTTCGAATGATTGCTTACATTTGACTATGAATGATATTTTATCGAAAAATATGGAGTAAAAGAAATTAAATGGGAAAATTTTATCCTGCCCATCCATAGCGATGAAGAATTCAAGCTAACATTCGAATATTTAACATCATTACCCTTTTTGAGATCACCTTATTTTTTTTATTTTAATTTGGATGAAACACAGCATTCATAGGAGATTACAGCAAACATGATTAGAGAATCCAAGCAAATAATGTTACTACTGGCCCCCTTCGCAGTGTTTTGCCAGTGGGTAAGAAGATATTTCATTTCATTGTGACAACCAAAGGAAGAAAGTCTTAGGTGCTTTTTTTTGCCATCGAACTAACATCCTTTCAATAGTATAATGGATTTACTTTTTGCGCATTGTATTAACACACGAATTGGGAAAAAGAATAACATAAAACATTCTAAAGGAATTATAAAAAATATTGATTGCGTATTGAAATCCTATTTGGAGATATTAGAAATTGCATACTCGTTTTGAAAAAAATAGCATTCTCATAAGACTTATCAAAAATAAATTTAATTTCGCTTACGTGCACTTGAGAGTACATTCGTTAACGTAAGTGTGACCGTCAGTGCCACACACGGGATTGTATTCCATGGTACAGATACAGACGTTGTCATCTGATCGCACCGTGTTGCACTCTCCTTCATGATCCAACTCAACACCACTGAAAAGAAATATATTAGTTAGGTTAAGAAATGACATCATAATAGCTGTGATTCCTTTTTCCAGTGACCATTGCGACTGAAAAGTTTTGCGTAAAGAAATAATTTCAACGGCAGAAAGAAGAACAATGTAAAACGATAATTTCTGAAGGATATACCTCCAAAAGCATCGGTGCTGAGAGGAGCATGTTAATTGAAGATTGAAGAGATGTTCCACTTACATTGTTTTTTTATGTGTGTAGCGATTACAAAGAGAAGAAAACATTTTCACGACCTTCAAACGCACGAAAAGAAAATTGAAGATTGAAGAGATGTTCCACTTACATTGTTTTTTTATGTGTAGCGATTACATAGAGAAGAAAACATTTTCACGACCTTCAAACACACGAAAGGAATAAAGATGAATTTGA
The DNA here is from genome assembly GCA_016746295.1 of Potamilus streckersoni. Classification (NCBI taxonomy): domain Eukaryota; kingdom Metazoa; phylum Mollusca; class Bivalvia; order Unionida; family Unionidae; genus Potamilus; species Potamilus streckersoni. The sequence continues at coordinate 550,200 of JAEAOA010000318.1, read as the reverse complement.
CTGAAAGCATCAGATCATAACATACGTTCAAAATTTGTATAATTGGTTCTGATACACCATTAGATATGAGCAGCAAAACTAAAACGAACCTCAGTACAAGACACCATTTTATAACAGCTGAACAGAAATCGAATGAAAATGTACGCTCAAGTGTCCTGGTGTAAAGAGTTTAAAAGCTACAAGTGATGAAAATCCTCCAGGCAATGTAACTAATGTCAGTAAGAAAAGAAAACAAATTTTTAAATGAACTTTTCACAAAACCACTTAACAGAATTTAACCAAATTTGTCAAAGGGTACCCATATAGAAATGCCTTCGCCTTCTGTACGTATGATGTCCATCGACTGTCAGACGTGGCTTACACTACTAAGAGACATTCAGAGAAATTGATAAAAATATTGCTGAACAGAATTTGGCGAACTCTGAAAAGCATATATCCTAGCATAATGTCTTTTCATTATTGGCGATATGATACTGATATTCCATGATATTTGGATGCAGGTAAACACATCAGAAAAACTTTGAAACCATTTTGACCATATGAGTCATATGAATCAGAAGCCATATCAAGCCCTCTCGGAGCTGATATGTTTCTTATGTTAAGGTCTATACTCTAAATCTGTATGAGCACGACAATATATTTTCAGGGGCATGCAGTAATACACATCAAATAAACACAAAGGTTTCCTTCATAATATGCATGTATAGGTCGATTAAGGTCAATCTGTGAAATATTTATGTTAATATTAGCGTTAACGCCAAAATATATGATTTAGGTTAAGGTAGAGTAGGCATGGATTTCAGAAACATAGTTCACGTCCACGTATATAATATATTACAGAATGGCGTAATCGGCATTGGCTGACATTTAAGTCACACACACACACTATATATATATATATATATATATATATATATATATATATATATATATATATATATATATATATATATATATATATATATATTTAATACTTTTATCCTTCGAACTATATTGATCTCAACCGTATTGATCATTTATAAATTAAATTTTAAATCCAGCGTACATTCTATTTGCCAAATGCAGCGGTAGACGTTGGTAGTACACTGTGTCAATTGTTAGAACTTGATGGAATGAACTAGTATTTTGGAGCTCCAAATGGTCTAATGAATAAGAGAATATACCCTATTGTCTCTCTGGTGACATCTACAATGAATTGAGTTATAATTGTTATGGCTTACCAGCATTCCATTTCACATTGGTTGGGATACGTCTTTCCATCCTTTCCGCACACAGACGACCTGTTTCCAGGACATATGCAGTCACATCCATCAATGTCATTTTTAGCCGAGCATTCACCCTCATAAGCCATTGTTACACCTCTGGAGAAAAGAAAATAAAAGAAATCCAATAATCCAATCTTAGTATGTCTGTTTTATAGTGCTTTAGTTTTATATTCACGTGCGATTATCACCATGAACGTAGTATCGTATGATGCAGTGTAACAATGCAGTAAGGATCTATGTCGCGTAATTCCTTCACAATGTTGTATTAATTGCAAAGTATATTTGAATATATAACGGTTAAAAGTTATCAGATATATGCCGGAGAACATATTTATCAGTGTCTGTTTTTAGCATTACGGCAAAAGATTGTGACAGTCTCTTGAGAAACAGTTGATCATCGTCTTTTACGTTTTCTCTGTTTCTTTTTTAATCTGAAGGTGCAGGTATTGTGAGTTGACTGTCTGAATCGTCGTCGATCCAAACACTTTATCAAGATATTTGTTCCCACAGTACATCCTCAATTGTTTTAAGAGCTTATTTTAATCGATTACATTATCACAGATTGTTTGCAATGTAGAGTGAATGCGAAAAGTGGATTGGATAATCGTTTGATTCTTGTATATGATTGATATGGTATCAAAAAATGCCAATTTATTATTTGATTTCGCTTTCTTGCTCGACCTTATTTCTGTATGACCTCAATCAAGAGACACAAGTCCAAGTGAGCTCAAGTGAAATATTCCTGTCGATTCCAAAATGAAACGTATGAGTAAGGAACTCTCGTTCGTCCTTTTTGTCTTTGCAATGGGGGTACGCAAGCGTTTCCTTTCAAGATGACAGTTATGGGACGAGATGTTTAATTGGCTTTGTCATTGATTTCAAATAAAAACATACAGTGGTTTGATATTAACAGATAGTATATTCATTTTGTGTTAAGACAGGTAAATGTTAGTCCATTTTGTATAACACAGGAAGAAATGAATTACAGAAAACCTTATCTGGTACATATCACTAAAAGAATTTCAGCCAATGTTGATTTATGGTTGGAATTGTATAGCCTACCTTTGTGACATTAGAAATGGAAAGGAAGAGATATGGTTTGTACAAGTTATCAACTACTAAATATCGATTAGCTTACGTGCACTTGAGAACACATTCGTTTCCATAGGTGTGACCGTCAGTGCCACACACGGGATTGTATTCCATGGTACAGATACAGACGTTGTCATCTGAACGCACCGTGTTGCACTCTCCTTCATGATCCAACTCAACACCACTGAAAAGAAATATATTAGTTTGGTTAAGAATGACGTCAAAGCCAATAGCAATGAATACCTTTTGCAGTGGCCATTGGTACTGAAATGTTTTGCGTAAAGAAATAATTGCAACGCCAGAAAGAAGAACAATGTAAACCGATAATTTCTGAAGGATACACCTCGAAAAGCATCGGTGATGAGAGGAGCATGTTAATTGGAGGTTGAAGAGATGTTCCACTTACATTGTTTTTTTTAGGTGTGTAGCGATTACAAAGTAAAGAAAACATTTGCACGTCTTTCAAACTCACGAAAGGAATAATGATACAATTTGATGAAATCATCAAATAATAACATACGTTCAAAATGTGTATAATTGGTTCTGATACGCCATTTATAGGAGCAGGAAAAATAAAACGAACCTCAGTAGAATACACCATTTTATAACAGCTGAACAGAAATGGAATGAAACTATAAGCACAAGTGTCCTGGTGTAAAGAGTTTAAAAGCCTAAAAGTGATGCCAATCCTGCAGGCAATGTAACTACTGTCAGTAAGAAAAGAAAACAAATTTTAAAATGAACTTTTCACAAAACCACTTAACAGAATTTAACCAAATTTGTCAAAGGGTACCCATGTAAAAATGCCGTCGCCTTTTGTACGTATGATGTTCATCGACTGTCAGACGTGGCTTACATTACTAAGAGACATTCAGAGAAATTGGAAAAAAATATTGCTGAACAGAATTTGGCGAACTCTGAAAAGCATATATCCTAGCATAATGTCCTTTCATTATTGGGGATATGATACTGATATTCCATGATATTTGGATGCAGAAAAACTCATCAGAAAAACTTCGAAACCATTTTGACCATGAGTCATATGAATCAGAAGCCATATAAAGCCCTCTCGGAGCTGATTTGTTTCTTATGGTAAGGTTCATGCTCTAAATCTGTATCAGCACGACAATATATTCTCAGGGGAAAGCAGTAATAGACATCAAATAAACACAAAGGTTTCCTTCGTAATATGCATGTATAGGTCGAATTAGGTCAATCTGTAAAATATTTATGTTGATATTAGCGTTAGCTCCAAAATATATGATTTAGGTTAAGGTAGAGTAGGCATGGATTTCAGAAACATAGCTCACGTCCACGTATATAATATATTACAGAATAGCGTAATCGGCGTTGGCTAACATTAATTCACACACATAATATATATATATATATATATATATATATATATATATATATATATATATATATATATATATATATATATGGGTATAATGGTTTTATCCTTCGAACTAAATTGATCTCAATCGTATTGTTCGTTTATAAAATTGTGTTTTAAATCCAGCGTACATTCTATTTGCCAAATGCAGCGGTAGACGTCGGTAGTACACTGTGTCAAATGTTAAAACTTGATGGAATGAACTTGTTTTATGGAGCTCCAAATGATCTATTGAACTAGAGAATATACCCAAGTGTCTTTCTGGTGGCATCTACAATGAATTAAGTTATAATTGTTAGGGCTTACCAGCATTCCATTTCACATTGGTTGGAATACGTCTTTCCATCTTTTCCGCACACAGGCGACCTGTTTCCAGGACATATGCAGTCACATCCATCAATGTTATTTTTAGCCGAGCATTCACCCTCATAAGCCAATTTTACACCTCTGGAGAAAAGAAAATAAAACAAATCCAATAATCCAATCTGAGTATGTCTGATTTGTAGTGTTTTAGCTTTATATTCACGTGCGCTTATCACCATGAACGTAGTATCGTATGGTGCAGTGTAACAATGCAGTAAGGATCTATGTTGCGTAGTCCCTTCACAATGTTGTATTAATTCCAAAGTATATTTGAATATATAACGGTGAAAAGTTATCAGATTTATGTCGGAGAACATATATATCAGTGTCTGTTTTTAGCATTACAGCAAAAGATTGTGACAGTCTCTTGATTGGCAGTAGATCATCGTCTTTACGTTTTCTCTGTTTCTTTTTTAATCTAAAGTTGCAGGTATTGTGAGTTGACTGTTTGAATCGTCGTCGGTCCAAACACTTCATCAAGATATTTGTTCCCACAGTACATCCTCAATTGTTTTAAGAGCTTATTTTAATCGATTACATTATCACAGATTGTTTGCAATGTAGAGTGAATGCGAAACGCGGATTGGATAAACGTTTGATTCTTGTATATGATTGATATGGTATCAAATAATGTCAATTTATTATTTGATTTCGCTTTCTTGCTCGACCTTATTTCTGTATGACCTCAATCAAGAGACACAAGTCCTAGTGAGCTCAAGTGAAATATTCTTGTCGATTCCAAAATGAAACTTATGAGTAAGGAACTCTCGTTCGTCCTTTTTGTCTTTGCAATGGGGGTTCGCAAGCGTTTCCTTTCAAGATGACAGTTATGGGACGAGATGTTTAATTGGCTTTGTCATTGATTTCAAATAAAAACATACAGTGGTTTGATATTAACAGATAGCATATTCATTTTGTGTTAAGACAGGTAAATGTTAGTCCATTTTGTATACAACAGGAAGAAATGAATTACAGATAACCTTTTCTGGTACATCTTACTGTGAGAATTTCAGCAAATGTTGATTGATTGTTTGAATTGTATAGCCTACCTTTTGTGACATTAGAAATGGAAAGGGAAAGATATGGTTTGTACAAGTTATCAACTACTAAATATCGATTAGCTTACGTGCACTTGAGAACACATTCGTTTCCATAGGTGTGACCGTCAGTGCCACACACGGGATTGTATTCCATGGTACAGATACAGACGTTGTCATCTGAACGCACCGTGTTGCACTCTCCTTCATGATCCAACTCAATACCACTGAAAAGAAATATATTAGTTTTGTTAAGAAATGACGTCATACATAATAGCAGTGATTCCTTTTTGCAGTGACCATTAGGACTGAAAAGTTTTGCGTAAATAAATAATTTCTACGGCAGAAAGAAGAACAATGTAAAACGATAATTTCTGAAGGATACACCTCCAAAAGCATCGGTGCTGAGAGGAGCATGTTAATTGGGGACTGAAGAGATTTTCCACATATATTGTTTTTTATGTGGGTAGCGATTACAAAGAGAAGAAAACATTTTCTCGTCTTTCAAACGCACGAAAGAAATAATGATGAATTTGATTGAAATGATCAAAGCATAACATACTCAAAATTTGTATAATTGGTTCTGATACGCCATTTATATGAGCAGGAAAAATAAAACGAATCTCAGTAGAATACACCATTTTATAACAGCTGAACAGAAATGGAATGAAAATGTACGCTCAAGTGTCCTGGTGTAAAGAGTTTAAAAGCTACAAGTGATGAAAATCCTCCAGGCAATGTAACTAATGTCAGTAAGAAAAGAAAACAAATTTTTAAATGAACTTTTCACAAAACCACTTAACAGAATTTAACCAAATTTGTCAAAGGGTACCCATGTAGAAATGCCTTCGCCTTCTGTACGTATGATGTCCATCGACTGTCAGACGTGGCTTACACTACTAAGAGACATTTAGAGAAATTGATAAAAATATTGCTGAACAGAATTTGGCGAACTCTGAAAAGCATATATCCTAGCATAATGTCCTTTCATTATTGGCGATATGATACTGATATTCCATGATATTTGGATGCAGGTAAACACATCAGAAAAACTTTGAAACCATTTTGACCATGAGTCATATGAATCAGAAGCCATATAAAGCCCTCTCGGAGCTGATTTGTTTCTTATGTTAAGGTCTATACTCTAAATCTGTATGAGCACGACAATATATTTTCAGGGGCATGCAGTAATACACATCAAATAAACACAAAGGTTTCCTTCATAATATGCATGTATAGGTCGATGAAGGTCAATCTGTGAAATATTTATGTTAATATTAGCGTTAACGCCAAAATATATGATTTAGGTTAAGGTAGAGTAGGCATGGATTTCAGAAACATAGTTCACGTCCACGTATATAATATATTACAGAATGGCGTAATCGGCATTTGCTGACATTTAAGTCACACACACACTATATATATATATATATATATATATATATATATATATATATATATATATATATATATATATATATATATATATATATATATATATATAATGCTTTTATCCTTCGAACTATATTGATCTCAACCGTATTGTTCATTTATAAATTTTATTTTAAATCCAGCGTACATTCTATTTGCCAAATGCAGCGGTAGACGTCGGTAGTACACTGTGTCAATTGTTAGAACTTGATGGAATGAACTAGTATTTTGGAGCTCCAAATGGTCTATTGAATAAGAGAATATACCCTATTGTCTCTCTGGTGGCATCTACAATGAATTGAGTTATAATTGTTATGGCTTACCAGCATTCCATTTCACATTGGTTGGGATACGTCTTTCCATCCTTTCCGCACACAGACGACCTGTTTCCAGGACATATACAGTCACATCCATCAATGTCATTTTTAGCCGAGCATTCACCCTCATAAGCCATTGTTACACCTCTGGAGAAAAGAAAATAAAAGAAATCCAATAATCCAATCTTAGTATGTCTGTTTTATAGTGCTTTAGTTTTATATTCACGTGCGATTATCACCATGAACGTAGTATCGTATGATGCAGTGTAACAATGCAATAAGTATCTATGTCGCGTAGTTCCTTCACAATGTTGTATTAATTGCAAAGTATATTTGAATATATAACGGTGAAAAGTTATCAGATATATGTCGGAGTACATTTTTATCAGTGTCTGCTCTTAGCATTACGGCAAAAGATTGTGACAGTCTCATGAGAAACAGTTGATCATCGTCTTTTACGTTTTCTCTGTTTCTTTTTTAATCTGAAGGTGCAGGTATTGTGAGTTGACTGTCTGAATCGTCGTCGATCCAAACACTTTATCAAGATATTTGTTCCCACAGTACATCCTCAATTGTTTTAAGAGCTTATTTCAATCGATTACATTATCACAGATTGTTTGCAATGTAGAGTGAATGCGAAAAGTGGATTGGATAATCGTTTGATTCTTGTATATGATTGATATGGTATCAAAAATGCCAATTTATTATTTGATTTCGCTTTCTTGCTCGACCTTATTTCTGTATGACCTCAATCAAGAGACACAAGTCCAAGTGAGCTCAAGTGAAATATTCCTGTCGATTCCAAAATGAAACGTATGAGTAAGGAACTCTCGTTCGTCCTTTTTGTCTTTGCAATGGGGGTACGCAAGCGTTTCCTTTCAAGATGACAGTTATGGGACGAGATGTTTAATTGGCTTTGTCATTGATTTCAAATAAAAACATACAGTGGTTTGATATTAACAGATAGTATATTCATTTTGTGTTAAGACAGGTAAATATTAGTCCATTTTGTATAACACAGGAAGAAATGAATTACAGAAAACCTTGTCTGGTACATATCACTATAAGAATTTCAGCCAATGTTGATTTATGGTTGGAATTGTATAGCCTACCTTTGTGACATTAGAAATGGAAAGGAAGAGATATGGTTTGTACAAGTTATCAACTACTAAATATCGATTAGCTTACGTGCACTTGAGAACACATTCGTTTCCATAGGTGTGACCGTCAGTGCCACACACGGGATTGTATTCCATGGTACAGATACAGACGTTGTCATCTGAACGCACCGTGTTGCACTCTCCTTCATGATCCAACTCAACACCACTGAAAAGAAATATATTAGTTTGGTTAAGAATGACGTCAAAGCCAATAGCAATGAATACCTTTTGCAGTGGCCATTGGGACTGAAATGTTTTGCGTAAAGAAATAATTGCAACGCCAGAAAGAAGAACAATGTAAAACGATAATTTCTGAAGGATACACCTCGAAAAGCATCGGTGATGAGAGGAGCATGTTAATTGGAGATTGAAGAGATGTTTCACTTACATTGTTTTTTTTAGGCGTGTAGCGATTACAAAGAAAAGAAAACATTTGCACGTCTTTCAAACTCACGAAAGGAATAATGATAAAATTTGATTGAAATCATCAAATAATAACATACGTTCAAAATTTGTATAATTGGTTCTGATACGCCATTTATATGAGCAGGAAAAATAAAACGAACCTCCGTAGAATACACCATTTTATAACAGCTGAACAGAAATGGAATGAAACTATAAGCACAAGTGTCCTGGTGTAAAGATTTTAAAAGCCTAAAAGTGATGCCAATCCTGCAGGCAATGGAACTACTGTCAGTAAGAAAAGAAAACAAATTTTAAAATGAACTTTTCACAAAACCACTTAACAGAATTTAACCAAATTTGTCAAAGGGTACCCATGTAAAAATGCCGTCGCCTTTTGTACGTATGATGTTCATCGACTGTCAGACGTGGCTTACATTACTAAGAGACAATCAGAGAAATTGGAAAAAAATATTGCTGAACAGAATTTGGCGAACTCTGATAAGCATATATCCTAGCATAATGTCCTTTCATTATTGGGGATATGATACTGATATTCCATGATATTTGGATGCAGATAAACACATCAGAAAAATTTCGAAACCATTTTGACCATGAGTCATATGAATCAGAAGCCATATAAAGCCCTCTCGGAGCTGATTTGTTTCTTATGGTAAGGTTCATGCTCTAAATCTGTATCAGCACGACAATATATTCTCAGGGGCAAGTGTAATACACATCTAATAAACACAAAGGTTTCCTTCGTAATATGCATGTATAGGTCGAATTAGGTCAATCTGTAAAATATTTATGTTGATATTAGCGTTAACTCCAAAATATATGATTTAGGTTAAGGTAGAGTAGGCATGGATTTCAGAAACATAGTTCACGTCCACGTATATAATATATTACAGAATGGCGTAATCGGCGTTGGCTGACATTTAAGTCACACACACAATATATATATATATATATATATATATATATATATATATATATATATATATATATATATATATATATATATATATATATATAGAGGTATAATGGTTTTATCCTTCGAACTAAATTGATCTCAATCGTATTGTTCGTTTATAAATTTTGTTTTAAATCCAGCGTACATTCTATTTGCCAAATGCAGCGGTAGACGTCGGTAGTACACTGTGTCAAATGTTAAAATTTGATGGAATGAACTTGTTTTATGGAGCTCCAAATGATCTATTAAACTAGAGAATATACCCAAGTGTCTTTCTGGTGGCATCTACAATGAATTAAGTTATAATTGTTAGGGCTTACCAGCATTCCATTTCACATTGGTTGGAATACGTCTTTCCATCTTTTCCGCACACAGGCGACCTGTTTCTAGGACATATGCAGTCACATCCATCAATGTCATTTTTAGCCATGCATTCACCCTCATAAGCCAATTTTACACCTCTGGAGAAAAGAAAATAAAACAAATCCAATAATCCAATCTGAGTATGTCTGATTTGTAGTGTTTTAGCTTTATATTCACATGCGCTTATCACCATGAACGTAGTATCGTATGGTGCAGTGTAACAATGCAGTAAGGATCTATGTCGCGTAGTCCCTTCACAATGTTGTATTAATTGCAAAGTATATTTGAATATATAACGGTGAAAAGTTATCAGATTTATATCGGAGAACATATATATCAGTGTCTGTTTTTAGCATTACAGCAAAAGATTGTGACAGTCTCTTGATAGGCAGTTGATCATCGTCTTTACGTTTTCTCTTTTTCTTTTTTAATCTAAAGTTGCAGGTATTGTGAGTTGACTGTTTGAATCGTCGTCGGTCCAAACACTTCATCAAGATATTTGTTCCCACAGTACATCCTCAATTGTTTTAAGAGCTTATTTTAATCGATTACATTATCACAGATTATTTGCAATGTAGAGTGAATGCGAAACGCGGATTGGATAAACGTTTGATTCTTGTATATGATTGATATGGTATCAAATAATGCCAATTTATTATTTGATTTCGCTTTCTTGCTCGACCTTATTTCTGTATGACCTCAATCAAGAGACACAAGTCCTAGTGAGCTCAAGTGAAATATTCTTGTCGATTCCAAAATGAAACTGTTATGAGTAAGGAACTCTCGTTCGTCCTTTTTGTCTTTGCAATGGGGGTTCGCAAGCGTTTCCTTTCAAGATGACAGTTATGGGACGAGATGTTTAATTGGCTTTGTCATTGATTTGAAATAAAAACATACAGTGGTTTGATATTAACAGATAGTATATTCAGTTTGTGTTAAGAAAGGTAAATGTTAGTCCATTTTGTATACAACAGGAAGAAATGAATTACAGATAACCTTTTCTGGTACATCTTACTATGAGAATTTCAGCAAATGTTGATTGATTGTTGGAATTGTATGGCCTACCTTTTGTGACATTAGAAATGGAAAGGAAAAGATATGGTTTGTACAAGTTATCAACTACTAAATATCGATTAGCTTACGTGCACTTGAGAACACATTCGTTTCCATAGGTGTGACCGTCAGTGCCACACACGGGATTGTATGCCATGGTACAGATACAGACGTTGTCATCTGAACGCACCGTGTTGCACTCTCCTTCATGATCCAACTCAACACCACTGAAAAGAAATATATTAGTTTGGTTAAGAAATGACGTCATACATAATAGCAGTGATTCCTTTTTGCAGTGACCATTAGGACTGAAAAGTTTTGCGTAAATAAATAATTTCTACGGCAGAAAGAAGAACAATGTAAAACGATAATTTCTGAAGGATACACCTCCAAAAGCATCGGTGCTGAGAGGAGCGTGTTAATTGGAGACTGAAGAGATGTTCCACATATATTGTTTTTTATGTGGGTAGCGATTACAAAGAGAAGAAAACATTTTCTCGTCTTTCAAACGCACGAAAGGAATAATGATGAATTTGATTGAAATCATCAAAGCATAACATACTCAAAATTTGTATAATTTGTTCTGATACGCCATTTATATGAGCAGGAAAAATAAAACGAACCTCAGTAGAATACACCATTTTATAACAGCTGAACAGAAATGGAATGAAAATGTACGCTCAAGTGTCCTGGTGTAAAGAGTTTAAAAGCTACAAGTGATGCCAATCCTCCCGGCAATGTAACTACTGTCAGTAAAAAAAAAGAAAACAAATTTTCAAATGAACTTTTCACAAAACCACTTAACAGGATTTAACCAAATTTGTCAAAGTGTATCCATGTAAAAATGCCTTCGCCTATTGTACGTATGATGTCCATCGACTGTCAGACGTGGCTTACATTACTAAGAGACATTCAGAGAAATTGATAAAAAAATATTGCTGAACCGAATTTGGCGAACTCTGATAAGCATATATCCTAGCATAATGTCCTTTCATTATTGAGGATATGATACTGATATTAAATGATATTTGGATGCAGATAAACTCATTAGAAAAACTTCGAAACCATTTTGACCATGAAGCAAAAATCAGAAGCCATATAAAGCCCTCTCGGAGCTGCTTTGTTTCTTATGGTAATGTTCATACTCTAAATCTGTATGAGCACGACAATATATTTTCAGGGGCAAGCAGTAATACACATCCAATAAACACAAAGGTTTCCTTCGTAATATGCATGTATAGGTCGACTGAGATTAATCTGTAAAATATTTATGTTAATACTAGCGTAAACTCCAAAATATATGATTTAGGTTAAGGTAAAGAAGGCATGGATTTCAGAAACATAGATCACGTCCACGTGTATAATATATTACAGAATGGCGTAATCGGCGCTGGCTGATATTTAAGTAACACACACACACAATATATATATATATATATATATATATATATATATATATATATATATATATATATATATATATATATATATATATATATATATATATATATATATATAATGCTTTAATTCTTCGAACTAAATTGATCTCAATCGTATTGTTCGTTTATAAATTTTATTTTAAATCCAGCGTACATTCCATTTTCCAAATTCAGCGGTAGATGTCTTTAGTATACTGTGTAAAATGTTAGAACTTGATGGAATGAACTTTTATTATTGTGCTCCAAATGATCTAGTGAACACAAGAGAATATACCCAATTGTCCCTCTGGTGGCATCTACAATGAATTAAGTTATAATTGTTAGGGCTTACCAGCATTCCATTTCACATTGGTTTGGATACGTCTTTCCATCTTTTCCGCACACAGGCGACCTGTTTCCAGGACATATGCAGTCACATCCATCAATGTCATTTTTTGCCGTGCATTCACCCTCATAAGCCATTTTTACACCTCTGGAGAAAAGAAAATAAAACAAATCCAATAATCCAATCTTAGTATGTCTGATTTATAGTGTTTTAGCTTTATATTCACATGCGCTTATCACCATGAACGTAGTATCGTATGATGCAGTGTAGCAATGCAGTAAGGATCTATGTCGCGTTGTCCCTTCACAATGTTGTATTAATTGCAAAGTATATTTGAATATATAGCGGTTAAAAGTTATCAGATTTATGTCGGAGAATATATTTATTAGTGTCTGTTTTTAGCATTACAGCAAAAGATTGTTCAGTCTCTTGAGAAATAGTTGATAATCGTCTTTTACGTTTTCTCTGTTTCTTTCTTAATGTGAAGGTGCAGGTATTGTGAGTCGACTGTTTGAATCGTCGTCGATCCAAACACTTTATCAAGATATTTGTTACCACAGTACCTCAACAGTTTTAAGAGCTTATTATAATTGATTACATTTTCATAGATTGTTTGCAATGTAGAGTGAACGCGAAACGCTAATTGGATAAATGTTTGATTCTTGTATATGATAGATATGGTATCAAATAATGCCAATTTAATATTTGATTTTGCTTTCTTGCTCGACCTTATTTCTCAAGAGACACAAGTGCAAGTGAGCTCAAGTGAAATATTCCTGTCGACTCCAAAATGAAACTGTTATGAGAATGGAACCCTCGTTCGTCCTTAGTGTCTTTGCAATGTGGTACTCCAGCTTTTACTTTCAAGATGACAGTTATGGGACGAGATGTTTAATGGCTTTGTCATTGAATTCATATACATATAGTGGTTTGATATTAACAGATAGTATATTCATTTTGTGTTAAGACAGGTAAATGCTAGTCCATTTTGTATAAATCAGGAAGAAATGAATTACAGAAAACCTTATCTGGTACATCTAACAATAAGAATTTCAGCAAATGTTGATTTATGGTTGGAATTGTATAGCCTACCTTTGTGATATTAGAAATGGAAAGGAAGAGACATGGTTTGTACAAGTTATCAAATACTAAATTTCGATTAGCTTACGTGCACTTGAGAACACATTCGTTTCCATAGGTGTGACTGTCAGTGCCACACACGGGATTGTATTCCATGGTACAGATACAGACGTTGTCATCTGATCGCACAGTGTTGCACTCTCCTTCATGATCCAACTCAACACCACTGAAAAGAAATATATTAGTTTGGTTAAGAATGACGTCATAGCCAATAGCAATGAATCCCTTTTGCAGTGCCCATTGGGACTGAAATGTTTTGCGTAAAGAAATAATTGCAACGGCAGAAAAAAGAACGATGTAAAACGATAATTTCTGAAGGATACTCCTCGAGAAGTATCGGTGCTGAGAGGAGAATGTTGCTTGAAGACTGAAGAGATGTTCCACATACAATGTTTATTTAATGTGTGTAGCGAATACAATGAGAAGAAAAAACCATTTTCACGACTTTCAAACGCACAAAAGGAGTAATGCCGAAATTTGACTGAAATTATCGAAGCGTAACATACTTTCAAAATTTGTATAATTGATTCCTATGAGCTATCAGATAAGAGCAGCAAAACTAAAAAGAACCTCAGTAGAATACACCATTTTATAACAGCTAAACAGAAATAGAATGAAAATGTACGCACAAGTGTCCTGGTGTAAAGAGTTTAAAAGCTACAAGTGATGAAAATCCTCCAGGCAATGTAACTAATGTCAGTAAGAAAAGAAAACAAATTTTTAAATGAACTTTTCACAAAACCACTTAACAGAATTTAACCATATTTGTCAAAAGGTACCCATGTAGGTATGCCTTCGCCTTCTGAACGTATGATGTCCATCCACTGTCAGACGTGACTTACATTACTAAGAGACATTCAGAGAAATTGATAAAAATATTGCTGAACAGAATTTGGCGAGCTCTGAAAAGCATATATCCTAGCATAATGTCCTTTCATTATTGGGGATATGATACTGATATTCCATGATATTTGGATGCAGATAAACACATCAGAAAAACTTCGAAACCATTTTGACTATGAGACATATGAATCAAAAGCCATATAAAGCCCTCTCGGAGCTGGTTAGTTTCTTATGGTAATGTTCATACTCTAAATCTGTATGAGCACGACAATATATTCTCAGAAGCAAGCAGTAATACACATCCAATAAACACAAAGGTTTCCTTCGTAATATGCATGTATAGGTCGACTGAGGTAAATCTGTAAAATATTTTTGGTAATATTAGCGTTAACACCAAAATATATTATTTAGGTTTAGGGAGAATAGGCATTTATGTTTAGAAACATAGCTCTAGTCCACGTATACAATATATTCCAGAAATGGGGTCATCGGCGTTGGTTGACATTTAAGTCAATATATATTTATATATATATATATATATATATATATATATATATATATATATATATATATATATATATATATATATATATATATATATATAGCTCACGTGCACTTGAAAACACATTCGTTTCCATAGGTGTGACCGTCAGTGCCACACACGGGATTGTATTCCATGCTACTGATACAGACGATATCATCTGAACCACCAAAATATATTATTTAGGTTTAGGGAGAATAGGCATGGATTTTAGAAATATATCTCACATCGACGTATATAATTTTTCCAGATTGGCGTAATCGGCGTTATAAATTTTATTTTAAATCCATGCGTACATTACATTTGCCAAATGCAGCGGTAGACGTCGGTAGTACACTGTGTAAAATGTTAGAACTAGAACTTGATGGAATGAACTTGTATTATGGAGATCCAAATGATCTAGTGAACAAGAGAATATACGCAATTGTCTCTCCGGTGGCATCGACAATTAATTAAGTTATATTTGTTAGGGCTCACCTGCATTCCATTTCACATTGGTTGTGATACGTCTTTCCATCCTTTCCGCACACAGGGGACCAGATTGTAGGACATACAAAATCACATCCATCAATGTCATTTTTAGCCGTGCATTCACCCTCATAAGCCATTTCAATACCTCTAGAGAATAGAAAATTACACAAATCCAATAACAGTCTTTTTTGGTCTCATTTTTAGTTTTTTAGTTTTACATTCACGGGCGTTTGTTACTACGCAAATTGTATGATATTGTGCAGTATGAAAGAATACAGTAAAGATCTATATCGCATAGTTCCTCCCACAATGGTGAATTAGTTGCAAAATATATTTGAGTATATGACAGTTATAAGTTATTATATTTATGTGTGAAAATGTGAATCCGTTTTTTCTAAGCTGTGCAGCGCATTGTTGTTACAATCGACCGATCGAGAGTAGCTAACCACCTTTTGTTTTTATGTTGTCATTGCAGATGTGAATCAAAAATATTGAGTGTCGACTGATTCAACCGTCATCTATTTAAAGGCTCCATGAAGATGTTATCATTGCAGATTCTGGTTTTCTTTCAAAGTTTATACAATCGATACCATGATGGCCTTGTTTGCAGTGTGATGCAAACATATAGGCCTGAATTTGAAAAATAAATAATTGACTCACGTCTATGGTTCGTATGGTATAAAATCAATCGAATTTGTTATTTGCTTTGTTGCTCAACCTTATTTGTATATGTTATGATGGCCATACCGCAAGAAACAAGTCCAAGTGAGCCTAAATAAAATATTCCTGTCGACTACAAAATTAAAATGTTTTGAGTAAGGAGCCCCTGTTCGTCCTAATTCTCTTTGCTATGTGGTAGTATATTAATTTTTTTCAAAATGATAGTTAATAGTGGAAAGGTTGCTTTTCATTGATTGTTATTTCAACATGACAGCTAGCAGCTATATGTCTGAATTTGATTCTTTTATTTCATATTTTAAGTTTTCTCTCCGATTTAGACATGGAATGAGATAAAAAAGTTAACCTGAGTAGGATTAAATATACATTTGGATGCAGACAACGGGTTAAATACAGCTTTAATATGAAAGCAGTAACAAAGGAAAGAAGGAAAAGTTATTAAAATAAATCAGTGAATAAAGTTATCCATATTTTGGTCATGGGGCACCTTATCACTGCCTATAGCATCGTTAATATATATATATATATATATATATATATATATATATATATATATATATATATATATATATATATATATATATCTATCTATCTATCTATCTATCTATCTATCTATCTATCTATCTATCTATATACACACTACTCGCCATCGCTTGAAATTCAAAGATCAATGAATCATTCGTCAATCATAATCAACTATCGATGTTAATCAGTTAATGTATGTTCAATGTTCCATGTATTTCTCATCGAGAATGTTATATTTGCAAACAAGGAAAAAGTTAAGTTGTCAAACCATCCCATTTCTTCATATTAAAACAAGATTACAACTTTGCAAATAATTTGTAATAGCCGATTTTCAAATGCAAAAATAACGTTCTCTTATAATATAAATAAAGATAGATATACATAGATTGACAAATATTGATAAACTTATCTACTCTGTATTGACATTACTTGCACTCCATTTCACACTTGTTGCCATACGTCCTCCCGTCTAGCCCACACACCAGCATGTACTCCATGGTGCAGAAACAAACCGGATTTCCGGCTGGAAATGAAATACACACTGAAAATTATCTTTAACTGCTCTAATAGAAATTTACCTTTTGAAATAGCGTACCAGAAAACACACACACACACACACACGCACATATAGACAGTAAGACTAAAGTGTCTTCAAAAATTAGTACCTGTTTTTAAGATCTTTGATAAATTCAAAATAATTGTTTTCTTCATCTTCTTTTTATACTAAAATAGTGAGAGAAACTAAAAATAACTTTATGTCGATCGATATCACAGTGGTAATGATAGAATATCAAATATTCCACAAATCGAAATGCAGAATATAAATCAAGCTGATAACAATATTAACAATAATTTGCGAGATTAATTAACAAGTCGATACTAATAGTCATGTATGTACCTGTTTGTGCTCATTTCAAAGAAACTTCTTGAGCTATCTAATGAGAGAGAGAGAGAGAGTTGTTTGTGCTCATTTCAAAGAAACTTCTTGAGCTATCTAATGAGAGAGAGAGAGAGAGAGAGAGAGAGAGAGAGAGAGAGAGAGAGAGAGAGAGAGAGAGAGAGAGAGAGAGAGAGAGAGAGAGTTGTTTGTGCTCATTTCAAAGAAACTTCTTGAGCTATCTAATGAGAGAGAGAGAGAGAGAGTTGTTTGTGCTCATTTCAAAGAAACTTCTTGAGCTATCTAATGAGAGAGAGAGAGAGAGAGAGAGAGAGAGAGAGAGAGAGAGAGAGAGAGAGAGAGAGAGAGAGAGAGTTGTTTGTGCTCATTTCAAAGAAACTTCTTGAGCTATCTAATGAGAGAGAGAGAGAGAGAGAGAGAGAGAGAGAGAGAGAGAGAGAGAGAGAGAGAGAGAGAGAGAGAGAGAGAGAGAGAGAGAGAGAGAGAGAGAGAGAGAGAGAGAGTTAGGCGTTCTCACCAGCAATAGTCACAAAGCCTAGTAAGGTTACGCTGAATACAGATTGCATGGTGTGTACTTCTTCAACACGATTATGTCTCTACTCAGTAGTTTTCTGTCCAACAGCCTCGATTTAGGAAAACGAATAGAAAGTCATATGTAAAGGTCACCACTAAAATGGCACGCTTTTACCTGAAAGAAAATGTTACAGAATGAGTTACAAGAAAATCGTCACAGGAAAAATGCCACAATCCGCCTTGGAACAACAAAATGTAACATAACACATTTGTCGGGTACGAACCTTTTAGATCCAGTATACAAAGGCATCTATGGTTGTCACATGAAATATCAATGTCGCTATAAATGTTGATGAAACAGACATATTCCAATCGATGTCGGGTAGATGATACACTTTAACTTCCTCATTATAAAAACTTGTCTCTAACGCATATAAACTTTAACTTGATAGAAAGAGTAAAAGTCGGAACATTGTATAAGCTTTTTAACTTTACAGTGAAACAAACAAACGGGACCAAATCATGTATGCACTATATATTACAGAAAATGTAACTGAAGGGTAGACTTTATAGATTTCTATAGATGATTATTTTGATTATGTAATGAGCACAATAAATCAATAATTGAAAAGTAGACTGTTGAGGTAATCATACACGTTTTTATACACAGACCATGCAGCCATGCACTGCCTGTGCTCTCAAGGTAAATCTATTTTCCCATCGTAAATGCTTTACTCGTGCAGTATGGGATGAACCGAACCCACTATTTCCATATAATATACGATATAAATAAACCACCCTCGAGTAACGCTGTATAGAAAAACGAAACCCGAGTATATGTATTTAATCCAAATAATAAATAATTGATAAATATATACAATTCCTTGCCAGATATTACAGCATATTTTTGAACATGTTTTAAAAGTTTGCAACTAATGTTTAAGACACTGTTAAAGGAAAACGGAAACAAAGTCACAGTAAGAAGTCGCGAAAAACTGCTACATTTTGCATAGCTAAAATGTTACAATAGAAACGTCACTAAAATTAGTCGCAATCAAGTTTGGTTAAGATAAAGTAAAATAGTACAGAACCTAATAATGCACCCTCTATAGATGAATGAAACTGCTGACATGTAAAAGAAGCAATTAGTTCATGTAAACAGTAAGCAAAAGAAACTATGCGCAATATGGCGAGACCACAAAGCAATGATCTCAACTTAGTTTATGTTGAACCTAACATGCCTATAATATTTCCACGAAATTAATCGAACATATAGATGATAACTTGACGTATGTTAAAGAAACATTAGTATAACTGTATACTTTATCATTGACTTTTTCGTGATTTTCGTTCCTATCGAATTTGTTCCTGTATCTTTTTAAAACACATTTAATACAATTATTTACATCACTGGTAATATCATATCATAGTCTGTGTACTCTCTGTACCATATGTCCAAGGGAGATGACTTACAATACCAGCAGTCAACTACCTGAGAAAGTATTATTTTGATTAAACAAATGGTTGATTTGAATAACGCACCAAACATCTTAGAACAGTAAGCGTTTCGCTGTCAGACAACAATTTACCTTGTTGTACTGATTTTCACATTGTTTATTCTTCTCCAAAGCTGCAAAAGTTTAGTGCTTAAAACTGTACTATAAAAATATTGCAGATATTTTTTGATACTATCACTATGAAAAACAAATTACACAAAAAACTCATTATGTAGGTACAATCACCCATATAAATACAGATAAATAACTTATACACACTGTGTATCAAAAAGAGGGCAATGCTAAGTAAAAAAGCAGTCGACATTGAGTGTAGAAAAAAGCACATTTTAAAAAGTCATATTAAAAATATTAAAAAGTACAATATCACTGTTTGTTGCATGGAATAAGATCGGGGACTCAATATGAAAATGAGAGAGAGAGAGAGAGAGAGAGAGAGAGAGAGAGAGAGAGAGAGAGAGAGAGAGAGAGAGAGAGAGAGAGAGAGAGAGAGAGAGAGAGAGAGAGAGAGAGAGAGAGAGAGATGGTCCTATTCTGGGAGTTTCATGCGAATCATCTATGTTAGAGAGTATTAGGAGTATGCAAGATCTTGACAGAATCACATCAAACTCTAATCAAATTAATATTATCGAAATACTAATTTACATCATAAATTTAAACACAATTAAACGATTTGATACAAATAAAATAATGTAGTATAAAATGCTAATTTTGGACAACTGAGTACGCGTCATAGCAGTTTAATGCAACATCTTTTGCATATTATATAATCAATTTTGTATATAAGTGACAATTGTGCCAAATATATCACAAACAATCACTCGTGAATAAGTTAATGGTACATTAAATTATTAATTATCTCATTTCGAAAGATGGCAATTATTTTGCAATGTGTGATATGCCATATGTTCTGCAGCATTTTCGCTCAATGCAAAACGAATCAATTTTAGTTGTACTATTTTCTCTCACAAATATTTAAATACTAAAAGTAAATTAAAACGAAGACAATTACATTTCAATACAAACATTATTGACCTGAAACAATATGATGATATTATTAAAGTGCAAACGCAAATATTTAGAGAAGAAAAAAGAAATAGGTTAAGCCCCTGAAACGTTGCATTCTGATTATTCTTACAAGATTATTTGCTACTTAGGTATATGAAATATGTATAGAATAGCATTTGTAAATATGAAAATCCCTGTTTTCAGATGATGTGGAATTTCATTGGTTTAGCTCGAAAATGGCGTACTTACAGTCCATGGCATCAAACAAGCAGAAACTGCCTAAATATGTCAGACTTTTAATTGATAGCGTTACAATGTTAGGACTTCTCACTCCGGGAGAACGTCATTTCTTTCTATATCTGTGCCCAAGATCATTTAAAAGTCACAATGGAAGAGAGAGAGAGAGAGAGAGAGAGAGAGAGAGAGAGAGAGAGAGAGAGAGAGAGAGAGAGAGAGAGAGAGAGAGAGAGAGAGAGAGAGAGAGAGAGAGAGAGAGAGAGAGAGAGATTTCATTTTACCAGTACGAAGTTCAATGTGTTCCAGAATGGATAACCGTTGAAGAAGGAAGATGAATAAATACTCCTTCATATGCTCTCATATTTCCGGGTGTTGGGAGATTATAATCTGTACTTCAACAACAGTGCCGTGCGTGCATTGCGGATATTCTGCCCAATTTGATATTCACAAATCAAGCCTTCGCACATTTTAAAATCCGTATCTCATTCGGGATATGTTTGCACATAAATGTGATTAACCGGATAGATATACAACCAATCACTCGTAACGATCATATAAACACTTAAATAATAGTTGGTACAATTTACATACAATACAGGCAGCTTAATATCTTTGATATGTGAGCATGCAATACATTACTTTATGTGACTCTGACTGGTCAAAATAAGCACATCGAAGTATTGATTGGCCTCATCCGTGGGGAGTTTCCTTGCTACTCCTTCTGGAAGCATTTTTGCAGTGTTACTATCAACAACCAACCACTTGGCGACCATTTTTCAAATGGATTGCAAAAGGGAATAAACTTGCTGAAAGGCTATAGAAAATGAAAATTATTTAAATAGTTTAATAAATTCAATATTAAATCATACCCATTTTAGATCCTATGTAACTTATACTAGTTGCTGTCGAACATCATGACAATTTTTTTAAATCACAGGAAGGGTTTGAAGTGTAATTGGGCAAGTCAAATTAGTAACTAGAAACTTTCTCTGCAACATGAAATAAAAAGAGTAACTTTAGTTTTTGAAACGTAAATTATTTACACTGAAAAAGCAAAACACAATCTTATTTTTGTTTCTTCAAAATTCACCAGCACAGTTTATTTCCACCCACTGCCAACAATAGCTGATTTCGTCTGTGAATTAAATTCAATGATACGTTTAAGAAGAAAGAATACACAAATAGATTAGTGCAGCGCTTGCCATTGATATACTACTCACTTTTGTCTTAAATTAAATGCAGTGCTACATATGAACAAAGTATGTGATTACAGTGTAATATAAATTATATTGTTTGAGTGGTCCAACATTCAACATTCCTATAATAATACCATGCTCTGTGTTCACCTCTGCATTAAATGGTGGTGCATGCTAAATAATGGTGCGCTGAACAAATACAAAGTAAGTTGGTTCATCGGTTGCTTATTTGCATGAGTTCAGTTTGATTTAGTCAGTTCAAATGGCGATTTGAATAGTAAATATGGGCTGCTGGATAGTATATTACTAAGTGTTAGATAGTATATACCAAGGTGTTGGATATTAAATGTGGGGTGTCGGATACAATATAACTGAGTGATGGATAGTAGATAAATGAGTACTGTTCTCTCCATGTTTGGAATGTATATTATGGGGTGTGAAATATTAGAATTATCAGTGCTGGTTACTGAAATCTACTTGTAGCATGGTAATGGGTGGTGATCCATTGTAAATATTTGAGAATATGTCACTCCGAACGGCGTTTTGGACAGCGGACGACTAGTAAATGGATACTAAATGTTTGGTGTTGGATAGTAAGTCACTAGGCATTGGGGGACGCTAAGTGACCGAGTGGTCCAAAGCGCTCACGGCTACCGATCATTGCCATCTCACCTACGCTTGGGTTCTAGACTCGAGCTTGGCCAATATATGTACGTGAGAAAGCTTGCCAGTAGCTTAACGTGGATCGATGATTCTTTTCGGGGTTTTCCTGTGTTCTTAATCCACCATTTATACTGCCTGCCATGTATAGCCTATCTTGTTCTGAAAGATGATGTTAAACTATACAACTACAACAACAACATCATCAATAACACTAGGTATTGGATAGTAGACAACTGAGTATTAATCATTACAGTTGATTTGTCGGTTGTAAATATGTAGCAGAGAGGGTGAACCCTACAACAATATATTTGCGACAAAATCGATTAAAGCCTCAGAATGCCAAATTGCTGCCATCTACGTCTACAAATTTTTGCGACAGAATCGATTAAAGCCTCAGAATGCCAATGGAACCTTCCTACCAAAAAAAAAAATAAAGACCCCATCTTAGCGATTTTGTCGCAAATACATTGTCATAACCACACTCAAATTGCTGCCATCTACGGTCGCAAATATGTTGTCATTTCACCCTCTCTGCTGCTGATTAATACAAATTATTTAACCGATATTTGTTAGCTTTTCACAAACAGACTAATCGATAATACTTCACCACGTAGATCAATTAAATTATTTGACTGATCGGTGAGTGTAAAATTAATTCTGGTTAGTGAATCATTTTGACATTGCATATAGACTGGATTAGTCGGATTTTCAACAATTAAAAATCCGGGGGGTGCTGTTGGTGCAAATGAATAAAGAATGTAACCCTGTCGGGCTTGATTTGATTGTTCCATATTAATTTGATAACTTCCTTCGATTACATCACACGTTAAATTAAGTGCGATCACCGATGAAATATCCACATTGTTCGGTGCGATATGTCTACCGTCGCCGTCGGGAGAATTATTATGAGTGAGGATAATAGGCTTCGGCTGGCTATCTTTCCATGATTGATAGATTTTATTAAATCCTTCGTTGATGGCAGTTCTGAGTTGATTTTTTAGTTCAGGTGCGTTATATCCTGGGAGTTTATAATTTGGATTTTCATTTATATTTTTTTTATAATCTCGGGCGAAGTAAGATCTTGAAATTGGGTGATTTTCATCAGTAAAGAGATTAGTAATCCTCGAATTAAATATTTCCATGTCATCGATGATTTTATTACCCGCGGAGACTACACTAATGAACTCAGCTTGTGTAAGAAGTCCGGATCTTAACGATGGTAATAACAATTTAAAATCATCATTCATTCCTCTGAAGATATAAAATTCAAGATCGTCAATTCCTTGTGGAATTATTTCATGTATTTCCAGAATTTCACCTTCCTGTGGGATATAATCATTATAAAATGGAATTGTCCACTCATCTTTACCATATTCATTCTTACGTCGATATCTTTTTGTAAAGTTTATATCGAGGAGGGTTTTATATCCTTTTGATGGATTTTCAGGTCCTATTTCATCAGTGACGTAATCAGATTTTACAGGCTCGGGCGTGGAATTACCAGCACTTCTAGGTGGATCTTCGGGCCATCCTAATACTGTTCTTATTGAACTGTTATAAAACTAAACTAGTACCCAGGAGAGCCTATTTCAATTGTAGATGACAGTGTTGGTTCATGAACTGTTATCGCAATTTTTGATTCTTTTTTAGTAATGGATTTTATTCTACGTTGTAATTCATTATTAATTTGCTCAATTTGATAGGACCCAGTTGGTATTGAAACAACGTTCCAATCTGGAGTGTCATCTTTTTTATTCCTATATGCAAATACCAGAGAATTATTAGGTCTCTGACCGCCAAATGGAACCGATCTGATATTAGGCCAACTATGATACACTCGTAATTTTGCCAACGCGATTTCCTTTACTGAAACAGGCGAGGGAAAATTCACACTGAATTTAGGGTTTGTTGACGATATTGATATCATGCTTGTTTTCCGCGGAGTGGTATTTTCTGCTATCCGCTGAAGTAGTTGAATCTCTTGCGACATTATTATTATTATTTACAATGTCTAATTTTGCAATAGATGAAAAAACGCTAGCGTTTTTAATCGTAGTATCATAAATACGTATCATCGCGGAGAATTCGTCTTCGGTAATTATCGTATCATCAATCGATGATGACATCAACGAGGATAATTGTGAGTAACCGTTAGATACTGCTTGATGTTTTACTATATAGTCGTTAAGTTTTTCTTGAGAACACGATGATATTTTTTTAGTAATAGCATTTGCAAGTCCAGCAAATGTTGTCACCGCGGAAATAGCAATTGGGACAGCAATCGGAGCTACCATTGTTACTGAAGATAGTATAATACCAGCACCGGCCATTATACCAGATACCGAGTATACTGTAACATCAATTGCGGTAATTCTCCTGCGATACTTTTTAATTTTTATTTCATATTCATCAATGAGTGTTTTGAGTTTTGTTAAGAACTCTTTGACGGTATCATAGCGATATTGCGATGACGGAATCATATTATTTTAAAACCTCAAGTGGTTTTTAATTGTTAAAAATTCTAATTTAGATCAGCTACAAACTCCATGTACCATACAAATGATGTCTTATTTAAATTAGGATCAGTGCTTGTTATTGTAAACCGTTTGTATTCACCCACGTCAATAGTCGTTGAAATCACGTTGTTGTATCCATATGAAGTCGATGATGATATATTAAACTGATTCAGTGACACTATTGTTAATCGATAAATACCCTTGTTTGACACAGTGAGGGTTACTGTATTCTTTTTAGGTTCCCAATCTAATGATCCAGAGAGAACTGTGTATATCATATTTATGATATTTCTCTCATGAGGAATCTTTATTCTTTCAAGTAGCGGAAGATTGTCTGTTTTAAATTTTGTAATATCCTCGATAGATTTTTTAATACTATTAATGCTATCTCTAATAATACTAAATCCAGCATCATTAATATTTTTAATACTGGATTTAATTTCATCAAAATTGGATTTAATTTCAGCGAGAGATGGAGAGGTTACCGCTGGTGTTCCAAAGAATTTATTGATAATATTTCTACGAAGGGAAGTATATGTTGTTATATGTTTTTCAAGTTCTTCATTTAAATTTTTTAATGCATCTGTGATTGTAGAAACGAGTACACCCGGTTTGAGTTTTCCATCATTTGAATATAACGCTATTGTATCTTCAACGACGTCACGTCTTCGTATTAAGACATCATCCAATGAAACATTACTAGATTTCAATTTGCCCTGGCGATCTTGAAATACAACTATTTCCCCAGGATCTACACTTGACAAATTTAATGTCTCGGCGATTTCATCTTCGATTATTTTTTTTACACTTTCGACAGCGAATTTGCTATCGGTTTCTGTTTTTTTTGATTCTGATAAAGGTCGTCCCCAAATATCAATCATTATACGAAAACGCTACGTTTTTCTAAATCATAACGCTATCGTTTTTGCCATTGCCTGCTAGTATATTCATTAACAACAACTTGTGGTGGTTTTCTTGGAAATTTAGATATCTCTGCAAGGAAGTTTAATACTTCACGACCGCATATCGGTGGATCATTTAACTGTTGTGTTGGTAGCGTGGAATAAAAAATTGGAGATGACTTTGTTATTGTGGATACATATCGCATGAATTCTTTTGGTGGAGCTAATCCATATGAATCAAAATAGACAATTCCACGTGGATCAATTGCATATGCGACCCAATGAGTTCCTTTTCCGCTGCTGTTATCGAGATTGATAATACCCGTTTCATTTTTCATTGGTTTTGACGGTAATTGATCTCTCATGAAAACTCCTCTAAAGTTTTTTATTGATAATGATTTTACAGCATCAATTAAATCAAAATTGGACATTGGTGAAAATCCTAGGGATTTTTCCACTAATAAGCCGTTCCTGGTATTCTTAGGCCCGTGCCCTTGTACCAATTGTGTGGAGTTCCTGGTAGTCTTAGACCCTTTCCTTTTTTTTTATAGCCTTTCCCAGTAGCTTTTTTCAGGGCCATTCCTGCAGCAGTACCAACGGCTCCTAACGCTGCCGCCTTCGCAACCGCTGGGGCAGCCGCTGCAATCAATGCTGGAATAGCAGCTAACAGCGGGAATATTCCACCCGATTTTATCATACTGGCGATTGCTGCTTTCGAAAAATCAATTTGAACTCCTCGTTTGTTCTTTAGCGCATCATTGAAATGTTTTATTTGACGATCTGTCAGTGATAATTTATGTGCACCACCGGACATTTGAGTGGGTTTCAGCGTTATTGTAGTTCCACATTCTTTAGCCGACTTTGATTTCAATTTCTTGACCTGACCATCAGTCAACTGGACATTAACAATACTATATGTCATTCTATTCTAAAATGTAATTTACACTTTCAATTGATCTTATTGTGAAAATCCTAACTACATGTTTTCCACTGGTGCATCAATAAGTCTCATTCGTCCGCCAACTCCTTCTAACAACATTGATTTATCACTGAGAATGACAGCAACTGCTCTATAATCGGCTATACCAGCAGGGCGTTGTACCCGAGCTTGGAAGTATATATCAACAACAGATTGTCTCATCATGTCAAGATGTTCCAATGAAAAGTAATAAATCGGATAGTGTTTTTCAAAATCAATTTGCGATATTTGCAAACCAGTATCAACATTTTGATCACGACCCATATACGACAATATTCTATGATATACACGAGCTATGTTGTTGTTTTCATAATTAAGATGTACAATCTCTGCTGGCTCTTGTTGTCCGTTTATTCTCAACGAAACTTCACTTACCCCTAATTTATCAAATATCATATGACTAGATAATTGTCGACCCACTCGATTTGCATCCTGTAACGCTATAAAGATATGACGTGGAGCTGAAACACCTTGTTTTGATGCTAAGTGCCATGTAAATGTGCCATTTACATTATCCTGCTTCGTATCAGTCGTTGTTGTTAGCCAACTTAGCAATGATTTTCCACCTGTGTCCATAAACGATAGTAATTCTTGCTCTATTGTAACTGCTGGTGTCAAGACGGGTATCCATAAAGTCAATTTATTTAAAATGACTTTACCATCATCAACACCATTAGCATGCCAAATTGCATCATTGTCATTTTCTTTTCGCACTAACACAACCGTATGCTTTGCTCCATAGATGACTTTTCTGACATTTCTACAGAATCCGAATATATGATGTAACGGAATTGCACATGAAAACCGTCGATGTTGTCCTTTCAATGTTCCATTTCGTGTTGCAAATCCTAGATTGAAATTACCATTAACCCTTTTTAAAATGTCGAATTCAGCGCCTGGTCTATCTTCACGGTCTAGATTAGCTGCGAGTTGTTGATCAGCTTCTGCAGTAGCTTGCGCAGTTCGTACTTTAATAAACTGAATATGGTCAGCATGTTCAGAAGTATCCTTAGCAAACATCATAGACGGACCAGCCGACCTTGTATAATCATCAGAATATCTCGCAAGTCCGATTATTGTTGTTGCAATATCAACATCTTGTTCTATTGATTCAATTTCTTTTCCATCAATGATATATCTTGCACTGTTAAATAGCGCCATAATGCCATTATTTACGAAACCAACTCGGATATTTTGGTCATTCCCATATGGCGTATCAGCTGCAACATTTGTTACAAGCTCTCCTTCTACTTCAATAAACGCCTCACACGGCAAAAAGTATCTACTTGTATCTTGAACTTGAAGTTCAACTCTCCCTCGTTGATTTGGCTCTCTTGCAGGATAGGCATAATACTGATAGTTAATTTTAGAATCATCTTTATTCACCGGTGCCGCCATATCAAACGCTGGATCAGCAATTTTTTTAAATGCCATTTATACTAAAACGTATCGTTTTTCTAAATCATTTTCTTTTTCGATTTCCTCCAAGACCACTTCCCGCTATCATACTTGCAATATTACTACTATCTGGTGAAGTCATTGCTAATGATGCTAGTTTTTGTTCCACTGCGTTATTTATCACTTTACTGACATTTGCAGGCATCATTGTTGTTGAAGGTAGCGGTGGTGGTGGTTTTCGTCCGAATCTAGATTTCACCAATGACGTTATTCTATTCTTTGCGGTAGAAAAGGCCGTTCCTGCAAGATCTCCAACAGCGTTAATTCCCTTATTACGAATAACATCAATGGCTTTCATCGCTAATTGTTTAGCAATTGGTGCTACTTTTGGGGCTATTCTTGTGAATAAACCAGCCATGATATTTCCAAGGCCGTCACCGTAGTATGCCTTATAAACGGGCAATCTTGAGTTCACTACATACACGTTTGTTGGTTTATTGTGATTATAGTGTACTATCATCTTATTTGAAATGACTTTGCAATTTCTAAATACAATTTCAATCGCTAAATTCCCCCGGAATTCCGTCCATTAACTCATCCAAGAGTTCTCGATACGTATGAATATCAATTATCCCACCTTGGAATAATCGTCTGCAAATATCAAATGCTTCATTAGTTATTTCGACTGAGTTATTTCCAGCTCGCTTACCTCCCATAAGAACCTCAAGTCGTGATATATCATTAATGATATTACTAGGACACATATGAGAATCATGATGAGAACTTCCATAACCCCCTCCTGAAGAACTTTCTGGTTCGGAAACGTTTTGAATTTCTGCAGCTGATTCGGAAACGTTTTGAATTTCTGCAGATTGTCGACCTTGACCTCGACCTCGACCTCGACCTCGACCTCGACCTCGACCTTGTTGTTGTTCTTTTCGTTGTTCTTTTAGTTGATGTTGTTGTATACCATACGCATCAACTCCCATTTTAAAAGTTCTGTATTCCAATGTATCCTTATTTAAATTTCCGGGTTCATTTTTATTAATTTTAAATAACCAATCCACCCATTGATCTCGTTTTATTATGTTCTTTTTATACTCATCTTTTAAAAATTTCCCCCTGTTATAATAACTTTTGACAGCAAAGTCACCAAATAACTCATAGTCTTTAGGTTTCAACAATTGAATTCGTCTGATTTCTTCTATAGCTTCATCAGTGAATTTCTCGTTAAAAGGAACACTTTTTTTAACGGGGTTATCATCAATATCAATATTACCCATTTGTTGTATTTCTCGCTGAGTTTGTAACTCACCTGAAAGCTGTTTTATCCCCTCGTGAGTTTTTTCAGTTTCTGTAGCAATCTTTCCTAATACATCAATAATAGGTACTGCTCCCTCTTTAGGGATGTCGCCGTATATAGCACGTTCTGTTGCAAGTTTCATATCTTTAGTGGCTTTAGTTACAGGGGCAAAAAGTTGTTCGCTTCCAATAGAAAAGTCAGTCTGCGCTTGCTGTCTAAGTTGTAGTTTATCTCGCACGTTATCTCGAATTGGTATAAACTTTTTCAGTAATGCTAACCTCTCACGGGCTAGTCTGGTAGTTAATGCTTCTGATGTCATTATTGGAAATGCTAACGATTTTTCAATTGTCGGTTTCAATGCTTGCATCAATCAAACGTCTTATAGATTTCACTTTCAAAGCAATCTCTGACCGAACTTGGTACTGTTCCCCGAGTTTCTTTCTAATGGCTTCAACTATACTAAATAGCCGAATGAATAAATTAATATCATTGTTATACAAAGAAGCATTAACCGCTTTTTGGATTCTTTTTATCAGTGAATACATTTTAGGTAGAACATATCTTCCATGTTTCAATTGTATATCAATTTGTTCAAATTCATTCAAAAGTCTGTCTTCATTCAAAAATTCAGAGAGTACGATTCCTTGATTTCTTAAATTTGATATTTCTGTGATGATAGATGTAATATCTTGAAATTCCATTTATTATTATTACTAATGTATTTGTATCTTTAAAATATTTTTATATACAAAAAAACAAAACATATACAATGCCCGTCTCTTCCTCATTCGAGTTTCGAGGCAAGAAAGGGGCACATACATTAAAGACTTATACAATACCCTAACCCCCCAATCGAGTTCAAGGGCGGGTTATATGGGTATTAGACGTGAAATCCAAGTGATTTCTTTACAAACATTGAACAATACATTACATATATACAATGCGATTATATAGGATATATACAATGAATGAATATTTACAATGCGATTCAATGAATGAATATTTACAATGCGATTCAATGAATGAATATTTACAATGCGATTATATAGGATGGTTATATACAATGAAATGATAGGATGGTTATATATACAATGAAATGATAGGATGGTTATATACAATGAAATGATAGGATGGTTATATATACAATGAATGAGTATTTACAATGAATGAATATTTACAATGAATGAGTATTTACAATGCGATTATAGGTTATATATACAATGCGATTATATAGGATGGTTATATGATAGGATGGTTATATGATAGGATGGTTATTATGATAGGATGGTATGATAGGGACAGTACAGGACGATACAAACATGAAACGACGGGGCGGACCTACACCCAATCTGCCAATCAAAAGCAACCCAAGAAATTAACCCTGGTTGCAGTTGAAAAAATTCAACCACACCATGTCAATGGCGTGGGAGTTTTAATTGGCAAAGTGGGCTTCGTTTTAAAGCCCCAAACTTATTACGGCTCATATTATATATAAGGTGAACTAATACTGCAGTGTCAATGTGTAGGTGTGTATTTATTTTTCTAGCATTTCATAATGAATACTGTGTAGTAATTTCAATGGAAGCTAAGTATTTAAATAAAACATTAAAACAAGAAATACAACTGTTAAATAATAGCAATTTTTTTATTAATTTCTATAATATTACGATTAAATAATCGTAGTAATAATGGATTTACATGACAAGATAACTCCGTAATGGGGATCCCTGTCAATTCAGGACCTGCTATTTCTTGAATCGAGAATGATATTTTTCTGAATTTTATTACACATAGCCACACTAAAACTAAACTACATGTAGCGCATTTTACTATTTTGACCTCACTAATTTGTAATTATAAAGTAATTTCATTTTCATACAAACGCTGTTAACGCCGTCTTTGTAATTGGGATTTTTAAAAAATCTATTAATAGAACCATGGCCCAGTGTCTTGTCTTACACGCGCGCGTTCCGGTACAATAACTATATTTACTATGTGGCTGTTCCGGCTGTTCCAGTTATTGTCATTTACTCTTTTAATGCATATATACGTGAATATTGCGAATAAATATTGAAAAAAAATATGTATTAACGCGCGAAACGTTTTTAGTGTATTGCCCTATGGTAATTGATCTGAATGGTAAAATCATGCAAAAATGACTAAAATAGCATAACTCACTATTGAGAGTTATCTTGTAAATAGGAAAACTTTATTCTATGTCCATTTTTCTTTGAGATAGCTGTTTGATAAATCCCTTCAGCAACTTTTCGTACTGAAGGAATACATATTCCAAAATATTTTCCCGCAGCATTCATTGAATGAAAAACTCTTTCTTCATTCGTCGTTGTATCAAATGACTGTACTGGTCTCTTTCCAACTGACTTACAAGTCCCTGTCTTTCCGTTTTTTATATTCTCTCTTTGAGAAATGCATTGTAAATTGGAAATCGCGTTATTTTGAATATTAGAATCAATGTGATCAATAACACAGCCATCTTTAATCGGTCCCATATAACACTCAAAGACTACCCTATGACAGAGATATCCCTTTCCTCCAGCAGTAAATTTCAAGTATCCCTGATTATTAACATATCCCACGGGTTTCTTTAGTCTACAGTGTCTAACAACACCATTACGAGATATTTCATAATTAACGAGTATTGGATGTGGTCTGAATTCTTGCTCCATTTATATAATAATACTATTTGTCTAATTCATCATTTGCTTTAATTACAAATCTATTAATGTAGTCTTGAGGGGTTTTTATGATTTTGTCTTTGACAGAGTCATGGTTAGGGTCAATGATGGCGTTTTTTATTCGTTTATCATAATAACGTTTCAATTCTCTAAACCGCTTACCCCCACAATTGATACATAATTGTGATTTTCCTCTCACACCCACCCCACAATTTATGCATGGGGACGGGCCTGTCGAATTATTTCTGACACTCTGTAAGTGATATCCACAGAATTCACCTCTACACGATTTATTGCATGGGGTTACTGATCCGATCATAAGCCATTTGCAGTGATTCATTATATATAAACAAACTTTTCTATTTAAATACTTGTCTTATTTATATGAATGAAGAATTCAAGAGATTATCGGCAATCAAGCCTCGGAAAAATATTAAATTCAATCTTGATAGAACTCTCGAAGACGTACCAAAAGAGAGAATAACTAATAGAAGTCTGATTAGAAAAATACGAGATTGTGTTCATGAGTTTAAACAGGATGGTGCATCACACACCTGGTCAACATTTAGAATTGATGGTGTTGTTGATGCTAGAATGAATGATGAAACAGCAGCTATGATACTATCACAACTTGGCAATAAACGGTATTTTATCAGAGTGAAATTCATTATCAAATTAGAATCGGGCGAATATATTATAAGAGACAAATTTGTTCCAATTCTCAAAGATGGGACATCAGTCATTGTTAGCCGTTATTCCAGACCAGGGCTGTTAACTGGAATTGATAAACCATACTATGAAAAAGCGTATCCAGAAACAGCAGTCGTTTATGGGATGTATCCGTTAAATAACCCTGACATTGGAAAACTAGCACCAATGAAACAGTCAACGTCAGCGGAAAAGCCACTCAACTGTGTGGCACAAAGAGTCTTAGAACATTTTACAAATGCACTCCGTGGGAATAAATTAACCGATCTAAGACATAAAAAAATAGATGAATGGGAGCTAACAGTGAAAGAGAACGGAGCAACTATTTCCGATATAGCTAGATTGGAAAAGTCGTTGAGATTTCCGATAACCGTTTTAACGATAACTGGCGAAGTATTATACGAATCAAAATACAATAAAAACGGAGCTCCAATCAAAATTATTGATCATAACAAGCACGCATGGACATCCGTGGTTACAATATTCCCGCGAGACAGAACAGTGAAGTATATCCCAGAAGAATTCATCAAGGATGGTATTCTCACTGAAGAAAGATTATTCGATGCTATTGCTAGTTTGTGTAAAAACGACCCTGTATCAGTATGGCTACTTCATAGTTTTGAAGATGAAGAATGTCAATTCAATCAATTTGTAAAACCTAACGGTGAATTATATCGTACTGAAAGTCTACATAATAGGATGAAAAATCTAGCAATAAGTCTCAGTGAAAACGCTAGCGTTTTTAATGAAAAATCCGAAGATTACGAACAGTTACTTACAAATTGTTTTACAATTCCATCAGTTGCAGCTCATTTTGCAAGAAAGAAAAATAATTGGAAACCAACACGAAAAGAGTTTTTACAGGATGTTCAATCCAGCTGTTTGGAATATTATCATGGCGGTCTATGGAACGTTAAGTACAATCGTGAGAATATGATATCAGTTGATATCGTTGCCTGTTATCCAGGAAGTTTTCTAGGATATGGATTCGCTGGTGAGTATTTTAAACGGTTTGGACATCCCACACATGAAATGACTCGCGTTGCTATTAATGGACCACTGCCTGATTTTGATTTGACCGGTTTTGCTTGCGTAGTATCATTTGAATTTGCTGAAGGACTTCATCCGTGTTGTTATGTTTGGATTGGTAGACACATGGCTGAAAGGATGTGGTTACCAATAGTGTTATTGCGATATATGATTGATTGTAAAATGTTAGTTTCGTTGATTGTCAGCGAAGCGATTATCTCATATCGAAAACAAACCAATGTCTGGTTACCAGAACCAGAATGTCTTGATAGTATAATCGATAAGTCTAGAAAACATATTGATGCTGACGAGGAGTACATCATTGAATGGTCAAAAAAGATATTTAATCAACGAAATAATGAAGCAAAGGATCTCGGCCGAAGAATAATCGGTAAATTTACACAGGGTGGAAAAAAATTTAACTTTAAAAAACAATCCTCACGATTGATTATAGATGATGCCGAATACGACTTCGTTATTAAAGATGCAGTAGAGAAAAATAGATACGCAAATTGTAAAACAGCCTTTTTGTCCAATAAAACAAAGTTAGGTAGAATTGTTACTTACAGTGATGGAGAAAGCTCTGCATATCTACATTTGAGAGCTTCTATGCTGGGTTATGCATCTATCAATTTATTTGCAATGATAAATAGATTTCCTAGTATAGCAGTCAGAGTTGCAATTGATTCAATGTATGTCGATAAAAAATATATCAAAGAGATAACTAAATTTACTAATAGCGAAGAGACTTGGGGAACATGGCGAATTAAACAAGAAATACAACGCGATTATTCTGAATCAGCAGACGTTGAGATTAAAAGCAGTTACCTGAAGAACGATAATTCTATCAGTGAAAAATCTATGTCTAAAGCACCACCGATATCAGATCCAATTTGTAGATATAAAACAGTTTATTTAAACGGTTGTGGTGGATCTGGAAAGACAACACGTGCGATAGAATTATATCGAGAGAGAACGTCCATGATTGTACTCACACCAACCCATAGACTAGCGAGAGAGATCAAACAACGAAATGTTGAAGCTTGCACGTATCATAGTTTTTTTCGATACAAGGGCGATGCTTGGACTCCTGAGCGAATGGGTGAGAAATTTATTCCAGCGGTTATTATTTGGGATGAAGCATGTACTGTTTCAGAAGATGTATTAAAAATGTTTCTTGATTGGTTATTGCAAAATAATACAAAAATTATATTGTGCGGCGATCATGGTCAACCACCACCATTTGTTGGTAGAAGTCCACATAATTGGTTAAAAGGATTTGTTGATTATTACGAAGAAATTGATACTGACTATAGAGCACTCGATGAGCAGTTACGTGAGTTTAAAAAACTAATTAGATTACAACCCGATAGAATTCAATGTGAAGTAGCGCGTGAAATAATTTCTGAAACGCCTATGAATGATTTTTGGGAAACATGGAAACCAAATGATTTTGTAGTAGCAAGTAGAAAGATAGTCAGAGACGCACTTCAGAAAAAGTTGTTTGAGCTACACAAGAAAAAATTCCCAACGTTTCCAGTGCCGTTGTGTTATAGACCATTGGATACACGAAAGCAGAATATTGAAGTTGAAATTCCAGGCCAGACGGAGAAACAGATTCTAGTGTTAAATGATATTGTGCTAGTTGATATCAATACTGTAGAAGATGCATTATGCGCTGATAAATCACCATGGACGCTTGGTTATGTAACAACAATACACTCGTCACAAGGATTGACCATCACGGATACAATTGTTTGGATAGTTGATAATCGCATTGAATGGTCAAATTTAGTCTATCTCGCAGTGTCCAGAGTACGACGAATAAATCAACTACGAAGGATTGTTTTCGATGATGATTTTAATGCAAACGATGATAACACTGATATTAGCATCATTAATAAAAAACTCTCTGGCTACAAACAGCAGGACAAAAAAAAACAACGAGAATTTGATATTGATGCTGAAGTAATAATCGCATTAAAAGAACAACAGAATAATCACTGCGCCAGTTGCAATTGTATAATGCACTGGCAGTATTCGGATAAAGACCCTCGACAATTCACCGTAGACAGAAAAAATAACAGTCTTGGTCATGTCAGAAACAATGTGATGTTGACCTGTCTTGAGTGTAATAGACGTAACGGAGCTAGTTAAGACCATGTGGCGGTAATTGAGTATCGTCCGGAATGACTTGTAGTTGTTCGCGTGTAAAACCACGCTGAGGTGCAGTTGAATCCAATCTGTAGATTGGAGGTCTACCAGTTGATCGCGTTATAGTTGAAATTTTATGCGTAGTAACACTCCATATAGGATCAGTAGCTCTTCTTTTACCGCCTTCAAGCTCTCCTGGTTCGTATAAATATCTCACAGTAACATCACCGAGAAGTGGCTGAGTGCTAACCCGCTGCGGTTGTTCGGGAATATATTCTTTTTTTATTGCAATATTTGGTTTCATATTAATAGTTCGAGTAATCTCGTTATTTAACGCTGCAACTACACTCGGTAACCTTTGGACCCATTCACGAGATCGTTTTTCTTGGATGAATTCTTTTGCATATTGATATCCAAATAACCGTTCTGCAAGAGTTCGATTAAATCGTTCTACAATTGCCTGATCACGATGTAACGCAGTATGTCCTCGTCGTATTGTAACACTATGAGTTTTCATTGTTGATAGAACAGCACCTTGAAACTCTTTGCCAGGATCAACTTGTAATAGATTTGGCCATCTTAGAGGACCTCGTCGATAAATCCTTTCAAATGCAGAAGCGACTTCAGAAGCTGACTTTGTTTTCAATGGTTCTGCTTGTTTAAATCGACTCGCAATATCAACTACAGTTAGCGCGTATTTGTAACCATGGTCATGTGGTAAAAACAATAAATCAGCCTGATGAACTTCATTGGGTACGGTAACATCAAAATGAGAATAATTAATTTGTTTAGGCGGTGGTAGATAAATTTGCCATATAGCTTGTTTGGATAACCAATCTTTTGCAGTGGATTTTTTCACTTTTGCAGCGTTAGCGAGTTTACTGATTGCTGCTTTACCCCTCCAGTATCCTTTCGGAGAATAATAAATAGATTCCATACTATAAAAACACTGGTGTTTTCAATTACCAGCACCTAACACTAATTTGCCTTTCATAGCTGATTTGACCAACCATGAAGCCAATTTTTCTTTGAAGGATTTATCGGGAATAGCATTTAAGGCATGAATTAATTTTACATCCGCGATATGTCTTTGTTGCAAATTATTGCTTTTATATGCAACATCATGAGCATGACATGCCTTATCAATAGCATTTATCGGATACTCACCAGGCCGGGGCTGATTTTGATCATCAAGTCTGATATCTAATCTCGTTCCGGGACCACAGTAGCTATATCCTGGAAGGTGTTTTTCTCCGGGGTATTTTGCCCATGGGGTTCCGGGGAGTTTTCCAAGTTTTGCGGCAATATCACCTCCGAGTTGCTTTTTTTTAAAAATCTAAATTTTTTTGTACCACATGTTACACACTTACCAGTAAGCGCTAGTCTATTGTTTTTAGTTGTAATGGTTGTCTGATCGGTTGAATCAGTACGCTGTTTACACTTAACACAATATAGATCCATAATTTATATATAGAGTTATGAATATAATTGATTTTTCAGCGACTAAAAGAAGAGAACCGGTAAAACACCACGCAGCGCTTCCGAATTCTGTCCGTGCCATTATAATCGGACCATCTGGATCAGGCAAAACACAATTACTGCTTAATTTGATAATGCGATTTATGAAGTGGGATAAATTATATTTAGTTGCCCCATCCGTAGATGATCAACGGTGCTATGAAGTGCTAAAAGATTTTAATAAAAATGCATCAGAAATTAAAGGTGAAAGTGTAATCGACTTTATTACTGATATTAATGATGCACCATCAGTAGAAGATCTCGATGGAGACATAAACAATCTTGTAGTGTACGATGATGTAATGTTAGATAATCAAAAGAACCCTGCTAGAATATTTTCCCGAGGTAGGCATAAAAACACTGACGTGATATATGTCACTCAACGATATACTCAAATTCCAAAAGTGATTCGCGATAACTGCAATATTCTTGCTGTATTCAATGGCGTTGATACACATACGCTACGAAATATTTGGCAGACATGGTGTTCCGATATGGACTTCAATGGATTTAAAAATTACTTTAGTCATGCTCAGTCTGTCCCATATGGATTTATAACAATAAATTTACACGACCCTCGGTCACGATATCGTATTGGACTTGATCAAATATTTGGTTAAATAATTTGTATTAATCAGCAGCAGAGAGGGTGAAATGACAACATATTTGCGACCGTAGATGGCAGCAATTTGAGTGTGGTTATGACAATGTATTTGCGACAAAATCGCTAAGATGGGGTCTTTATTTTTTTTTTGGTTGAAATATGAGATTTCGTAGGAAGGTTCCATTGGCATTCTGAGGCTTTAATCGATTCTGTCGCAAAAATTTGTAGACGTAGATGGCAGCAATTTGGCATTCTGAGGCTTTAATCGATTTTGTCGCAAATATATTGTTGTAGGGTTCACCCTCTCTGCTGCTTATGTGGTGTTGAATAGTATATAACATGGTGCTGGATAATTTACAATTGTGGGCTGGTCACTCCAAGTGGTGTTTTGGACAGTAAATTTGGGTTGTTTGAGAGTACTAAAGCGATTGCTCGATAGCAGATTACTGGGTTTTGCTCAATATATACATCGTGTTAGATAATGTAGTGCAGTACGGGGTTTTAAGCGTATAGCGTTAATAGCGTGTAAGGGATCCTACCCTGCATATGTCAACTGACATTAATATTTTTTTTTTTTTTTACAAATGCAAATATTCCATTATGATGATATCAGGGTGATATTTTTCAGACTCAAATAAAAGCAATTAAATCTGATATTATCAAGTCCATTGTTGTTTTCAAAATCCAGTTGTCTTTTTGTAGGAATACCCAGTTCTCTTATGAACATAAATGCTATCCAATAGTTGCCTTTCTATGTGTTTCGTGTTTATGTATATAACTATGTCTTACACAAAACCTAAACTTAATTATCTTCCCCTTTTCTATCTGAAATTTACGTATGTTTGTGTCTATAGCGTGTGTCCTATCCTTAACATGTTTTACCTGGAGACAGAAAGTTATTTTCACAGCTAGTAGAAATATTCCATGCACGATGCATACCGTCTGATTTTTTTTTCAAACAGAAAAGTTTGCGTTCGTACTCTGTCAATCTTGGACTTGGGACTTGAATTTACTGTTCCAATAACATACATTTTAGTGAAAAAATCTGACTTGTAAAGTTGCAGTAGCAACATTCGCAATCTTGAATGTAAAAGTAAACCAATGCACGCAATAGGTTACCAAACACAAAATGAAATCATATTTTATCTCCAAGATATTGTCTTAAACATAACTTTCTTCGGTGAAACCTAAGTCCGGTATTGATTATTCTAGCTAGAACACAGTAAAGTTCAATCATATTCATCGTGCGGACAAATTGCATATACTCGTACTTGCTATTTCCAGCGGGCCTTCTGGGGCCCCGAGTGGCCGAGTGGTCTAAAGCTCTGTACGTTACGGATCACTACCATCTCACCTCTGTCTGCGTGTGTTCGAGTCTAGGATTCGGCTAATGTAGATATGTGAGAAAGCTTGCCAGTAGCTTCTCGTGGGTCGGTGGTTCTTTCCGGTGATTTCCCGGTTTCTTCCTCCAACATTAATACTGGTCGCCATGAATAGCCTATCGTGTGCTGAAAAATGGCGTTAAGCCCAACAACAACAACAACAACAACAACAACAACCAGCGGGCCGTCTCTCACCTGCGCCTTATTAAATAGAGAGAGAGAATGGAAGCAAAGAAGCATCTTTTTCTCAGTTAAGAAACCGGAAATGAATTGTAAGAGGAAAACATTGTTGAGCAAAAGATAAGTCTTTTCTAAGCTCGTCAAGAAAGGTTTAGATTTCAAATGTTTTATTTTAAATGCCTTTAACGTAAACTTGGCGAATATAACATTTAATACAAATCACAAATTTTGCACATTCACTCCCCCAATCCATCGTCTCATTTAATTTTCACATCGTGCGCCTATTTCACTCCGCATTGTCTAATTAAATGTGAACGATTGGAAAACTATTGGTTTGAGTATTGCTAGATTTATAAGGAGCGTTGCAAGTGAATTGTATGATGAGCATCGTTCTGGTAATCTAGCTGCTATGCAAATATTCTTGT
Source organism: Potamilus streckersoni (assembly GCA_016746295.1). Lineage (NCBI taxonomy): Eukaryota > Metazoa > Mollusca > Bivalvia > Unionida > Unionidae > Potamilus > Potamilus streckersoni. The sequence goes on along the minus strand of JAEAOA010000318.1, from coordinate 509,560 downwards.
CAGCAAAACAGGCAGGAAACTTGCCTATCACGTTGGTCAGACACTGCGGTTTCAACTCGAGGAAAACTGAATAGACTCCAATAAGTCCACAATAGATGCTTTTAATTTCCCTGCATTGATCTAGGATCTTAACTCTTTCAATTTCACAATGGAAGAGTAGCAATAGTTCTAAGCTTCCTGGTAGTCACTTTGTGACTGATTTGAAAGTGAAACAATTATTCATGACTACAGAACGATTTCCGGTTTTGGATCAACTTTGGGCTTACGTCTTGGGGATGAGGATGATGTTATTGGATGTGATTTGCTCATTTCCTCTTCAAAATCACAAAGGTGAACTCCTGTCTCACCTTCCACCACATTATGAAGTAACACAATGCGTCATCATCGTTTACTTCTGATTTCTCATTGAAATGATATGATCGTTCGTTAATGGCAGATATCAAGCTGGAATTACATGTAATACCGCTCTTACACTATGAGGGCACAGTTGTACATCAAGCGGAATGAATTAGCTATGAATTTCCTCTTCGTTTATTTATTTCTGTAGCGATAGAGCGTGTATTAAAAGCGTTGACTGTGAAGCGAAACAAATTTCGAATAAAAATTTTACTTCTTCTCTAATTCCATCGAGATTTGTTTTGCACGAGAAATTATGTTGAAACCGCTCCGGTAGCCAAGTGGTTAGAGCGTCCCCATCTTATGCGGGAGGTCGTGGGTTCGATCCCCTGTCGAGTCATACCAAAGACTTACAAAAATGGTACTATCAGCTGAAGTGGCTTGGTGTCAGGATAATGTGACTGGGTGGGACATCATGCTTCATGTCTGCGGCATGATGTCTCAGTGCTAAATATCACAAGAAACTGTCACACTGTATACATCGTAGCAATATGACTGAAAGTTTTTTAAAGCTACGTTAAAAATCATGATCACATCATATCACAAATTATGTTAAAAGTTTAAAGAGTAACTAAGTCAATTAAGATAGTCATTCTGCATTGTCGTAAATAATAACAGTCAATATCATAAATCTGTCACATCTAAACGCTATATAAGTTTAGACAGACATAATATATTCTGTTTAAAAAAGCTCAAAGCACTCTGAAATCGATGTACCTTAGTTCTGCAGCTTTCGAAGCTGAACAGAAAATTTTACATTTTCTATAGCAAATTGAGAAGGAAAGAGTGTTGTTTGCTTGTGACAAAGGTGCTATAACGTTGCATGCCAACGTTCCTACATGCATATCAAAATAAAATGGGAACTACCAGTGAATATAGAGCAATACATGCTAAATATAGAATATGAACCTGGTAAGTACATGCATGTCTTTTCTCCATCCTTATATGCATCTATTTTCCCTTCCGTTTGACTCCTTTGACGTCATGGATAAAATAGGATGCTTTGTTTTAACACCACAGTGTCATTTTTGACAATTTATACAGGTTTAACATTAGCTGATGCTAATTCCCGTTTGACTCCATATTGATATTCTTTACTACTTCCGAGACTGATGTGGCTGATATGATGAAATATTTTGCAAAGCGGAATGGTGGATTCTCAATGGAGTACAATATCTTTGATCAGCCATTTCATCGCATATAATTTTTATGTAGTGAGATCTTGGGGCGGGTTAGAACGTTAGCCTAGGATGCGGGAGGTCGTGGGTTCGAACCCCGGTTGAATCATACCAAAGACTTTAAAAATGGTACTAACAGCTACCTCGCTTGGCGCTCAGAATTAAGAGATTAGTGTTTGGACTGGTCGGCCTGATGGCAGGATAATGTGACTGGGTGGGATATGATGCAATGCTACATGTTTGCGGCATGATGTCCCATTTCTAGACATCACTATTAACTGTCACACTGCTGGCATTGTAGCAATATGACTGAAAAATTGTTAAGGTTACGTTATTTAAAAAAAGTTATACGATCTCCAATGCGATAAAAAGTATCGTTTTCAACGTCAATAAAATAATTTTAAAATTGGTTGTGTGTATCGATTTGCTTTAAGTTGCATGAGATCCATTGAAATTATTCTTGATTTCCAGATTACCATGTGAGCAAAACATTCGTTTTTGATTTTTGATGACAACTAGTAAACTCCGATCAGATGCTATCAGGTAATACGTCATTGTCCGCTTCACCCATTTTTAGCAAGTTCTTGAAACAACTAAAATTCTTTCTTATGCAAAATTGAAATATTTGTCTAGTTGCTAAAATAGTTCATCTTTTCTTTCCAGGTAAATGATAAAACATGCAGGATATAGCATGACATGCACATGTGAACAAAAACTAAAACATTTGGTACAGTTCTATCTAGTCTGGTTTGCGTATACAAATATGCAAATTACTTTGCACGTGCATTTCTTTGGAAACAAGTAAAGTTTTCGTATCTAAAATAACACTACTAAATACATTTGAATGTGAAGGGCCCTAGACAATTAAACTCAGTAATAACGAATGAAGGAAGGGAATTGTGAATTGCAGAATTAGTAATTGGTGAGAAAAGTATTCAGTCATTAATCCTTCGAACAGAGGGCGTTGTGTTTGTAATTCTTGGCGAGTATATTGGCAAACGTGATGAAGACTGCACACTTTCCTGATGTAAAGATAGTAAGAGAACTGATATTTCAGTTAGTTTTGTCACAATCTGTCTAGTAAAACACGGAGGCGTACTAGAATTGCTTATCTGCAAAGTGGCTTCCCCTTCACATATGATATCAATTAAACTTTCATTTCACTCTACGACATAGAGAATTATTCCAAAAATTTTCTGATCCTCGCTATACAATCATTCCCCGTCCTGGCGACCCAAACAATGTCATTCAGCAACATCCTCGCTATCCTCATTTGGGACGCGACCAGGTTTAATGGGAACCAATATAACAGAAGACTGTCGTAGTACCCAAAGCTCCTCGACCTACAAGATTTTCGTCTGAAAGAATCCTTGATAGCCAAACGTCCTTATGGAGAGAGGCTGAACATAGGCGCACCCTTTACAAACGTACTGGTGCAGTGTCAATGCGCTCTGTGGCGTTGATGTCACACTTACACGTTCATAAAAAATGAACTACGTGCCACCGTTCACAAGGCACACACCACCGTTTTCATAAATGAGGAGGCCAAAAACGAAGTGATATCTGCTGAGTTAAAAAATATTGCCGTTGAGTTCTTAAGAAGCTGTGCTTGGTCTATGCTTTCTTCCTGCACTACAATAAGAATAGGATAAAAAGAAAACAAAAAGCGGGAGAGCCCAACCAAAGAAAAACCTAGAAACAAACAAATTATTATTGTTAACCTTCTTTTACAAACGTGCGGACCTTACGGTTTGCTAGCGATGGTCAAGAAAACTAGCATCTTAATCACGAACACGCTCCAAAACTCACAACATTGCAGTAAATAGTAAATGAAGGCTATTTTTGAGAGCTGGCATAAAATGTTTGCCCCTTAGGCGGGCAAGTGGTTATAACTCCTCCATCGCCCCTGGGAGATATGAGCGGAGATATCCACCGGCGTTTGCATCAAAATTTCCATTAGCTGCCATCTGCCAATTATGGGGCGACATGAACCTAGAAATACTGGAGGTAACCAGACCGTGACAATTATCACAAGAGAGTACATAACAATTGTTTAGGCATTCTGGAGTATGTACTCAGTTTCGATTTGAGAACTCACTACAAGCGTCTTTCATACAAGCACATATTACGACCCTATAGTCTTAAACTTAGTAACAAAAAGAGTTTTTCCACCCAGCTTTTTCTTGTTTTCACCCACACGTTTTTGTAAAATTACAAATATAACCTATTTCCTTAAAATGCAAATGAAAAATTGAAAATAACTTAAGTTATGGTGAATGAAATCCTAAATAGTCATAAACGTTCTATCACATGTCCAAAATTATCGTGTATTCCAAATAGGTTCCTTTAGTGTTCCGAATGAAGTTAAATTAATGTGTGGATTTGTCAAATAAAATAAATATTATCAAATTCTATCAACGAACTACTGAACTCAGCTGTTTCTATTTCAGATATCAAGCTAAGAATAACTAATTTTTGTCAACTATCCGTTGTATGAAAAATTAAGCCCAAATGCAGGAAGCAGAATGAGTGATGTAAATAAGGTCAGGTCTTTGACTGAGCTACCAGTTGCCAAATAAATCAGGAATTAGATCAGCCTGGATTTTCAAGAACTCGTGTCCTGTAGTCGAATCACATGATGCTTACTTGGATTAAAAGTACAACTCAATACCATGGAACTACCTTGTCTGTTTAAGAATTAAATCATCTTAAAGTACAAACTATCAACTATAAATATCAGTGTTTAATATATTAATTAGTAAATGACACAATCTATAATCATGAAAATTAACACACATACTATAGATAAAAAACACACGATGAAATTAAAAAAGCTATCAGTTGTCACAAATAATCAAAACCTATAGTTTTCTGTAATCTCCATCCCGTTAACACAGCGGCTACAAAAGCAAATATCTAGCTTGAAACATCTTAGTTACAATTCAGTTGAAATACATGTAATGTTTAGCAAAATATGGCGTATCCAAGCATCGATCATTTCTCGCAAGTAAAACGTTTTGCCTTCTCGGCTCCAGGAGAAGGTTGAGTTTTATCCTTCACAGCCAATTTTTTTTGGACTCGTGACCATTTGACTATAATGAACTTGAAATTAATATCAACCCGCATAGTACTATAACACTAATATCTGTATTGTTGGGACCTCCTTTGAAGTGGTACATTAATAAATTATACATAAATTGTGCTGTAGTATTTGCATGTGTCCCGCGGTTTTATTAAAGTAGAACAATGTTGTTTGAGTGTATATGATATAACAAGAATTTTGAGATAAAAGCCTCTAGTCTGTTTTGGAGACGCTATCAGACAGCTGATACACATCACGTTCGAAATGCATTACCTGGGTTGAATCAATCATTTTATTAGACATCTCCTAAGTCACGATGCCATTAGTTCATTGCTCGTCAAATCGACATTTGCAGTATTTAAATTATTTAACTGGAGTTCGTGGTGAAGAGTATTATGCCTAGAATGATAATTATAGTCTCTTGTACTTAATCCTAAAACTATATTGATCATATTTTGTATTCTCACGTTGCAGCACGTTTTAACAAGAGTCTCATACTTTGCAAGATTTCTCCTTTCAACCTATTGTTATAGCTGATTCTGAAATGGAACGTCTTTAAAGGAAACCTATTGGATTAACCGTCTTAATACAGTATATCTAAAAGGTCTAAATTACAAAACCTTGTACGACATTTATAAATGAAATATTTTTTTTTAAAACAATTGTCATTTTCTTACAATTAGTTGATAAAATTTATATATTATTTAATATTGGTATAATTAAAAATTTAAATAATGTTATTATTATTAATATCATAAAATATGTTAACAAATTCTATAAAACTGACAATAGCTCAGATTAAAGACATAATATATTATGATTAATTATTTATAAATACTTTTGCACACAATAATATTTTAATATTTTTTTTTGTATAGTTTAAGTTCTGATAAACTGTTGAACATTCATCATCCAAGGATATATATATATATATATATATATATATATATATATATATATATATATATATATATATATATATATATATATATATATATATATATATATATATATATATATATGTATTCAGTTAATGTGTTTATACATAATAATAAAAATATGAATAAAACGGTTTATCTCAATTTATCCATAACCATTTATGATACATACATACATACTTACATACATACATACATGTGTTTCTGTATTTCTGTATTTCTGTATTTCTGTATATATATATATATATATATATATATATATATATATATATATATATATATATATATATATATATATATATATATATATATATATATATAATAATAATTTCTGCCCACTATTATCAAGATTCTGCTACAGAATTCAAGGATAGCACTGTCTTTCTGTCTGGTATATATTTAAAATTCTTTGTAATAAAAATATCATATATACCTTGATTTCTTTCATAAGAATCTGGAACGACTGCGTGTCTATATATATATATATATATATATATATATATATATATATATATATATATATATATATATATATATATATATATATATATATATATATATATATATATATATATATAAATATATATATATATATATATATATATGTGTGTGTGAATTATTTACTAGGTCGTCATGCGAGTGTGTCTGCTACGCACGAGCTTATATAACACAGATTTAGCGCCATCATCTTTATGGTGATACGTGCTTAGTCGTGATGGTATATGGGCTGGTGCGTGCATGTAAGGCGATGGGTGCCATTTACTTGCGAACCTGGGTTCGAAACTATGTAGAGTACGAATTTAATTTCTCTGAACTGTATGATAGTATTGTTTGTATTAAACTAAATACTATATGGTTCGTAAACTCTTTCAAACACTAAGTGTCGATTCTCCTACTTGCACGTTAGAACACACCAGTTTCCATAGATGTGGCCGTTAGAGCCACACACAGGGTTGTATTCCATGGTGTAGATGTAGACGTTGTCATCGCAACACTTCGTGTTGCACTCTCTTTCCTGATTTAACTCGTCACACTGAAAAATAAATATATCATTCAGGCATAGAAATGATGCCATAGCCAATTGCAGTGAAACACTTTTGAGCAAGTTTTTGTTTAAAGCTGAATACATTTGCATAAAGAAGCAATTTGAACGGCGGAAATCAGAACAAGCCACAACCTTTCTGAAGGAAAGAATACAATATTTCTTTGAGGTGCGAAGCGATTAAAAATAAAGATGAGAACACTTTAAACAACCTTTCATTAAATTTGATTGAATGGATCAAAGCGTAAAAGACTTTCAAAACATGTATGGTTGATATAGATCCACCATGAAGTATTGCAAGAAATCTTAAGAATGAAATAAAGGACTTATTCTGACTATATCGGAACAGAATTGAATGAAATGTTACCCAAAATTATCATGGTGTAACGAATAGAAATGTTTAGAGCTGATGCCAATCCTCAGAGTAATGTGAGCACTAGCACAAGAAATTTAAAACACCTTCAAAACACCTTTTCTCAAATATACTTATCTTTCAACCAAAGTGTTTAAGGAATTCCAATGTATATGTGTTGTTGTTGTTGGGCTTAACGCCATTTTTCAGCACACGATAGGCTATTCATGGCGGCCAGTACTAATGGTGGAGGAAGAAACCGGGAAATCACCGGAAAGAACCACCGCCCCACGAGAAGCTACTGGCAAGCTTTCTCACATATACACATTCGCCGAATCCTAGGCTTGAACACATGCAAATGAGGTGAGATGGCAGTGATCCGTAACGGACAGCGCTTTAGACCACTAGGCCACTTGGGGCCCCCAATGTATATGTGTCTTCACGATCTTATGCTATCGATCCACTATCAAGCGTGGTCGACATTTAAAAAAAAGTTTAGACGTTCAAAGAACTTGATATAAATGTGTTAAGTAGAATTTGACGAACTACGACATTAAATATCCTAGCATAAAGTCATTTCGGCATTGGAAATATGATAATGAAGTTCCATAAGATATGGTTAGAGATATGCAAATGAGAAAACTTTGAAACAGTTGTTTTAGACTTGTGAGATCCAGATGTATTGTAGTTAGGAAGCTTGAGCGATCACAAGCCCAGTGGAAACGTACTATTTTACTTATGGTATTGTTCATTATCTTTCTCTTCGAGCACGACAATATATTCTCAGGAGAAATCAGTGGTACATGCAACATACAAAACAAGTTTTCTTCGTAATATGCATGTATGGGTCGACTGAGATAAATCTGCAAAGTATTTATGTGGATACCAGCGTTAACTCAAGATTATATGATCTGGATTTAAGGAGTGTAGGCTTTTATTTCAAAGTCATATTAAACGTTTGGGTATACATTTTAGTCTAGAATTGTGTAATCTGATTGGCTGACATTTAATTTTGACTTACATCTGACCAATCCAATGACTTAGACCTAGAAATAATTTTAAAATGTAAGTTTGCCAATTTGGTTCCAATTTGTAGATGATTATAACTGTAAAAGCCAAGAATCAATTGCTGTTAGTTTCTATTCCATTCTCTATATTTCTTTATATCGACATGTGTTTCGGTATACATGTAAGCTCTACTCAACATGCTTGATTTATCTCCAGTGTATGTATGCATGTATGAGTGTGCTTATGTGCGCTCTTAACCTTGCAAGGAATTTCTCTAAATCAGATCGTTCGTTTGTAAATTTCAGTTTAAATCCATGGGTACATTCTGTTGATGAAATCCAACGGTGTACGTCTTCAGTACGCAGTGTAGGTGTTAGATCGTGTGCAATCAACGTTAATTATGGACCTACAAATGATCTAGTGAGCAAGTAAAGAGACATAATTGTCTTCGGTGGCATCTGTAATGAAATTGTGAGGACCTACCAGCATTCCATGTCACATTTGTTTTTGGATACGTCTTTCCATTCTTTCCACACAGGCCATACCAGTTTAGGACAAATATAACGATCAAGGTCCTTCTTAACATTATATTTACCTTCATGAATCTCTGGATATTAGAAAATGACACATATCAATGAGGCATAATATGACTGTATTATCTGTTTTGTTTTCAGCTGTATACTTCAGGTGCTTGTTTCACCGCAAATGATTATCATTATTGTGGTGTATGGCACAGTACTGCTTTGGATCTTCGTCGCACATTATTGAATTGGTTGCAAAAGTATGTCAATATATCACATATTATTATTGGTTATTAGATTTATATTGGAAAATATTAACCATTTTGTTTTCTAACTAAACAGTACAATGGCGTGAGAATCCATTGAGAAAGAATTTATAAGCGCCTTTCCTTTATCATTTATGTTAAGGTGCAGGTATTGCGTCGACTGTTTCAGCCGTCATCGATCCGAAAATATCTTCAAATGGTCGTTACTACGTACTTTGTGAAAAATATCTGTAACCGTTGTAATAGACTTGGACATATATTTGTTGAAAATTGCTCACGAGAATATATGAGGTCATTGATAAATACGAAATAATTGTTTGATAAATACGAAATAATTGTTTGCTTTTTCTTCTTCTTCTTCTTCTTTTTTTTCTTCTTCTTCTTCTTCTTCTTCTTCTTCTTCTTCTTCTTCTTCTTCTTCTTCTTCTTCTTCTTCTTCTTCTTCTTCTTCTTCTTCTTCTTCTTCTTCTTCTTCTTCTTCTTCTTCTTCTTCTTCTTCAATTGGAGAGATAAACGAAAAAGAACTTGATTAATGCGATCCATAACACAGTCATAATGACGGAATATTCCGCAAATCAAACTTCCGAGTAAAAACCAAGCTTTTAACAGTATAAACAATAATTTGAGAGATTATTGGAACAAAATAATCGTCATGTAACTATGTGTACTGACTTTAAATGAATTTCGTAAAGCGTTCTAAATGATTGCATTTTTTGACTTTCCCCCATACTATAGAAGCTATCAGAATAGTGACATTAATTACTCATGATACAATCATTACTATAAGATCCATAATGACAACTTCAAACTTAAACGATGAAGCTCTTTCTATCAGATTTTGTATATTTTAGGATAGAGATATTGTAGCCGTTCTTACCTGCAATAACAACAAAGTTTAGCATGGTTACGGTTCTTACAGACTGCATGGTTTGTACGTCTTCTTCGATACGACTATCTCTATGCTTTGGTTCCAGATGTTTTCTGATTGATTACTGCCCAACAGACTTGATTTAGGGAGACAGAGAGCTATTCACCACAAAATGTCTCTAAGAAACTGTCATGTTTATATATGAGAGAAAATGCCACAGAAATGAATCTCGAGAAAACATTTAAAGGAAAACAAGTTACAATTAATTATGGATTAAGATAACGTAACATATATTTCATAACACACGTATAGGGTATGACCAATTTAGACCCTTAATACGAAGATCTGAATAGTTGACACATGAAATGTGAATTTCGCAATAATTCTGGACGAAAAAGATAATTTCTTTAATTGTTTTGTTACAAAAACTTATCTATTACACATAAAAGTTAAGTTGGATTTTGAGAGTACAGATGTGAAATTTGTTGAAGCAATTTAACTGCCAGTAGCTTTTCGTGGGTCGGTGGTGTTTTCCAGAGATTTCCCGGTTTCTTCCTCCTCCATTAATACTGGCCGCTATGTATAACCTATCGTGTGCTGAAAAAGGGCGTTAAGCCCAACAACAACAACAACAACAACAAAAACAACAACAACAACAGTAACAAAAACAAGCAGGGTCAAATCATTATCTCACCTTCATTGACATTATGCCATATGTAATTGCAGGGCAGATATTGTTGATTTGCATAACTTCTTGTGTTTATGTTCTGAAATGAGAACAAAAGTAATCAATACCACATGAGTTATAGCTCTCCAATATTTGTCAGTAAACACAATTTTAATTTATCATATAGATTTAGTCATGCTGATCAATTTTAAAGCATAATTTGCCATTTTGTTTCTAAATGTTCAACTAACATATAAGTAAATTTTATTTATAAGAAACAAATGATTTTGACTTACAATATTAAAAAAATTGACTATTGTATACCAAAATTGTCAATTATTCTATGAGTTTTTATAAGTGACATTCTTCAATGAGCTCTCCCAGTGACTTCGTTTCTAGGATTATGTATTTTATCTTTAATTAGCAATTAATTTATGTTGTTTGAAAGAAAGGTTTCTTAAGAACAATAACGAATTACTATATTAACATAGCTGAGAGCCATGGATTTTCCGACGTGGACGATCATATTCTCATGTCCTATTTCACACTGTCTCACCTTGATAGCATTTTCCTACTGCCTCATCTTAAGACCATTTCAGCCATGGACAATATACGTCCCCTTATCCGAGATTATCAAAATGCATTTTCCAGTCATTGAATTGTCTCTCTTGCTCGTTTGTCGCAGTGATATAATGAGAGCAATATATTTTTTCTTGGGGTTTGCACCGTGACATGTAAATCCCAGTGTAGGGGTTACATTATATTTCTCTCCACGAGGCTTGCCAAGTGTGGAGACATAATGCAACCCCACGACTGGGACTTCCTTGTCTTGGTGTAAACCTCAGCGTAGATTATTTTTCTCTTCCAATATTTTCCTTGAAAGCGAAAAATACTATTCACTCTTTCAAGTTCACGTGCAAACGTTGACATGCAGCACATCAATACAAATATTTTAGTGAGGGCTGTGGCATGATCGTGCCTTTCGAAGTATAGTTTATACGCGTGAACAAAAAAAATGACAACATTAAACGTTTGATAATACTGAGGTATTATCAAATTTATTATCTGGATATTATATGACGTTAACAATAAATAATTATTATTTATTACAAACAAATGTTTCATTTGCATTTTTACAATTTAAAAAAGGTCATATTGTATATAATGAAACGATGCTGGTTACACAGCACTATATAGACCATAACGAAGAGTCACACGTGCTTTGAGTAACCGTGCTAGGATTAGTCATCGGTAATTGGAAATGTGTGTCCCCATCGTATACAAATCTCCGTTTCTTTTTCAAGTTGATGAAACTGTTTATGACGTACTGGTGTTGCAATTAAAAATGATTGTAATATTTACCCCGTGAATGAAAGACAATCTTAATACATATCCTAGCATATAACCATGTGCTATTTCACGGTTTCTTAGAAAATTTACATTTTGTTTTACTTGGAAAAATGGCAAGCGTTGCTATTAGTAGTGGAAGGATATGCCATAGGTTGATCTGCTTGTTGAATAACTTGTGGACTGATAAATGATTCCTTCTTACTGATAAGGGCATTATTATTATTATTATTATTATTATTATTATTATTATTATTATTATTATTATTATTATTATTTGTCTTTAATGGTATCAGGTACATGTTTGATTCAGCTGGGGCAGATTGGGTAAACATTTATGATTTTTTACTCTCATACCTTTAAGAGTGCAGATGTTCCATAGCTTGTAGCCCATTTTCTTTGTCTTATCTGTATTTTTGTTCTCTTCTTTTTCTAAGTTGTTTGTTTCTCTCCAAAAACAACTGTTTTGCTAAATTTCAAAAGTGTCTGCGTTTGTTTGAATCTAAAACAACTCCATCAGGCCAAGCAGAAGACAAAAATGATTGCGTCCCTTGATGAAGTAGTCCGCAGTGCGTGGATAACATGACAGTAACGACAAGTCTGAGATCATCAGACTTGAGCTAGGAAAATCGAGGTTAGCAAACCATGTAGATTTCTCTGTCGCTTGGATGAGAAATATACAACTGTAGCATCCAGGATGGTACGGGAAGTTTGTTGTTTGCTCGTTGAGCAACTGCAAATGAATAACTTACGTTTGTCAGAAAGTCCATTTTTGTCCTAACACGTTTATGGCAATGTTAAAGGAAAACGAAAACAAAGCCATATTAAGAACTCGTGGATAAAATGCTACACTTTTGCATGAGAAAAAACGTCACAGTAGAAGGCTCACTAGTAATCAGTCACAATCAAGTTTGAGATAAAGTCAAGACGTGCAGGACCTAGTAATAAAGTCTCTGTAGGTGAATCAGAATGACAAATCTAGTTCCTATAGACGCTTAATCAAAGTGCTGATATGTGTACCGTGGCGAAATAGTAGAGGAAAACCCTTAACCATTCTGAGTATTTTATTTGTTATTACTATGTATCCTGATATAAATGTAAGCACGTTGAAATAATAAAGCAATTTTCTCAAATTGATTTATGTTGCCAAAACCCTTTATGTTAATATTTCTATGAATAAAAGAAACAGATGATAACTTGAGCTGTGTTAAAGAAACATTAGGATAACTGTTTTCTTTATACGTGATTTTCTTAACGTGAATATTTTTCCTAGCGCGATTGTTAGTGGAACCTTTTTAAATCACATTTTAAACAATTATTTACACCATCTGAATTATCAAACGTTCTTAGTGTACTCTCTATACCATATACTAAGGCAGATGACTTGTAATACTTACGGTCATCTACCTGACAAAGTATGAGTTGAAAAAAAAAACAACATGCTAGACTTGAATAATACACTATTCATTTTAAAACAGAAAACCCTTCTACCAACAGACATCAATTTTCCTCCTATGACTCATTTTTCATTTTGTTTGTTCAACAAAGTGTAGCGTTTAAACCCTTATTTAAAATAATTTATAAATTTTGTACATCAAAAGAGGGCAGTAATGAGCCTAACGCAGTCTAAATTCGTGTTTCAAAAGGACTAAGTTCTGCACGTCATATTACATCAATTTAAAAGTTACAATATCTGCAAGTTTTTCACGAAATACATAAGTAGCCAACAATAAATCATAGAGATCAGTTATTCAATATGAAATAAAAAAATAATAAAAAAAAAAAAAAAAAAAAACGAGAGAGAATAATAGTAAGATTTGTATCACTGCATTAGTCGTAGATTTAATATGGAATAGCTATTTCATTTATTAATGTGCATTTAGTTTATATTGTTTCATGCTTCAAGGAGAGTGTGTATATTTATACCTGTACAAGACACGTGTATAAAAATTGATATTATTGTCTGAAGTCCAGAAATAGGTTTTAAGTCAAATGCTTTTTTGAAAGTCTTTTTATGTGTTGGCCATCCTTAAAGCGACACATGAGACGATTAAAGAAATAAATTATAAGGACTATTTAAACTATTTATTTTCAATTCGTTTTGTGCATTTTTATGTGTAAAAGTATTACTGAATATGGTAAACATTATACGCTTTTTATTTAAGAAAGCAAACAACAGAATCATTTATTTTCTTTGCAACTCACTATTTAAAAAACGAACCACATTCGTGCAACAAACCTATGTCATACTCAGGGATTTTCAGTCGAATCATCCATGTCACAGCAATCAACAAAACATGCCTGATTCACATAGAAGTACTTTACTCTTGCCAGTTTAACACTATCGAAAAACTCAGTACTTAGGTCATAAATTTAAACATCAAATAAAATATTATTCAACAAAGTAAGCATCATTTCAATTAAACGACTTCTTAAGCAAATTAATACTAGCTATTGTTTACGAATAGGAAACTTTCTCCATCTTTAAATGTATTTGTTTCCTCGCTTTTGTTTCCGTTGACGTTATGGATCAAATAGAATGTCCCTTTTGTTATCACAGTCTCAGTTTTGGCAATTAGAACAGGTTTAACAATAGGTAATGCTAATTTCCGTTGACCACATAATCACAACCCATTCTAATACCGTTGGTCGATGTCGTTGATGTTGTAAAATATTTTGTAATGTAATTTCAAAATATTCTCCAAGGAGTAAAATAAATTGACTTGTGTAGTAAGATATTGGAGGCAGGAAAGCACATCATGGTAATACTAAGTGAAAACGTTAACGTTGCTCTTTCTTTCTTTCTTTATTTCGTTTTTCTTTCTTTCTCGTGTAAAATAAAATAATTAAAAATGTGCCTTACACCTATATTTTGATGGCCATAATAGCTCCTGGTCAACGACGCTGTTAGTTCGAACATATGTTGACAATATTATCGGTGAATATAGTAATAAATCGAGCGAGGAGATTACATTTTTTAAAGTTATATAGGATCTTAAATGCAAGAAACAATATTGTTTTCAACGTGAATTAAATAAGAATTTTCAGTTTATAATTGGATTTGTGTATCAGTTTGTCTTAAGTATTATAAATAGGACAAGATCCATTGGAACTGTTCATGATGTGCTAAAAGAAAAGAAACATTTGTTTTTTGATGAACACATGTAAACTCCAATCAGTTGCTATCAGGTAATAGGCTCTACAATATTCAAACATTTATTAAGTTGCCGAAAATAATTTACCTTTTCTTTCCAGAGAAATTATAAAACATGCTTGGTCAACATGACATACAAAACCAAACAAAAATCTAGAAGATTTGGTACAATGTTATCTCGACTGTTTTGAAAATAGGAGGGAGAACTCGGTCAAGGTGCCTAATGTGAACTCTTTGTATAGCGTCAAATCCCGCTTATATGAAGTTTGTAAGAAAATGATCATGCATGTTCTCTAGCTGTGTAAGGTTGGAATGAGGGTGTGAGTCCGTATAGGGAGCCATGGCGAGGAAATTCGAAACCTGCTAGCGAGAAAGGGTATTGGCGACTTAAATAAATGTGTACCAGCTGTATATTTTGCCTTGAACAAGATATTTAATTTAAGGCAAGAGTATAAATTGGCGAATAAAAATGCATGATTTTTGTGTCTTTAAAGAATTGCTTGTTTATAATTCCAACTAAGGCTTGATTGTCAGAGTGGAAATAGATGAGATACATTTATTGAATTCTAGAAGCTTTATATTTTTATATGCCCATGTTTGATACCAAATGCCATTGAAATAGTGTATGCTTTGGATTGTACCGTATCCGAATGAGGCAGAAGCATCTATGTACAAGTCCAACGAGTCGGAAGTCATCCAAATGTCAGGTAAGATCTACCGTTAAAACCGGTTAAAAAGTTTTGCTAGGCTCTTAAATCTAATTTTAACCTCATTTGTTAATTTGATGTGGTGATGTGGTTTTGAGATGCCAATTATCAAGTTGATGAGTCATCTAAGAAATCCTCCCAGCAAAACTGCTGCGCAAACAAAGTTAAGAGTACCCATGACTGATTTCAACTCCTTGAGAGTAATTTTATTTCGAGCCAGATATAAATATATGAATTTATTACATTTTTATAGTTTGTCCCTGCGACGGCGAACCTCCATTCTCAGAATCCTATTCTTATCAGAGGTAAGTCATGGTTGTTGAGGGGGCAAATGTTTTATCCGCAACCATAGGAACGCAGATGTCATTACATACAGTCAGGAAGCGATCAACCTTATGATGGCATTGTACACACGTTATAGGTCATCTAAAATATGTATCATGTGTTTTATATATAACATTGTGTTCGTGAGCTATTGCTAAAGGTATCTGGGAACTGGAACTACAACCCATTGGTAAGCATTTGTCAAAATAGTACCTGTTTTGCCACCAAAAGCCACAATAATGATATTGCTTGGGACAAATAGGAAGAACTCGGAATGCCTTTGAAATCTGGTTTGGCCGTAAAGCACCCACTACCTAGCTGTTTTTATGTATGTAATATGATTATCAATGCATTCGTAATGTACTGCTAATTGTTGAGTTGGAATTCCATCGTTAACCGAATCTCCCGGTGGGCAGAAAAAATGATGAATTAGTCTGAAAGAACCAGGAATTTTCTTTTCGACTAAACCGAAGGGCGAAATGTGTAAATTGGAAAATGGTTTTGTACGAAAAGTCCCTGCAATGTGAGCCTCTGCCAATTTTTTTGTATCTTTCCATCAGTAATTTGGGCATTAGTTTGAACCGATTTCAGATTCTTACATATAAGACTTTGAATTGTCACCCTAAAACTCCACACTGAAATCCTTTTAACAACATCAAAGCATGTATTCCTTTGTTGCAGGATCGAAATCGTAAAGGCAATAGTGTAAGTGGTCAGTTCGAGCAGAGGTAGGACATTGCTGACATGTTTCTTCTTGTACGGGTCAATATTCGAAGTTGTTCGGATCGTTGGAAACGAATAAGCTGGTTGTTAGGTCGTTGCCCTTATTGTCTGTATAAGTACCTTAAAGGTCTGAGAAATTGGTTTGGGGCAGAGAATGAATGAGTGTTTCCCTTAAGAATTGAAACACTGTACTGAAAATTGCATGACAATTCCAATGAACAGCGACCGTATTTGTGTTAACTATAACAAACTGCCTTCGGATACTTAATGTTTGGAATTTGAGAGGGATAGTTTTGTGTGTAATTTTTATGACCCTCCTCTAGCACAGCCTTTATATAGAATTATAAAAGTTGTCAAATTTTGTAATCCACATTTATTAATAAGGCATTTGACTTTGCAGAAAAATACTTTATTTCAACAGCAGATATTTAATGAGATAATGTATCATGAATATTCTCAGTTTAACATAATAATAATAATAATAATA